>JADKLZ010000104.1:11220949-11246647 GCA_021533235.1 Biomphalaria straminea
AACTTGTCAGATTTCGGAAATCCGAATTCAATAGATATACATTTTTTTTATATTTACATTATATTATATTATTACATATATTATTATATTATTACATTATATTTATTTATGTCTATGACATTATATAACATAACAATATTTTCTGACACAAAAGAGTTACAAAGTTTCGTCTTAAATGTGCATCCCAATTTGAATGTGCTACCTTCGTAAAGAGAGAGAGGGAGATTAATTGATAGGTAAAAAGGCTAATAAATATACAGACAAATAGATAGACAGACAGATACATTGATAGATAGATAGATCACCATCCGGTTACGCACGTTGATTTCCGATCGACTGCAAGATCCAAGATACAAACATTTTTTTTAAAGATCAGACCCAGTGGCGTAGCATCAAGGCGCGAAGGGGTTCATTGCGCTCGGGCCCATGACCCGCTAGGGGCCCAAACGGGGTTATGTAAGGGGATGTGTTGAATATAAGAGTTTTAATGCATCACATTATTACATTATTTTAATATTTAAACTATGTTCATTAATCTTAAATTCTATTTCTATATTGTCCGATCGAAATAACAATGTAATCTAATATTGGAAAGCAACTCTTAAATTGTCAGTACAGCTTTTCATTTAAATTTAAGGTGTTATATTTTTAGCGCCCCCGTAAGGGGAAAAGCCGCTATTAGGTTTGTGCAAAATGTCCGTCTGTCACACTCAGGGCGCCAAAACTAGAAGAGATACGAAAATATTTTTTCACCATTAAATGCGGCTTTAAAAGTTTAGGTGCAACTGCTACTTTTAGTTTTCTAAAAGCAAACCGTTTAATTTATAAAATTAATTATGCAAGCGATTTTTTAATAATAAAACACCAATTCTGAAACAATTACGTAAATCTAAGGGAGGAAATGTTACTATAAGAAATGCTTTTGGCATGTACATATCACGCACATTTTTTAAAATGAATTTCTGTCCGTCTGTCACATTCAGAGCGCCAAAACTAGAAGAGATACGAAAAACATTTTTTCACCATTAAATGCAGCTTGAAAAGTTTAGGTGCAACGGCTACTTTTAGATTTCTAAAAGCAAACCGTTTAATTTATAAAATTAATTATGCAAACGATTTTTTAATAACAAAACACCAATTCTAAAACAATTACGTAAATGTAAGGGAGGAAATGTTACTATAAGAAATGCTATTTGCACGTGGCTATCACGCACATTTTTAGCGGCCCCCGAAAGGGGAAAAGACGCTATTAGTTTTGTGTGGCCTGTCTGTCCGTCTGTCTGTCTGTCTGTCTGTCTGTCTGTCCGTCTGTCCGTCCGTCCGTCCCGTTTAGTGCTCAGAAAGTAGAAGAGAAAATGAAAATCTGACATCACGATAATATAGAGCATTCAAAGTTCTGATGCAACGGCTACTTTTTTTTTTTCTAAAAGCTCAAAATCTAATTTTTAAAAATATTTTATGCAAACAGTATTTAAAGAGAAAAAACCTAATTAGTATGCAATATAAATGAAACCTACTTTAAGACAATTAATAATCTAATATACTGCACATGTTTTCACATTTTTTTTTGTTCCAACATACGAGTAACATACCAGTATTTACTCGTAAAGTAATCAACTCATAAAACAAGTGTGGCAATTGCCTTGAACATCGGCTTTACAAGGCTAACGTTGAGAGATCAAAGCACGGAAGATGTATATTAGTTTTGTGTGGCCTGTCTGTCCGTCTGTCTGTCTGTCTGTCCGTCCGTTGAGAGATCAAAGCGGATCTGACAGGGATCCGACTCCGACGGGGGCCGCCTCTGAGTTTGTGTATCACACAAACTCTCTTTGTAATCTTGTTTAAAATGAACTTCTAGCAGCGACTTTCGTGTACTAGAGTAAAGCCCGGCAATGACATGATTCTAAACTAATTTCTTAATTTTTTTTTAAAAATCAGATTAAAAAAAAAATTGTTTAGTGCCCCCATTAGAATGAAAGAAGCATATTTTTGTGCGTTTTGTCTGTTGGTAGGTCTGTCCGTCACGGTTAGATAAAAAAAAACAACACTAAAGGCTTTTGAAAATATAATTTAACCTTTACTGTTCTTTCAGAAATATTGCGATAGTTTAAGGATGGGAGCATACAGGAATTGAGCCAGGGACCAACGATAAATCCGAACTAAAGTCTAGTGCGCAAACATCAAGATAAGGCAGGTTTATACCCTTCTCGCCATCCTCCGTCGTCCAGCAAGAAGTTAATTATTTTCAACTTAGAAGGAACATCCAAAACATCTTGCGAATAGGCGGATCTAACAGGGATCCGACTCCGACGGGGGCCGCCTCTGAGTTTGTGTATCGACTCCGACGGGGGCCGCCTCTGAGTTTGTGTATCACACAAACTCTCTTTGTAATCTTGTTTATTTAATAATAATAATAACAATGATAATTTTATGTAAGCCTATTCATTGTGAAAGGGTTGATAAATTATATTTGCTTTTTGTGTTGGTCCGAGTGTTATTTGTTCCTTTAATATTACAATGCATATTGACTAGTTGAAATACTTTAATTAATTTTATGAGTAAATATTACATTGAGATCTTTTGTTATTAGGATCAAATTAAAATTATTAGCAAATTTGCTTGAATGACTATATCACAAATTTTATGTTACAATAGAAATACACGAACGACTCACATATAGACATTATGTCTTCCCGTTATTTGAAGTAAAAAAAATGTGTGAATGGACACAGTGTTTGAGATCACAATCGACTTTCTACTTGAATTTCTTTACAAAGTTGTTTTAAAAACCATCATCTAAATAATGAATCTAATGTAAAACAGGACTACTGCGCTGTGGGAAGTCCTCAGGTTCCCATACCCGTGACGACCAATATCTGAAGATTCAGCATGTGACTCGGAGTCTCAAAATGTTACATGGTTGACCAATGACATTGACCCTTCAAATGATCTGCTGTGACCTAGTTTAGTTTAGAGATTGTTAGTTTTGTAAATAAATATATTGTGCCCTGTATTTAGCGACGGTAAAATAGTGACGTAGCCAGACAGACGAATGACGTTGCAGAATACTGGTAGGCTACATGATCTCTCATCATCTCATCTCTGCCTGTGGTCCCTACTGGGACATAGGCCACCGACCAGCTTTCTCCAGGCATCTCGGTTCTGGGCGAGTCTCTCCAACTGTCCCCATGTCTTGCCCATCTGCTTGGCTTCTGTTTCCAGATCGCGGCGCCATGTGTTCCTGGGCCTTCCTCTATTCCTCTTTCCTTGGGGGTTCCAGGTTAGGGCTTGCCTTGTTATGTTGGATGCGGGCTTACGCAAGGTGTGACCTATCCACCTCTAGCGTCTCTGAAGGGTATCTATTTCAATGGGCTGCTGTTTTGTTCTTTGCCACAGTTCCTCATTCGAGATCTTGTCTGGCCAGCGGATCATAAGAATTTTCCTCAGGCAGGTGTTGATGACCAGATGAATACCTGGATTTTTTTGACGGTGGTGACGGTGGTTCTTTAGGTCTCTGCTCCATAAAGTAATATCGGCTTAACAATGGTGTTAAAAAGTATAATCTTAGTGGTTGTGCTTAATTCCCTAGATCCCCAGGTGTTCTTCAGCTGATGGAAGGCTGCTCAAGCTTTACCAATGCGGGTTTTGACATCTGCATCTGTTCCTCCATGGTGATCTATAATGCTGCCTAGATAGGTGAAGCTTTCCACTTCTTCCAGCGATTCACCTTGGACTATAATGTGTGTAGTGTTGGGTGCCTTTATTTTGAACACCTTGCTCTTTCCTCTGTTTATGGTGAGACCCATTCTAGCCGAATTGTCTGCTCTCTCTCATTAGATACAGTAGAGCCCAGTTTAGGTTCAGTCACACTATAAGAGGGGGGCCTAATTTCGTATTCCTGAACCCGGGCCCACAGGTACATTGCTACGCCACTGATCAGACCTATAAACTTTTCTACTTACCTAAAATCAATCTCTCCATCTCCGTCTTTATCCAACCTGTCTATCAAAATCTGGAGTTGCTCTTCAGTGATTGGGATAGCCGTTGACTTCATTTAGTGAAACAAGAAAAACAAAAACAAAAAAGCAGATAAAAATATTGTCGGAGAAATAACGTGTACAAACCTTTTTACCAAGCAGACAGACAGAGTAAGTTGTTTTAAACTTTGTAAAAATAATAATAAATGTAATGTTATAGAATAGAAAAAAAATCTTGATAAATATAAATTTTATACTACCAAAGTTAAAAAAAAGGCATTGATGCTTTTATATATATATTGTGAAAAATTATAACGATCCAACCGTAGCCCATCGCAACTAGATCTATATCTATATCTAGCTAGGAATAATCTTTTCATAGAAATGAGTTCAAATTGTTATTGCATAGAGAACTAGTATGTTGTCAATAAAGCACTATATAGGCTAGGTTCTACATAAGTGTAGCTAACTTTTTTTTTCAGGAAGGGAGGGGTGATAGAAACATAATATTATTCCACTTACCGCAATGCCCTTTCTGAATTCCTCTGTTGAGATAGTCATGCTCTGGTCTTTGTCAAAGTGTCTTAGCAAGTCTATTAGTCGGTATCCAGCTTTAGCAACCCATTCTTTTAACTTGGTAAATGGATCTGTTGAAAAGCATAATTCAATCATTGATATCACTCTGAAATCTAAATTGCTCGCAGTCTTCGGTCTATGTACTTCTAAATATTAAATAGCGCCATTCAACTTTTTTTCTGTAAAATGACACACATATTTAGGACTAGATTAATTAATACATGATATTGTAGATCAGTAAATAGGTCAGTACGACACCAATCCAAAAGAAAAAAAAAGAAGTTTTGCGAGCTATAGTAGGCCATCATATCATTAAAAATCTTTAAAAGTCATCTGATGAACTGTTTAGGCCTATAATAAACTCGCGCCTATATTCTAAATTTCTTTTTTTTTATGTTATTATACAGCCCATTTTTCATTCTTGTAGAATGCTTACTCCGTTTTTGTCCAGTGTCTTGTGACTTGTGGGGTAGGATAGGATCTGGGAGAAGGTTCTGCCTTTAGGCAGTCAGCAAAAACAACTCAGCCTCAGTCGGGTTTCGAACTTCACCACCCTCGATAAGTGGTCAAGAGATTTATGCCACTCGACCACACATTATTGATGTTCATGTTCAAAGTAGAAAAAAGTAGCTTCCATTTATTCAACTAACCTCTTCTAAATATCTCCATTGGATCCATCTCAGTTATTTCCATCCTGTAATCATCAAGGATGCCTCCATGTATGACCTCCAGTCTTCTTTCTTTCCTTAGCTTGTCTTGAAGGTCTTTGAATTTAGCCTCTACCTGTGTATTCTACCATTAAAAGATATGTTTAAGTTTGTAGCACATTTGATAGCATTAAGCTAATGCCGCTTTCACCTGGGTTTTGTGCATTCCTTGTACACAGACACACGCGCGCACACAAACACACATATAATTTAAATACGATTGCCAAATATTTCATTGTCACATAAGAAAATATCAAAGTAGTGCTAAATAAATTGCCTAATCGAGTGTTATCAGCTTTGGACTGTCACCACTAACATCCGAGTTCTTCACGATGAGATGCCATGCTATTCTGTGTTTCGTTTAGGAAAAGACATTTCTGGTGAAATGTCGGAAACAAAGACAACGCAAACAAATATTTCGACGACATTTTTTTTCGTCATGAACCTCATTTTTTTTTCAACAAAATATTTGAATACAATTAGTAATCATGTTTTTAAAGACTGGCTAGATAGTTCAAGATTTAATGCCTTTGAGATATATGCCGATATATACATAGGGTATAGAAAACATCTGAAACTTACTCCCAGATGAAGAAGAGATAGTTGCGAAGCTTCGTTTTTCTCTATTCCTTTCAGCAACTCTAAAGTTTCTTCGGCTCTAAAACAATTGTACGAGAGCTGTGGAGGAAGAAATATAGGCCTTATATTGACAGGATTTGATATGTCTTATAAATCTGCATTTAAACATAAGAAGTGAACGTTTTAAAGGTTTCAAATCTTGTTTTAAATATAAAAAACACTCAAAACAGAAATGTGTGATCAAAAACTTACGTCGATTATTTTCAGGTGATCGTTATGCATCAATCCATGTGCAATAGAACTAATACAGTCTGTGGGCAAGCGACAATAGCTAGCGTCCAGTTTCTGTAGAGTTCTGTTCACTTTCAGAGCATCTCCCAAAGTTTTACCCCCTTCAGAACCAAACCCATTCATGGCGACAGCAAGCTCTTTTAAGCCAACATTTTCCTTGAAGACAAAAGCTAAACATTACAATATTCATTAGTGGCGTTTTCCACTTTTAAATCTACTGGCTACATGACAACAAAAATACATTATAGAAACGTGGCACCTTCAATAAACCATGGCTAAGTAGCACTCTCAATAAAGCCTTTGACTCGTGTCATATATAGATATTGTTGTAAACTTGTTTCCCCCCCCCCTTTCCCGACTGACCATTTTTTCCATGTGAAAACTTTTTGAGTTTTGTTTATTCTTGTAGGCGAAGTGAGTTGATGTGTGAAGTAACTGAAGTTATGATCGCTGACTTTTCAACGACGGATTGTTTTTCTTGAATCGGTTTTTGTGAATAGGGATCTGTACGTTTTATTAGGAGAACTGTGATATTATTTCTATTATTTGAAGTATTGACTGTTCATAGTGGATTGTGCTTCTGCAATCAGAAGGATATCGGCGACCTGACAATTGGTGAGTTAACGTTCTTTAGTCCAAAGTCGTAAGAATATAGATAGATAGGGTTGGCTCCCGAAGCCTTTACCGTAGTTGGTTAGGTATAGCTTGAAGGCAGCATAGTTTTCAGCCTCCTAGGAGGTACTGAATCTGCACATAAAAATACTATGTCTGTCGATAGAGGTTAGTTTTTATAATTTTTATTAATATAGATAAAATGATTCACGCGTTTGTGCACTCATTTTAAACCAGCGTCTTCACACAAATAGTTTATAATCTTTTGTTGTATATCTAATGTCAGATAATATCGGGTGTATCAACGTGTACCAAGTTACTACCAAGACTACAGTCAATAAAAGAAACCACCGAATTAAATAAATGAAAATTTTATTTGCAGGAGATCAAAGCCTGAAGGAAAAAAATGGAGTGGTCGAAGTGTAATACTGTTGAATAATTGTCCTTTGTCAGTATCATCATATTTATTTTTTAAATGTGTATTGTGATGTTTTGTCTGGATGACTCCAGTTGACCTCTTTTGTGAATGACTCGTCAATATTTTGATTTGCGAGAATGACCAGTATTATAATATATAGAAGGTAAGTAGCCATGTAACTTGTAAGAGACCATGTCATTGATATAGATCTAAGTACTGTTCGGTCAAATCATATATTTTTGCAAAATCCTTGTCATTTATCCACTTTTAGTGGGTAAGCTAATTTTTTTTTCTCAAGAGATCTTATATAGTTGTAATTGTAGAGGATATTGTTTAATTGTTAGTATTATAATATATCGATTTGTTATAACATTATGTTTTAGAACCAGTTTCAGTGTGGCTTGAAACCATGTATAGTAACTTAGACAGTATCGTCAAGAAGATATATGTAGGCCTGTATATAGAGAGAAAGAGAGTTGGTATGACTTAGGACGTAAGGAACTAGTATTGTAGCAAGAGACGTGGTTGATAAAAGTAGAGCCGTATACTTCCTAAAGAGCATTGTGTTACTACATCATTAATTGAAAAAGTTTGGATGTTAAATGGAGTATATATGCCTTACTCTGTTCTCTATTCACGTTTTTTTTGTTATAGTAATTTTATATAGCCGTTGAACTAATTCATATCGCTAGTTTATGTAGTACATTTAAAATTCATATAGGGGCCTATTTTAAATTCATGTAAATAAACTTATGTTCATAGAAACATTCATGGGGATCAGTTGTCACTACTGTAGTTTCGTTGCAATGTTCATGGCATCCTTTGCTCAAAACCTAATGGATTCTTGGAGTAAACCTTTGAGGGCATAGACGCGATCATTGGTTGTGCTGGTCATATAACACCGTCGTCATTACTGAACCTTCCAGATAGATATTTATAACTCCATTTTTATAACTTACATTATTTCAATATAGATATATTAGGAAGAACAGTTGATGTGATTGTATTCATTTTGATTTATTAGAATCAAATAACACCAAGTTTAGTCCCTTTGTTAATACTGACTTTGAGCCCTTGTGCTATAAGCACACAGCCTTTGTTTTGGAAATGATTCCAGCTGATGTCCAGATGCTCCAGTGTCTCATTCTCTATCAGAGCGTTTTTCAACCACTGAGCAGCTCCATCTTCCAGCCTGTTGTGACTTAGATTTAAACTTCTCAGCGTGGAGTTACTTTTCTGAACGTAAAATATTTTGTATTGAAAAATTAAAGATGCATGATTTTGAACAAGAAAATAAAAATCTTCAGACTTTTACTAATTAATTAAAACTTAGGCTAAAGTCAAGATGGCTAGACTTTTACTAATTAAAAATTAAGTTCAAGATGGCTAGACATTTACTAATTAAGACTTAAGTTCAAGATGGCTAGATCTGATGTTCGAACTGATTGGCATGTTATAATAATTCATTATGTGTAGATCGACTGTCTTTATATCAAAGGTACTTAACACTCAAAAGAAAAAAATATTTGGAACAAAAATTGTCAGAAGTGATTAGTGCGAGAATAATAACAATACTAAGAACTGAATGTCGCAAAAAGACTAAAGAACTCCTAATACATTTCAGAAGGAACAAGCAACTGATACATGAACTGCAGATAAACAATATACCGATACAACAAGCGAACGCATATAAATATCTGGTGGTCATTATTGACAACAAGCTTTCGTGGGAAAGCCACCTTGCAACTCTGGCTAAGAAAATCACACAGAGGCTATTTTTCCTATTTTCAAATCAACAGCTTTAAACTATATAAGAAGTTCTTGGATAATTTCCACTTTGCGAAAAATTGCAAAATCTGCTAACAAGACAACGTTTTATTTCAAGTTCAGAATTGCTTCGCCGCGTAAACATTCTAATAAAAAGAGCATTAAAAAATTCACACGTACAAAACTAATTTATATAATTTAAAGGAATTTTTTGAGCTAAAATCTCTCAGCCAAATCGGAAAAAAAAAATCTTGAAAGACAACAGCCCCGCTCCAATCCAGCTCCATTATAACAATGTCAGTCGCGAAGTGGACTTCTTTCAATGAAGGCTAGAACCGAACGGTACAAAAACCTCGTTCATTCCTAACTCGGTTAGACTGTATTAGCGCTATTCGTTAACTAGGAAAAAGATCAAGATATCTGTATCAATAATATCAATGAACTCTTTCTGTTGTGTCTTTTCTATTTATGTGAATGTTTTTGTTGTTGTTTTTTTTGAGAAAAGAGTCCTTGTAATCACAACACATTTACACAAGGATCAATAAAACAACTTTAGTCTTAATAAGGCATTGACTTTGATTCTGAAGATGAAGGATGTGCATGAGTGCACATGACAACGTAGAACCTGTGGATACTTGCATATTTTGTCACATCTGATGCAAACAAAGCCATTGTTCATACAACAGGGTGGGCGGTATTACAAGATATTTATAAAGAATTTTAAAGAAAGTATCAACAAAACTATTATAAAACGCTAAAGAGCATAAGCGTGAAAAAGTTCTAGTTTCGTCTTTTTTTTTAAAGATCTTACTCTTATATTGGTTATCAAATATGCCAGTACTTACCGTCAGCACAGAATGAAACAACTCTCCAGCCTGATCACCAATATTATTTCCTATTAAAAAAAAAAAACAAGAACAAGTAACATAAAAAAAAGTCTGCTAAAGAAACAATCCCTCCTATATGAAGCTGGTGATGTATTTAAAAGAGCGATCACTTTGCTCTTAATAACTAATGAATGATAGATTAAAAAAAAAAAGAACTTTTTTTTATCCGACCCAATCCCTCTCATGATTACGCGCATGTATTTACAAAAAGTATTTACAATTCTAGTTTGGTGGTACAAATCCAGAGAGGGTAACATTAAAAGACAAAAGTCTAGATTAGAATACTGGATATAGAAAAAGATATGACATAAAAGTGTTTATCTTGTTAGGTGATATAGATACAGAATTAAAGTAAAAAAAAATAAAGTTCCCCCTTCAGACCTTGCGATCTATAGGGCAGATGATGTTAAGGTCATCTGGTTCTTTGGCCAACTGTTAACAAGCTTGACCAGCACAATGACCAACCGCCTTTACTTTCCCCCAACTAAAGTCATTAAACTCATTAGAGTCGAGTGGACTCAGCAGCGCCCTAAAAATCACGAAATACAAAATTCCAGTCTTCACCGAGATACGAACCCAGGACCCCAGGCTCGGAAGCCAAGCTCTTAATAACCACCGTGCCCCCAGATACAGAATTACAAACATAAAAAGACACTAGTCTAGAAAGATGTATACATAAGACTAAGAAGAGATAAACATAAGCTGTTAAATTTCTAGAGTCGTTTTCGAGATCCATGTACAGAGTACAGGTTCCAACTTTTTGTTGATTCCCCAACGCATGAAGAATTAACTAGCTGATAAGAGGAATAGTAAAAAAGTAAACAAAAAAAAAATTCGGTCTTCACGCTATTGGCAACATTGACAAAAAGTTCGACAAATAAATAATGGCTAATTTCATCATGTGCGTACTTTTTTTTTCTTATTGCCCTGATTTATCTTTTAAAATCATTCATCCCAAGCAGTTTAATCTTGAATGTGATAGATTGAAGATACGAGATTATATTTCAATGCATCCCTTTACACAGCATAAAATTAACAAATATTGTTAAACCGGAGCCGTTTGGCTCATCTAGTAAATCTTTAGAACGCATACAACAAATATTTCTTTCTGTACAAATAATTTAGGCTGGAGTTTACCTGATAAATTGAGTTTTTCAATAGTTTTATTAACCATTAAAAGTTGACAAACTGCTGCCGCTCCGTTTAATCCAAGACGATTGTCTGATAAATTCTGATTAAAAAAAAAGGAATTTACTTGAATTTGTAATTAGAAACCAACGCACATAAGACTATTATTTACCCTCTTATTAAACGGTTGATTAATGAACGTGTAACTGAAAGCAAACTGTAAGGCTGTATAAACTATGAACTGAACATTTAATGTTATGTGTTAACCTTTTTGAAAATATAAATATAATAAAACAATATGCTTGATATCGTTTCACTGAATGGACCGAATTTCACATTATATTATAAATATACGTGTTTGTTTTTATAAGTAGCCACTTGCAAACCATTTTTTTAATATTTGTAAGCCGATTTTTATATTGGCCTACTCGTTAGCCATTTTAAAAATCACAAAATTCAAAACCTTTTTTTTTTCTTGGGGTGGGGAGGATTTCCTTAAACGAATTCTCAAAAAAAAAAAAAATGTTTTAAATTTCTATCGACACTATACCGGGTGCCTCTGCTATGTCACACTATTTACTATATAGGCTGAGAAGTGAAACGTAAAAACGGATAGGGACCCAAAGTTTCAATACCCAAAGCTAACGACATCTATTCATATAAAGTAAATTCTACAGTAACGTGCAGTAGTAGAATAAGAACGCTTCTTCATAGTTTGTTAGGGTTTCAGTCTAAACTAAACAGCTAGGATGCCAGAGAATAGAGAGATGTGAATAAAACGTCTAGTCATTTACTTTTACTGTAAAGAAAAAAAATTTTGAAGTTATTGTAGCGACTCATTTCTAGGCCTATTTCTATAAAGCAGAGACATAGCTCGCCACGTGCGGGTGGTGCGGGCAGAACGGGGCATCAAGTTGTGAGGGCATTAAACTTTACCCAAGTATGTACTAAGTGACTATTCCCTTAAGCTTTTCAGTAAAGAAAAAACAGGATAATATTCTGTAGATCTAACGACATTGTTATTGGCCTGAAGACTTTTCAGAGAATTTTCGAATACTGATACATTTGTTAGCAAGAAAGCACGTAAGATTTTTTTTTTTGCGTACTAGCAATACTCTAACAATGAATGAAAAAAAAAGTCTTTTTGCAGTCTTATTTCGATATTTGTAGGACATCACGAGGAGCTACCGCACCGGACATCATATAGCCTAGCTACGCCTCTGCTATAAAGTATAATGAATGTAATGTACTGACCAGATGAGAGACGAAGACATTCTCTTTCAAAACACGACATAAATAACAAGCTCCTTCTCCCATAATCCAGTTACCTTCTAGGTCCAGATATTCTATTGTAGTGTTGATCTGAAAAAATAATAGCAACTCAGTGCTGAAAATCGACACCTCTCTCTGACACCCTCTCTTTCTCACTATGTCTATGTCTTTATGCAGTGGCGTTTTCATGTTTAGTTAGTGTAACCCAGTGTGGTTATCTTAACTCCCAGTACGATATCATTAGTTCACCCTGTTAAAGATGCTTTCAATAAGCCTGTTATACGTTGTTTTTCTTGTTGTTAAACCAGAATACAAGTAGGAATTAATTAATTACATTGAATGATCGATATACAATTTTTAAAAATATTCATGAACCCTGGACAAATCGTTATTTGTAACATTTTAATCCTCATCTGTCTCTTGATTTGCACCGTAGGATACCCTCACGGTTCGAGCAACCAAATCTTTCTACTTTTTCAGGTCAGTACCTATCTTTAGCAGAACACCAAAGAGAAAGACTGGGCCATTCTTTTACCTTGTCAAGAAAACTTTTCCTAGGACGTCCTTTCTTTATGCTCTCTTTCAGACCTTGTGATCTATAAGGCAGATATTGTAAAGGTCATCTGTTACTGTGGCCCACGGTTAACGAGGGTGTCATGTCATGTCAAGTGCCCATAATAGCTGAGAGGCGCCCAAAGATCCCGAAATCAAAATCCCAGTCGTCACCAGGATTCGAACCCGGGACTCGGTTCGGAAGCCAAACGCTTCCGAACCGCTCAGCCACCGCGCCTCACCCTCTACTTAAGGGATAACTATTAATAGTAAATATTCAAATGGACAATTACAACTAGAAACAGTCTAAAAACCTGTTTTTGTACTGAAATCTCATGATTTGATTTGATAAAGCCTTCCCAATAACATTTGAGCTAAGGTGTCATGTTTTTTTAATGTTCAAGTGCTTCTAGTATTATCATCATTTTGTCAATGATAAAAATTTAAGTTTGGGTGAACTCACATGTTTCCTAGACTTACTTTCGAATGTAGGTACAATCACAGATTGCAGGCAATGGTGCTTGAGCTTCACCTCATGAGTCTATATTTTTCAGAATGATCGCAAGAACTATAATAGATGTCCCTACATAGATTAAGTGAATTAATAGCTTTTCTTCTAAAATTACATGCAATCGTTGGATTCCAGAGATTGTAGGCTAACTGCATTATCATCTCCCTGTTCTCGACACATAAAAAAGTAAAGCTGATTCTAGTTTAAACTATTGAAGATACTAGAGTTTATTTCATCAACCTTTTCCCCTTTTTAATTGAAAAAATACTAAGCACTTTTTGATATTTTAATACTGAGTCATATTTGCTTAGAAATTCTACCACCTCAAGGACATTCTCTTCCTTGATTGTATAGGCAGGGATGTATGGTATATGTATTTTCTTATTTAGCTGAAGATAGTGTGGGTGTGGGATGAAAGTTTATTGGTTATGTAAGTTTTAGGGAAGAGATTATATGGAATATAGTTGAAGTATGAAAATAGTTCCATGGTTGAAGTTTAACTAGTCAGTTGTAGACTGTGGTATTAGAAATATTTTTACCAATCGCTTTTGTTTAGCGCTATTTCATGCTTTTAGCTTTCTCAGTACGCTGTGACCCATCACTTATCTGAACCAGTTGGGAACATAGAAAGAGGGGAAGGGAAGGAAAAAATGCATATGTGGGTGAATGTTTCAGTAATCGGTTTTTAGAAGCATTTACAAAAACCTCATGACTTACGTCTCCTCAAACTGACATATAACCACTCTGCTAATGAGATGCTTATGACTATTAAAGATTGTAGAGTTATGTTTCAAACTTACTTTAAAGCGACAATCTATGAATATATTCAGCGTATACCACCACTTCAGTCAGTTCAATTTCTTCCCTTTGTTCAAGATAACAAACAAAATAATTAATTACCTATTAACTAATCGGTAATTCTTTTTTAGTGATTCGTTTGTTGTCATGTAAGTTTTTTTGTATTTTCCGCTTTTCAAAGCTTGTTATGGATCTTCGGATTTCTAGTTAATACACTAACAAGAACTGATTAAGCCTTAATTACATTATAAAAGCAACTAAAACAACAGTTCTTGTAGGACTACGTAAGTGAAGTTCGCTTTCACGTTTTGCACGTCTGGTATTGTGTGACTATTAGGGCATTTAATTATTTCACGCAAGGTTTTTAGATACCGGAAATACTTAGAAAAAAAGAAGAAAAGAACTTTACTGGCTTTGCTTAAAAAAAATTGTTTTTGTCGTGTCCCTTCCTCCCCTTCCCGTGGGTGGCAATCCTCTAGTAAAGCAACTATGTGTCTGTAATGCGTGATTTTTCTCTTTGTCTTTATCAGTTAAGCTTTTTAAAAAAATATATTCTTATATTGTATTGCTAAATATTCAAAAACCTCGATTGAATATAATTATAACACTGTCGTCCTTATATTTAAATGCTACTCAACTAACCTCTAAAGGGGCAGCAAGTGCTTTCATTGCATCAGGGCCCAATCCTTGATACTTGAGTGAAAGACTGTCATCTTGCATGTGTTCTAGAAAAAATCGAATAGGCTGGACGCCAAACTCCTGACATGCTTGAATGTACCGCCGATGTCCTGTGATGTCATGATCATATTTTTCGGGGTACACGTATTCTAAAATGAGAACATTATAAATATGATTTTTCAGTAAAATTGTTGAGTATTATAAAATAAGATTATGACGATTTCGATGTTAAACGTTATTTGAATCCGCTTCTATTAAATGAAAAAAAAATTTTTTTGTAAATTAAATATCAATAATAGACCAGCTTAAATTAAAAATCAATAATAGACCAGCTTTGCCTTTGCCCGTCGATTTTTTCACAGGCTGTATATTTTCTCACTTTCAACAGAACGGCCTGCATTTGAACACTTTAGACACATTTGGCCCGTGAGTTCTACTATCGGTTACGTTGAATGAACATGGCCAGCTTTCCAATACCCCTCCTCGAAATATACTTTTATCACTTATGACGGCACTATGGTACTTTTTAATTGGAACCCTTTTTTTTTGTCATTTAACTCATCATAACGCTCTTTCACGTAGATTGACTCGTCAATTGTATTATTATCCCTTACCTACACACACACACACACACCACGCGCACACACATAAATGCTCATCTAGACATTTTTTTACACACGTTTCAAACTTTGTTTTTCATTTTAAAAAAAACAAGCACGGAAAGACATTGGACAACAGAACCTTACTATGAACACCGTGAGCTCATGAAGTCTAGCTTCTATCTAAGGCATAACAAAGCCTATTACCCTAGCCGCACATGCTGAAATATTCACTTGTAAAATATAGATAAAAGAAATGCAAGCTAGACACATGTTTGAAAAGAACGGGGGAAAAAAACAACAGAAGACTAAATCGATTATTCCAACTTTGTTTATCATCTCAACATGAGAAAGACAAAAGGCGAACGTAAGTGGGGGGTATATTCGATTATTAAGACGGCTCTCATTGCATCGAGACCAACAATGCTACAAAGAGAGGAAAGGAATGCCAAATCGATACCTCAAACTCATTTAAATAAAGCTTACTTTGGACAAGACACTTAAATGAAAAATGTAGCATAAAAAAACAACAAAGTCTAGATTCTATGTATAAATCAATAAATGTAAATAAGAATCCCAACTTGAAATAATGTTTCTATGTAACATATGAAATATTATATAGATCAGCATTTATCAAAGTAATCAAATCCAATCCAGCATTCACTTGCTCCGTAGCGTACTCGAACATAAGACCAATCGCGCTTACGGGACCGCTGAAAATGGCAAGTTTAGAAACACTGCAGATAATTTATTAATGATTTTTTTCATTATTAAAAATAAGGCGCTGTTGCAAAATTGTGTTGTGTGTGATGATTTAAAATTAAATTCAATAAACTAAAATTTTTATGCTTTTCAAGCTGTGTGGAAACAAGGGAGGCAATTTTTACAAAGCTTATATCAGCTCACTTTTTCTATCTGGTAAAAAGTTTGTACACATTATTTATACCACACCCAATTTCGGATCAAGTAGAATTTTGGAACAATTTTTTCTTGTACATGACAAATCAAGAATCAATAAAAAAAAACAATTAGTTAATTAACTATTGATAATTAATTATATTGTTTAAAATCGAACAAAGGAAAAAAATGTACTTGACAGATGGGGGTGGTATATGTTGAATAAGTCCCCTTGAGAAGGCTTGATCCCCCGAGTTTGAATTCAAGTCACACAACTTAAAAAGCGATCACGGTAACATTTACAGATACCTCTTTCATCCCCCCTCATTTCTCAACTGGTCCAGACAAGTCATAGAATAATATCACATTAAGAAAGCTAAAAACATGGAATTGCCCTAAACAAAAACAAAAAACAAGTGGTAAAACATTTCTAATCGCACAGATTGATTATTGTTAGTCTAGATTCTCAGGTTCTATTACAAATTGACATAACTGATCTAAACTAATTGATACAATTAAACTTAATATAAGCTTTGTTTTTGTAACAAATATCTTTTAAAATGTTTCTCTTGTTTTCTCTTCTATTCGAACTATTTGCCATCATTGTACAAACGCCTGAAATCTACTTGATTCTATTTTATGTGCATTGCGGTATATTGTTATTTTTCCCACTGGTCACCACTCCAGATGAATAAAGTATGGATGTATAACAATTAAAAAATTAAAATGTTCAAACATTCCTTATCAAAATAA
This sequence comes from Biomphalaria straminea, assembly GCA_021533235.1. Taxonomy (NCBI): domain Eukaryota; kingdom Metazoa; phylum Mollusca; class Gastropoda; family Planorbidae; genus Biomphalaria; species Biomphalaria straminea. Next base: position 11,237,952 of record JADKLZ010000104.1, read on the forward strand.
ATGAAATATTCACGGAGATGCATGGAACAATTGTTTTAAAATGTAGTGATTATGAAATATCTTAAGTCATTTGTCATTGAATTCATGAGTTCAAAAATAAATGATTTTTGATTGCACATCCACATGTCCAGTACGTTTCATAGCATATACAACACGAGTCCCATCGTTATAATAGCAGATGGTATTTAGTCTAAACCGCTGAACGTATCTATTAAGTCTAGGGGGAAAATGAATATAATACACAGCGGAAATTATGTGAAGAGAACAGCATACACTCATAAACATAGATCTACAACGCCAATAAGGAGCAATGGAATTGTTCACGCGGCTTAGTCCTAATTGTGACCTATATATTATGCCACATGTACTGCAGACACAATCGTTGTCTGCCTGCCTGTGTCAATTTAGGTTCTCTTTCCACTGTCTACTTCTGTTATCAGCAGTGGATTTTCATTTAGTTCCGGGTTCGAATCCTGGCGAAGAATGGGACTTTTAATTTCGGGATTCATTTGATATTCTGAGCCCACTCAGCTCTAACTGGTACCAAATATTAGTTGGGGATTCATTTGATATTCTGAGTCCACTCAGCTCTAACTGGTACCAAATATTAGTTGGGGAAAAGTAAATACGGTTGGTCTTTGTGCTGGCCACATGACATTCTCGTTAACCGCGAGCCACAAAAACATGTGTCCTTGGCTCTGTAGATCTGTCTAAAAGGGCACTTCACTTCATTTTTAAGAAGGATCGCAGCCAAGTTAAAAGTGGACGGCCTTGTTTTCGCTTTCTTCTATTTGTCTTTCATGTCATGGCTGACTTTGGTAACATGTTTTGTCTGCGAATATTTCCTGCGAATCTCTTACGACGTTTCGTCCGCATTTTATTGAATTCATTTTATCTACTACACGCCCGTAGGAGAAAGAACGTCTCTATTGGGGACATCATCTCGGCATGTTATTCCTAGGATCCTTCTCAGCCATCGCTGTTGAGCCTCATTTAGTCTCTTTTCAACCTGATTCATTGTTAGCCAAGATAGTTTTTGGAAGACGGTTCCTGCTTTACCTATCCGACATGCAAGATCAGGATATCTCCATCGCTTGTAATAAACGCTGACTAAATAGATGATCTGTTCTATCTGTTCAAGCTCTGTATGGCCAATATTGACGGGGTAATTGTGGACATGTTAGCCACTACGTATAACTTTGATTTTGTCTAGGTCGATTTTGAATGCATTTTTTCCAGGCTCTCGGTCATCATTTGTATAAATTTGATTGTATTCCCGAGGCTATCGTGTGTCCACGAACGTCAATCGATTTGGTTCAATTAGTTTATCTTAGTGGTAATTAATTAATTTTGTTGTAGATATAAAAGAGAGCTTATTCTTGTAGTATTTAGATATATGGCAGCGATTTTGCAGTGCTCTCCTATATATAAGCTGTTTAAAAATTATTTTTTTAATAATTTATTTTTTAATTATCACACTTCACAAACGAAATGACATTTCGCAATAGTTATCATTGATATGTAATATATATATATATACACATATATACTTATAAGCTAAATATAAGTAGCTGAAATACATTTTTATTATTAAACAACTAACCTTATTAGCTATTTTTGGCTACCGGCAATTAGGACACATAGAAGTCTAAATATATCGTTCAATAACTTAGGTTTTTTTAAAGATCAATTAGTGGCATCGATCCTTCACAGCACTTACATATAAAAATAGAGATGTGAGACATTTTAAGGGAGGTTAATGACTGCCATTAACATTTGCATGGATACGCCTTTAGTAGGCTACCTGTATCTTTGATTTACTTGTCCATTGTTTGTTTTTATATTACTACTCTATATTTTAATTAAAAGAGATGCTATTCTTTTATCTAAGGCTTAACTATTTCGTTAACGGTAAACCAATGTACCAGAAAGTGCCCCATTCACTACAAAACCTAGATTAGAAACAAAGAGCAGTATTTCATTCCAAAGTGAACTAACCGACACATGTGTTATAATATTCACTATAGATACATTTTCTGAATAAAGCGCCCTTTCCGCTAATGTTGCTAGTGTACTATATCAAAGGATAATTAATTAAAGGGGGAAAAATACTTCGGCTCAGTCAAGCATGACTAGCGTGCCTTTAAAGGACTCTTACCCCTCGCTTTTTTTTATGCCAAAAAGTATTTCACAAAAGCTTGAAGGCGACAAATCAATACTGACTTTAACTAATGATTGCATATTTCTAACAATCAATTTGACAATCAGGGCTATAACGTGCTCCGTGAAACTTGAATAACTTCCCCCCTTTCAACCCCCCTTCCATTGCTCCTCAACTCTGGGTACAAACCTAAATCATTTGAACATGATCGTAGATCTACTAGTATAATCTCGGTATATATTTACACAATTATTGCACACACACACACACACATACATGTGATGTAAGTCATTGTAAGCTTGTAAGAGCAAATAGATGTCACTTAACAAACATTTCATGAACACAGGCACAGCAAGCCTTTCTTTTTATTCCTTATACAAGTGCAAATAAATATTCAATGTTACATTTCAATATGGCTACTTGGTGTGGTATTCGCTTTGGACCATCGAGAGGGTTCAAATCCTGCTTGCCGCCTTCACCTGCCGTCCCGAGGTATATTTGGGCTAGAAAAAATAACCTTCAATTCTGAAAGAACAGCGTTCGATATAACGGAACCTAAAGAATAACACAAGAAAATAAAGAGAGAAAGATTGGAAGAGTTTGTTTTTAAAATAAATAGACAAAATAAACAATGATTAAAAGATCACTGTTTATAAGCAATAATAGCCAAAGAGTCTTGAATTTGATTGTACACCGCTTTTCTTTTTTTGAATTAAACCGTATATAAGATAAGTCAAAGGTTGATGCTAGGGAATACTTACTATCGTCGTCCATTTCCAGATCAGTGTCGTAATCGGAGTCATTTAGTTCCACGTAATTGTCCAGATCGAGATCACCCGAATCTGACGTTTGATCGCAATTGCTATCGAGGATGCCATTGCTGTCCAACGCACTTGGAATTCCGAACTCTCCAAGATTGTTGTCAATATCATCCGAAGTTTTACGGTGAAGATGTGAAGATGCTGATTTCCACATTGCCGTTTGAAAATCATCAACAGAATTGCTGCCATGACTATAGCTGTCACGACTATTGCTACCTTTAAGATGTGAATTAAAGTCTTCTTCCTCGAATTGTGTTAACAACACATGGTCCTGGGTCGCCATTTTGTTTTGAGTAAATATTAGTATTAGCAAAACAAATGTCTGCAACTCGATGAAAAACAAATTTTATTAGTCCTGAGCATAGACTATATATTACAGTTAGTCTATGGTCCTGAGTGTAATAAGTTTTACTTTAAGCTATCTAACCAGTCTTTAAACATTTACATCCATCAACACTTAACATTTATCTTTTTTTTTTGTTTGGTGTTCAATATAGGCTAATATCTGGGTTCAACATAACATAATTAATCACATTTTACTCGGTGCATATAGAACACACATTACTAAATCTATTAGTGAACATCTGTTTAAAGCTAGAGACTACATCACACAAATATCCAAATTCCTCTAAAATCTTATTGATGATGTCAACTAATACATTCGATGTTTTCCTGCAACTAAGGACGCCATACTCTAATGCCGACGGCTCGTCTCACTGATCATAATGATTACAGTTTTTAACTAACGTGAACTGCACGGTTTTTTTAGTGGCTATAATTTTTGTTCAGTTAAAATATTTATTGTCCAAGAACCCGAGTACGTGGTGTCTACGTTCTGGCTTTGCTGTTACTTGATCAAAAAATCTCTCAAGCATAGCCAAGGGAGACAATGCAGAATAGTAAGAGCCTCCGAGGGTTAACGATTGACTGCACATCTTAGAACATAATAAGAAGTTTTGTTGCTATTCTATAATGTTATTTTTTTAGCCGTGTTCCTAAACTTATATCCTATAAGATTTACAAACATTTGTTAGTTTCCTTATTTTTTTAGGTGTTGCTTTTCTTCATTAAATGAGACATAATAATTTAAGCGATCCTCAGACAATTATTCTTTCTATTGATCCACCTAGTAGACTTAGACGATATTGTGTTTCCTAAATTCCTAGGCATTAAACAGGATTGAGAAGCACTTTTCTAGGTGTGTACTCACATTTTTTTAAGCAAAATAAAATATAAAATAGATACGTCATTAGGCTTAATCAATTTCATTTTTACTAAGCTTATGTTAACTTACTCTGTCTGTCTATGTCAGTGTTTCTCAAACTTTTTTGTCTGCCGGCACAGTTAAAAAACTAAAAATGTTTCGCGGCACACCACGAAGAACAACAGTTGTTTTATAATAAAAAGAAGAAAAAAGATTTTACCTGTTTTTAAGTATTACATTTAATGTGAAGGGTTACCCTTTTTTTTTTAGAGCAAATGCGAGTCTCCAAAGTCGACAAACAAACTCGCATTTCATCGTCTATTGTATGAAGTCTCTCTCTTTTCTTAGACTTGATTTCAGTCAGTACTAAAAATCTAAACTCACAAAACCATGAAGATGCAAATGGAATAATTATTTTGATTGCTTTTAAAATGATTGCAGGATAAGACTTGTTGATTAAAATCCAAAACACATCCAGGATTTTCTCGGCAATCATTGCAAACGCTGACACAGTTTTTCCACTGTAGTTTGAATAGCAATATGTTTTCGTTTATCACTTTGAAAATATCTTTGCCTTTGGACGTAGTTGGTAAGTCTTTGCAAAATAAGAATTCCTTGACACATTTTTCTTCCTTTATGAACCGAATAAAAGCTAACAGCTGGCTAGCGCCAGTGGATTCATCAACTTGAAGAGACCACAATAGAGACATCGTCAGTCACGTCAATGTGTAGCAGATTTGATCTTGTAAATCTGCGCGAGATTCTATCATTTGACTTTTTAACTTTTTCGGCGGCATGGGGTCCAAAGATCGTTTCAACAACTATTGCTAAAGCTGGTGCTATGACTGATTCAGCCTCTGTGTGTGCTTTCTTGCGATTCACTCCCTTTTCTGGCAGCTTTAGGTAATACTTACGTTTCTTAGCTTGTCTATTTTATAGAGCCCTGATGTATTTCTTCGGTTGCGCTTTTACAGCTGAATGTTTTGTTTCCAAGTGTCTCTTCAGTTTGCTTGGAACAAGCGCCTCATTCGACATAGTTGCATTGGAGATCAGACAGCATGGCAATGTGGAGTTATCAGGTCCCGAAGCTATGAAACCATATCGTATATAATCTTATTTGTAACTTCGTTTGGTTCCTTGCTTTTCATGCAACACTTTCGCAGTTTCAATCTTGATAACGTATTTCTCCATGGATAACAATGAATAGTATTTATTGATGATTTGTTATTATTAGCATACAACTAAACAATTTACACGAAACACATCGTTTATTATTATCGTTACAATTCAAGAACTGAAGAGGGCCTACATTTGAGTCATTATTATAATATTTATAATAATATATGGAAAATTCCATAACCTGAAAAGCTAAAACCCTTTCCGTCAATATGGAGCGATCCACTACTGTTACTGGTCGTTGCAAACGGGGATGTCATCGCAACGTAAAATAAAAATTTAATAGTACCCGGTAGGCAGACCTGTGTAACTCGGCACGTGTGGCGTTCTGAAAACTCCCGCGGCACACCTGCAAAACTTCGGCGGCACACTAGTGTGCCGCGGCAGACAGTTTGAGAAACACTGGTCTATGTGTATGTCTCTCTAACTGGCCATAAGTTTGTATAAGTTATTTCTACGACATCCAGCTGAAATTTTGCAAAATTGGACCCTAATTCATTGCTTATGTTGCCTACAAGTGGATCCAACACTGCAATATGGATGCAACAAATTCTGCCCCGAAATCTTTACTTTGAAACTACAATTTTATCAACCAAAAAAAATTTTTTTTTTAATTTATCTGTACACAATAATGGAAATGAATTAAAAAGTACTTATTCATTAAAGATAAATTCAATGAATAAAAAACAAACACTTTTGTATTGTGTTTTCTATCTGTCTATCTGAATTTTGTATTCTTAAAAATGAACTACATCATTGACACATACTCTGGATCCCCGAAGTGTCGACGAAGAGTCCCAGGTGGAATATTACGAGGCTATGAAGTACAAATTATCAACATCCACAATCCTCCAGTAGACCTGGGCGGATCGATTCTTTTTTTTAATTAGTACATTGTTAATATTCATAAATATTCAACGTGAATATATATTAATTGTGAGTAGTAGTGACCTTGGAGGTTGGCAAGTGGGCAAACCCTCCCAGACCCCGCGCTTGAAGGGGGTGGATTACTCGATCGAAAACGACATCAGACTTTGAAAGTCTTTCCAGGCATCTATGATACTTCAGTAGCACGAGGTTTCTGTAAATCACGTTTAGTGGTTGGGTTAAGCAGAATTTGGAGCAACATTGTTAGTCCTTTATTAATTGAGACCATAGTTTTGCTCCATCTGTGCTTGTTCCAATTCATTCGAGTATATCCACGAGGTCGATTATTGCCATTAACGGTTGATAGAACAACAAGGTTTATTGTTATTTTAGACAGCTTAATCTCTAAACTTTAATGTTTAGTTATTTATAGGTTGCAGGGACAAGAAAATACATATCATATTTACCAATACAATACCTCATTAAAGGTATACATTGACAATATTATTGTGTAAGGCAAGACATTCGGGGAAAAAAAATGTAATTACATTGTCAAGCGTGTTACTTTTAAAAGCCATGTGTCACGCAGCAAATAAGTTTATTAATAAGAAAAAAAACTTGTATAAAAAAAAACAAAGCTGACATAGAGTGTAACTGTATCAAATAGTTTGGATCGGTCACGTAATTAAATTTGTAATAGATCTAGACTAACAATAATATATCTGTTAGCTTGTCACAGGCGCTTCGGCCAATCTGACGCAGCTAAACCATTTACATTACCAGTAGCCAGGTGGTGACGCTACTGGGTGAGTTCATTCTGTGCACTTTGGTGCAATACCAAAGGGTGGACTTCACCTGAGTGACCAGACTGGCACAACTAGACTAAAGCTACTATTTAACTAGACTAACTAACTAAGCTAAACTAAGATAAAACGACAACTAAAATGAAACAAATAACTAAATTTATAAACAACTTATTTATAAACTTTTATTTACATAAAGTATAAGCAAGGGAGACAAATCAAAATAAATTATATACACACATAAAATAACCTCTGCTACACACTAGACTAAATTGACTAAATAAAAATATAAATATTTAGAGACCAACTCATCTAAAACTAAGCAACCACACTAACCGATATTATAATACTAAACTTAACAGAGTTAACCAACGAACAAATCCACTACTTCGAACACTAAAAACTAGTCAACCAACTCTTAATTAATAACTCATATAAAACCACTAAAATTTAGCCTACCATAAAACACATAACAAATAGGCAGACTTATAGGCGAACATTATCGGCAAGGCTAGCATTGCAGGCAAGCAAGCCTCGTTGGCGAGCTAGCATTACAGGCGAGCAGGCCTTAATGGCGAGGCGAGGAATGATAGCAAGCAGCCCCGCTGACACTAGTAACAATTAAATAACTACATGGTCCTCGACTATGGTCGAGTCGATTCGTACCAAACAAAAGGAAGTCACTTAGCTAAAACCAGTTCCTCTATAGTGGTCAACACCGGAAAAAGAAAGAGGCAGGAATAGGGGGGGGGGGGGGGGAATTCTCTATTATCGAACTGCCTCATGCCTTTAACTGGCCAGGTAAACTAAACAAATTACAAGCCAAAAATAAATAAAAATACAGATAAAAATAGATAAAAATAGACCTGGGGTCTCACGCTCACACATCTGTGCGATTAAAAATATTTGTAACAATTGTATTTGTTTATCCTATCACTTGTCTGGACCAGTTGGGAAATGGGTGTTAAGAGAAAGAAGGGAGAATCGACGTAAATGTTACCATGATCGCTTTTCAAATGCATTTATATAAAAAAAAGTTGAACGACTTGAATTCGAACTCAAGGTGAAAGCCTACTCCAACTAATACACTAACCACTGTGCCAGCCAAATGAAAATAGAAGTTTTTATAGTTATCTATTGTTCGAGTAAATAGAAGGATGTGTTCTGGCTCCAACACTATTCGGTATCTTCCTTTCAGTTGTACTCACCAGCGCTTTAAATCCCTGGAAGATGGAGTATATTTCCACTGTAGATCCGATGGAAAGCTATTTATCCTGGCTCGCCTTAAGGCCAAAAACAAAGATTAGGGCACTGCTGTTCGCCGATGATGCTGCACTCCTATCTCATTCACAAGAAGGACCACAGACGCTTGTGGATGCTCTGGCAGCTGTTTGTTTAGCCTTACAATAAGCCTCTCCAAGACCGAAACCTTGACTCAAGACGTCACGGAAATACCAGCGATACATATTATAAATCACACACTTACGGTGGTGCAGGAATTCACCTGCTTGGGAACAACAATAGCCAGCATCCTAGATTTAGACACTGAGTTTACAAAAAGAATAGGAAAGATTTCTGCGGCAATGGCTAAGCTCCAAGCGCATTCTGGAAAATACCTGTAGTGCAACTGAGTTGTTAGCTTTCTGCGTTCGTCCAGCGTGACG
>JADKLZ010000104.1:11268483-11290019 GCA_021533235.1 Biomphalaria straminea
CCCCCCCCCCCCAAAAAAAAAAAAAAAAAAAAATTACATTACATATTGCTCTCCTCTGCCATGTTAAATCTATAATGCTAGTTTATAGCATTGACCATGCCTAAATTTTGAACTATCACTGTGACATGTTTGTGCACTTAGTCTTTTCTTTTCTTTTGCACATGTATGGTAGTTCACTTCTTGCTTGACTAATAATTACCTGAAATCAAAGAAATAGATGATTAAAACATTTTTAAATATATTTATTTACATACATTTTGTTTGATTTGTTATACAAGGCCAATACCTACCCCACCTCTCTTTGACATTGGATTTTAACTATTGTGGTGTGTTGGTTAGTAACATCAACATTTGAGAGAATCTTCTGGTTTAACAAATAGACTTGTGATGTATTGCTTATTGACATAAAGGGTAAAAATTTACTGAGGGAAGGGGTAATTTCAGGGAAGCAAACACGAAGTTCTGTTATTTGTCAAAATAAGTAATGACTAAATTATTCAGCTAAAATTTGTGACCAAGCAGGGCTTTGTATAGTATATATTAAGGTCTATAACCACTTTTTAGAGGGGGGGGGGGACTAAATTTAATAAACAGACCTTGCTAAAGGTACCAGACCTAAGAAATTTTATTCAATTCTACAGAAAAGTTCAACAAGACATAGATTCACAATAGACATATAATTTGTAAAAACACATTTGAAAATTGGGTGCCATTTAAACAGACAAGATTTATTAGAAAAGAACTAATTAAATCTGTTGTACATTAAGCCTACAGGTTAGATATTTTCAAAATAAAATCAATAACAATTTATACTTATTAGCCCAGCAGGGTTTCCTATATAACCACATGTAAGAGGGTTATAAGTACACATTTTAATTTAATAAAACACACCAAACATTCTTATACACTTGTATTTAAACAAAATAATTTAATGTTCGTAATCCTTGGAAAACTGATCCATCCATATACCTTCAGAGTGCCCTGCACTCCGTGGACTTGTGCTTCTCAATGGGCTGTGATTTTTCCTTAAAACTTATGGCTTGTAGGCTTTTTCAGTACATGGGCCAATGGCTTGGAGCTTGCTCTCCATTAAGCACAAAAACTACATACATAACAAACTACTTTTAAGAAGAACATTAAGACCTACTTGTTCACAAGTTATCAGATTAGTTTGCCACTTTTATATTTGTTATGTTCTTGTAGCACCTTGATCCTGTATTATGTTTGCCAACTTTATATTTTACATTAATATTATTTATTTTGAATTTCTTATTTACCAGGGCACAGGTGTGATCTGTTAGAGTGTGTTTACCTACCAGAAAAAGATAAAACTGTATTCTGTGATGGATGTGCTTTAGGAGTTAGAGGGGATCTGCAGGGCATTTTACTCTTGGACACAGCCTTGCAAACTCCAATTAATAAACCAGAAAATATTGTTAAGATAGAATTACCTTTGGTTGAGGTAATTATTTTTCTTTTTTTCTTTTCATTTTGGATTTCATAGTGTTTTTTTTAACCATGTATATATATTTTTGTGTTGTTGTTTTTTTTAAATAATAATAAAATAGCCAATATTAAAAGCATTCAAATGTTGATTCTCTTTCAAACCCCTGTTTGAGATTTTATTTCTCTAATTATTTTAACAGTTTGATAAATAGGATTGTATATATATCCATTGTTTTTTTTTTTTCTGAAACCCAATTAAATATTTTATGAAATTTATACTGATTTGAAAAAGAAACAACAAACAAACAACATATTTGTAAGACATATGATCATATGGATACTTTTATATACATATACTTTTTTTCAAAATCTAACATTTTGTTTTCTCTTTTGTTTAAACATTTGAAGGCAACCCAACTAAGAAAAACTCTGTTGTCAACTGATCTAAGCAGCAAGGAATTTATTGATGAATTTACTAAAGAATTGAATCAGGGCATTGAAAAGGCTCAAGAGGCAACAAAGGGGAATCATAAAACAGCAAAAGTAAGCTTGGAGAAAATAATGGAATTCCATGTTATTTCAGATTTGTTGTTGTTATTATAAGCTAGTGGTGTACAGCTCATTTGGCTGATCTAGGTTTATGACATTGATGGATTAGACAAAACCTAAAAATGATGGATTAAAAAAATAATGTTATGTTGCTAAACATGTATAATTGTTTTATAACTTTATACCCCTGAAATACATTTAATGTGAAAAAGCATTGTTGAAAATGCTTTTGTTTGAGTACTACATACTTTTTTTTAAAATTGAAAACATATTGAAAAATACTGTTTATACTTTACAGGTATATATTTTTATTTTACTTAATGTTTAATTAATTAATTATATTTTTGTTGTGTTTTCTGCTTGTTTCTAAAGTGGGCAACAGTGTGTCTTCAAATGCAGCACCTGGTACTCAAGTCTGTCTGTACATCGCTAATGGAGGAACTTACCAAAGCCAACCAGACTGGTCAGGGATTCCCTGTGGCTTCAGCAATTGTAGACCGCCTGGCTTTTCTTTTGCCTGGCAGCAGAATAGAAATAATGAAGGAGCCAGTGAACAAAGCTTTAATGTACAGTGAAGCAGCTAGAAGGGAGACTTTTGCAAACTGGCCACACATGAATTACAAGTAATAAATTATAGCGCTACTTTCATGCTTATAGTATGCTCAGAGTGCTTTGGTCCAGGGGGTATCTGGGAGAAGGTTTCGCGTGCTGCCTATAGGCGCTCAGTAAACAACTCTTGTAGGTGTCAAACCTTGATCCCCCTTCATAGGTAGCCAAGTCAAGTTAAAGCGTACTTAGCCTCTCGACCATGCCTCCCACAATAACATGTAGTTTTTATCTTTATAAAAATTATATGGTGGGAACACAATTACATCCCTTATAATTTTGACATTTAAAAACTTTAAAATTGCATGAGTTTTTGTTAAGAAATTATTTTTTTTTCTAGGTTTTAAAATGCCTGTATAATGTATACCTTAAAAAATTTCACTTAATAAAATAAACTTCAAATGATTATTTGATATGGACAATTAAAAAAGTAATTTCATGTCTTAATTTAAAAAAATATTTTAATAATATTTCAATGATTTTGAAGCTCTTTTAATAGTTAATTGTTAATTGGTTTTCTAGTATTTTAAAATAAAAAATAATTGAGTCTCAATTATGTATTGACAAGTTAGAAAAACAAAACACATTGGCATATTTCAGGTGGGCTTTACCTGAGCAAATGGCACAGGCTGGCTTCTTTCACCATCCAAACCTTCATGGCGATGACCGTGCTATGTGTTTTACTTGTAATGTGTGTCTTGTGTGCTGGGAGCCAACTGATGAACCATGGTTAGTTGAACTAATTGGTTTTTTTTTTTTTTTTTTTTTAATTTTCATCTAAATATATCACATTATAAAGCCTTTTTTTTTCCCTACCATTACCATAAAACATTTGTTAAATATTTAAACAGATTGACTTTATAATTGATGCTGAAGTCTTCACCTGCTATTTTGGTTGATAATTTATTTGAGTTAATGAAAATATGTAATGAGAATAATCATTTGCATTTCAAAGTTATTGAGTCATTGAAGTTGTTGATTGTCAAATTATTTAGTCTGTTGGTAGTACTGCTGTGTTTTCTTTCATTTTCTTTCTGTCTTTACTTCTTGTATAAATACTTTTTTTTTCTCATGTTCTGCTATAATTAGGTCTGAGCATGAGCGTCACTCCCAGTCATGTCCATATATCAAAGGGGACTGTACACAAAATGTTCCATTGACTGTTACATATGCCACACAGCCTGCACAGTTTCATGGGGACTCTAAACAGGTTCTTTCAGACAACTTTATTGTGCTAACTTTTCCTCATTGTATTTGTTAGAAATTCATGAAGTATTTAAATGATAATTACAGTTTGATGGGATTGAAATTATTCAAGATTTTAAAACAATCTCTTTTTATTTCATAGAAAATTGCTTGTCTAAGCTCAACATTCAATGAAGATTTTATTGCAACATCAACTAAGGATGGTAATATTGTAGTCTGGGATATAAGTCATATTTTAAAGGTAATTATGCATCAAAGTAGATTAAAAGGTTATATAAATTCTAAACTATTTTTAGATTAAAAAAAAATTTTACATTGATTTTTTTTAAAAATTATTATTGAAATTTAATGTCTACATTTTTTACCCACAGAAACATAGTCAGTTTGATATTGATATCACGAATGCTCTGGTGGCTTTGAAAACAGGGCTTCAAATAGAAAGACAAAATCAAGCTTCAAAGTAAGTTGCAAGTTTTGGTTAGAAAAAAATACATACAAGATTAAACAATTAATTAAAAAAATACACCTTTCAAGAACCAGAGATTTGATTAGTTACTTTGCGCTTAAGAAAGGTCTCTTTTGTATACAGCTAAAAAAAAGTCTTTCATGTTCTTTGTCGTAGAAAAGATACTGGTGATCAAGAAATGTTTGGAGATGAAGATGTGGATGAGACAGTTGATTCAGAATGGCAGAAAGAAGGTAAATGGGTCAGACTTTTTAAAACAAATTTGTCATTTTGTGTTGTTGTTTTTTTATTTAGATAAACATAAAAAAAAGATAAAGTGTCTTGAGTTTTAATTTGAAAAATAAATATGGCTGTCAGCATGTAAAAATATTGTTCTGCTGGAGCTGGGGCATGCCATTTAGTTGTCTAAAACATTGTAGTCACGACCATCTTTTCACTCTTTGAACCTGTCAGAAATATTCATTAGTTTAAAAATGATCAAAATTATCTTACTTTTTACAGATAAACAGTCAAAAAATGGATCCCACAGACCATCTGAAGACTTGTTTGTGACTTCACTTTGTATAGCTGATGAAGCCAAATGGAGAGACGAAGTTATCTCCCCTAACCCATCGAAACCATTTACAGTTCATGATGCTCAACTTTCACTTTTATGTGGGGTAACTTTACGAAGGACTAAATCTTTTGAGACTGGTGAAACTAATTCACACTATAGCAGGGATGGTGTTAATAATTTAACAGTGCAGTTGATGAATGAGGTTAATGAAGCAGTGAGCAGTGAGTCCTCTCTCTCAAGACTTATAACTGATGGACATGATTCAGAGGAGTTTGCAATGCCAGAGAGTCGTTTGGTGCCATACATTATTGTGGTCTCCTTAGTCGAAGAGGCCCAATCTTCCAGTCATGCCAGCCCAACCAAGCGCAAAATTAACTTCTCACCAGGGCTGAGCAAAACTTCCAGCAGCAAAGACGATCTCTCAGCATCTCCTGGTATGCTGGCCAACAATGCTGATGAGTGGTCTCTTCACCCTTGGGAGGATCCACTGGATTCAGACTGTCAGATAGTTGGTTACACTCCAGCTCCTCCAAAAAATTCTAGTTTGTTTAACCCTTCATTTGTAGATAGCCTTCAGGCTGAAGACAAGCATATAAAAAACTTGAGTCAACTTGTTCCCAATGGCCCCAGTGAACTCTGTGATAGTCTAGATCCCAACTTCCCAGAGCCTTACTCTCCACTTAAACCCTTCACCTTTGCAGACTCTGAACCTGCAGCATCAATCAAACTTCCAGGCTTGTCCTCATACACTAGCTACACCAGTGATTCCAGTGCTGACTCATTCATTAATACAAATGGCCTCAATAAAAGAGAGCCCCCAAAGATAACAGGCAATGTGATTCAATGTGTTGAAATCCCGTTACCCTTCCAGAAAGAGCAAATAGAAGTCAAATCTATTTTGCCGTCCATAGACAAGCAACATGTGATAGTTATTCTTTCTGCTAAGACTGGATTTTTGGAAAGCTCAATTCCTTTAACTTCAGCTGAAAGCAACAGTTCATCCACACACGACAAGGCAAATGGTTCTGGGGAAGGGTACTGTGGAGGTGGAATTTTAGTGTATCGTTTGAAAACTGAAAAGGGTAGACTGTTGTTAGAGGATGAACCAGTTGTAATATATGAAGTGGATACCCCTAGAAATGTGATAACAAGTACATTCTTACTGCCCCTGGATGTGGAGAACCAGGTAAGTTTGTGGATTGCAAACAGTTGAGAAGACTGTTGTATCATTTTGTTTCAACTGTTGATTATTCTAAAATAGTTTTGCTTAAAAATTATGGTAAATCTCTAATATTATACAGTAGTAGTAAAAGTATTTTGTATTGGGTTTACTTAATGAAGAAACATAAAGTTTCTGACTCTATTTTTCTCTATTGTTGGAGCCCTTTTCTTAAGGAGTCCCCTGGGCAATAGCCCTGCCTGCCCTTCTTTAAATCCAGCCCTGATTAAAAATAAACCAAACTAGATCACAGCAGAGAAAATTTTAAAAAGCCATATTGTGGATGTATGGCTGAGTGGCATTAACCACTTTGCTGCCTGTCAAGGAGAAGCGAGTTTGAATCCCAACTCAAGCCAAGTTGTTTTTTCTGCACACCTAAAGGCAGCAGAGAAACTTTCTTTCAAATACCTTTTCCCCACCAAAGGTCCACAAAGTAGATGGAACCAGCACACTGAGCATGCTAGAGCATGAAAACATATAGAGTTTACAATTTTAAAAAATATATTTTTTTATCCCATCACTGAGTGTCACACAATGCTTCTAAAGTCTGAATTCTAATAATATGTGTCAAGGAATTTTTTAAATTAAATTTTGAGATTTTACCACTGGCATCCCCCTTAGCCAGCTGGAGATCTGGGGGGGGGGGGAGCACTGTAAGCTCCCAGTGTCATTCACCTTTTTCTTACATTAAGAAGAGATCATGTCTACATAACAATTACAACATTCAGGTTAATTTCATACATTTTGACTCAACAACATCAAGAAGAATTGTATTAGTGGAGAGGTTTGTCAAATGTCTTCATCAGGTTAATATTGTTGAAGCAAAGCTTTACATTTCAAAAGATCCTACTTAGAAGATGAAACAACATATTATATCTTTTTTTTTTTGTTAGAAAACACTGGTTGGTTAATACTCATACATGGATTTATAACCACAATGAAATGACATTTTTTTTGTCAAAAATATATTGACTGGCTTCTCTGCCCTCCCCCCAGTGGTCAGAAAAGCAAAGAATCTGATGAAACTAACAGCAAGAACTGAATTTTATATTAAAAGCAAGGCTCGAAACCAATTGGGGTACCAATGGTCAAAAGTGTCTTGTAACGTAAAAAAAATCTGGTTTCAATATGTTTGCTTCATGGCACATTTGTTTAAAAAATTTCTTCTACTTATTTAAATACTTGCTAGCTAGACGTAAAACTTTTATGTTACTAGCAAGGTAAAATTATGTGTCACATGTGTTCAAACTGATCTAAAAATATGCCCTGATAGAGAACTGAACATATACAATGGAGAGAATATGATATATTCTAATTTTGTGTAAAAAGTTTATACATGTGACTTTTGGTCAATACTTTTTTTTCAAATGCAAGTGTCCTGTAGGTCCTTATTTGTCATGATCCGAGATATGCTATGACCCTCCTTCTTATAATGGTTGCTACACCATTGTTATTTTTATATGATCATTGTTGGTTTAAAAATATTAAAATTTTTCAAACTTTTTGTCAGTTAAATAATATTAAGCTTTTAAACTTTTTGGATAGCTTTTATTGGTTATCCAAATTTAATAAATCATCCAATAGCAACAGATTTCCCCCCATTGTCAAAAGTTCTTTTTTTTAGAGTTGAGTTCAAACTAATTGTAAATAGTGAATTGTAATGAAAATAATACTGGAAAAAAATCTTTGATATCACAAATAAAATGCTATAATTCTCTCTGAACAAAAACAATTTTTTTTAGCAGAAGAATGAAATGTTGTATAGTTATAGTATAGTTGTATGCTACGCCGCTGGTCGACTAGTATATATATATATATATATTTGTTCATTTTCTTAAATATTGATGTTTATTTACTAAATACATTATTAAATTATAACTTTAAAAAAGACAATTTTAAGAAACAATATTTACCATGCCATGCAGATCTATTTATAAGTGCATTTGTTAAAGTTGTATTATTTTTTTTTAGTATGTAATATCAGGTGGCCGAGCCTTGCTCGGTTAAATAAATGCCCTGCCCAGTCTGACTGTCTGTCAATAAGAAGTTCATACCGGCTTTTGCCATCCATCCATCCCAGTGGTGCTACAGCCCGTGGTCTGCTTTTAGTTTTACACATCCCTTCATTCATATCTCTAAACGCGTTCTTGTTTGCAAAGAAATATTTTAGTGTACTACGGTAAGCTTAGTGGCGTAAGCAGCGTTTTTCCCGTTTACGCCATGGAAAACTTTCATTCATAAATTATTCAAGCCAAAATTAATTTTACGAGATATTTTATATATCGAAATAACGGTCGAACTCGAGTTTTCCCGATGTGGCCAATGAGCTGAGAATTTTTTTCTCACTAATATGCAGATACGCTGAAATTTTAAAGAAAATCGTTAGAGCCGTTTTCGAAATCAAAGATATATACATATATATATATAAATACAAGAATTGCTCGCTTAATAGTATAGGATTTTTCTTGTGATTTTTTTAAATATTTTTTTCTAACAATTTTATTTATTTTATAAATCTTACAGTTTTTGGCAACACTATTTTGGTTAAAAGTGTCAGCTTATAGTGTGCTTCTAATATACAACAATAGCTCCGAATTAACCATTGCATAAACGCTAAAAATTTACATTTTATATTACTAAAATATAATGCATATTAAATGATTTTATTTTTTTTAAATGAAGGAAAATTAAATTTATAAGTAATCTGTTTTTTTTAATAGCATGCTTTTAGATATTGGTACCCTTTTTTTTATTATTAATAAGTGGGGTTTTATTTTAAAAGCTTTCGAAAAAGTGTAGGGGCCTTCACAAAATTTCCTCCCCATACCTAAATCCAGCCCTGTTTATTACCCTCACATTTTAATACTCCTATTATATACACATTTTTTATGACCTCTTCCTTCTGTTTATGGACTTTTCTGTATTGCAAACATTATATATATATAATATATATATATATACTGTACATCTAGTTGTATTAATTATTTTTAAATCTTAACAATGTGAAAATGAGTTTCAGCTACATTTTTTGTCCATAAAAGATATCAATAGCAAAATTCGGTTGTAAAATAGCGGTGATATATTTAGTTATATATAGACAGAAAGTGAAACTCATTGCGCACACTACTAAATAAAACAATGTAAAATATGTTTCATAGTTAACATTTATGTATACCATAAAATATTAATTCATAACAAATTTGAATAAATTTAAATGATAAAGTCTGACCACATATAGGAGGTATGAAATAAAGCAATGAAAATGTTGTGGCCAACTGTTGAGCTATTGTTTGGATATATAATATGCATCTTAGCACAAGTAGTTTTTATTTTTTAGAGAGACCAACCAGTGTCTGGAGTGATCTTTCCATTTTATAAATAATACATGAAGAATAGCAATAAAATATATATCAACTACGTCAGTTTTGACAATGCCCTGTGCTTTCCAATATGAAATTACTTGTTTTGGCATCTCAATGTCACAAAATAAAATAAAGGATCAGAAAATTCAGAGCTTCATTTTGTCAATGAATTCTAGAAATTTAAGACACACTTTTTTTTTTAGTATATTGCTTGTAAACATGTAATATTGTTTTTATATTGTTTTTTTCAAACCAGCCATAAATACAAATTATACAACAGCCCATAAAAAACAGCATTTTTCTTGTTAGTGTTGATTTGCCTACTAATAACTTACCTTTTTTTTTCATTTGAAGGTTGAAGATAGCCCATCAGAAGGAAACCATTTTTTAGAGCACCAAAGTAGTAGCATTAGTAGTAACCCGGCTAATGTGTCAGGTCATATAGTCATAACCACAGCTTCAGGAGCAATACAGATAATGTCATTAGCCAAATTAACATTAGTTGCAGTTTTGGAGCCAGGGCCTAGTGAGAAATACATTTGTGTGACTTACTGTTCAGGTAAAAACTTTCTGCTTTGCATCACATCTAATGTAGTAGCAATTACTCACAAATGGAATTTGGCATAGCCGTTTTCTAGCTTAAAAGCTGATTTTCTTAACTTAAAATAACTAAAATCATTATATGTAAGAAAATATTCATATTTAATTTATTAGACAACTTGACATCATATTTTTTTGTTGATTCCTTGATCCTTAATTAAGAATTAAAATTTGACAATTATTTGTTTTTGATTTGTCTCTGAAGCATGTACTGTATCTACCTAATTTAATGTTGGCAATATCTACCTAATTAAATGCTGGCAAAACCATCCATTAACTTTCTGGATTTTTAGCTTTTTCACCCTACTATATATGTTTGCAAAAAGGCATTAAAAAGTATCGTTTTCATACTTTTTATTTTATTGGTTATCATAATAAATGCATCCATTGCTTAGTTTACGTATTTCTATGCATATATCACAAAGTTACAATTCAATGAAAACACTTTTTATGTATGCAGGAATCGAACGTCTTTGTGCGTGTACAGATAGTGGCAAGCTTCAGTTCTTTGATATTGACACTGTTGGTGACAGGAGAAATTCATTGAACAACCATGACTTTACAGACGGAATTGAATCTGGTAGAGAAGGCTCAGCTTGCAAAAAAGCTAAACTAGATGATGATGTTGTAGACCATCTTGGTAAGCCTATTTATTGTTGGAATTTTTGTTTATTTTGTACAAGCATTTATTTTTTTTTTTTAAGATTTAAATGATGTTTATTTTAGGTTATATTGCTACTTTATTTAATCTGTTTTGCTTGTATAAAGGGACAGAATCTTTAACCAGCCAACCATTGACAGCAGAAAGTGTGACAATGCTTCACAGTTTAATCCAGTTTGAAAATTTACTGCCAAGATTTACTGCAGTGGTGCCACCTTGCTGGTCAGAGATTCAACAAGAGCAACAACAACGGAGACATCCTCAGCACCTTCAGCAGCAAGGGGAATCTACTCAGCACACCAGAACATGGAAGTTGACAGCTGACTCTGGGTTAAGACTCTTTATAATACTAAGTCTATATACCTTTGTTTATTTTTGCAAGCAAATATACAGTGTTATAATTTTTTTTTTTTTGTTTTCTTTTAGGCAAACATGGGATGAGCACTTGTTAGAAATTCTGCTACCCAAACCTTGTTCTGTGGGGCATGTAGATGTCAAATTCTCCATACATCCTGGCGCAGTACATCCAAATATTGAGGTAACCAATGAATTTTTATTTTGAGAATTGTTATTTTAAGAAATGTATAAAACACATTTGTACCAATGTTATCACGGCTTACAAATTGTTACTAATATAATAGTTATCAATGTGTTCTTGAATCTGGTTAAGTAATATATCAACTTTGAAAGTTTACAATACTTGGAGGCAATATTTGTTTGGATTATTGCATTGAACTGTATATGCATATTTAAACATGCCTTAAAGTACTTTCTTACAGGTTAGCTAATCAAGGCTAATACATTTAAATAAATGCAATAAACATACATACAGGAAACCTTGCTGAACAAAGTTAAAACATCAGCTACAAACAAAAAAAGACAGTGATGAGGAGATCAGTGGTACCCCTATGCTTTATGTTATTAAAATGAATCAAAGCCTATTTTGTGTTTTTATTGTTTTTTCTTTTTTGTTTGTTTGTAGGTGCCAAAGGCTTTGAGGCCCAAATGTCTTTTGTTTTTACTTGTCTGGCAGGGTTTTCGATGTGTCTTTTTATTTCTTTTTCTATACAGTTGATCACCTCTGCATCAGTGAATCCTTTTATTTTGCATTTAGTTAAAGTTATTTTAGATTAAAATCTAATGATAAACCATATTAATTTTTTTTTTTCACTGACTTTGCTTATTGCTAATTATTAGCTTCTCCAGATTTGTATTATTACGAATCATCATCAGAATGGTGTTTTTAGGTGTTTTCTAAACTTTTTTGTTATGGCACTAATTAGTATGCTAAGAGAGTTCAAATAACTCTTCTATTTATTCACAGCTCACTTTACTGAAGCAAAATATTGGCTCAATATTTTTACCATCTGGTACCTTAATCTCAGATCCATCCCACCCTAAGTCTTTGTCTGGAAGCAAGAACAACCTGCGTGAGCCCAAAGGGGAGGAAGAGGTAGTGAACAATGTTCTGAATCCAAAGTTTCTTGAGGTGCACAATGCAGAAGTGCTGTGTGGTCCCATCAAGCTGGCCAACTGTATAGACCTGACAGGCACTGGTGGTCTCATCACTTTGGCTAGTCCACAACTGCTCAACTCAAAGCCAAGGTCACTGCTACTACACATCAAAGGTTTTGAAAACAGTCCACTGTCAAGACCTGTGGCTGTGAACAAAGAGAAAACTGAATCTGAAAGAACAGCCTTAGAAAAAGTATGCTTATTGTTTAAAACAGCCTACCTTTAGTTTTAAGGAATGTTTAATATTCAGCTATTTTCTTAAAGGCATAAAGGCATTTTTTTTACAATACCTCTATTTAAGTCAGAACTTCATGTAAGTTGGGTGGGTGGAACCTGAACGCATCTCATAAACAGCTCTAACAATAGAACAGTTAATGTATTTCACTGAGAAAAGAATTACTAGCTCGTTGGCCACAAGTAAAACTTGTGTTTGACCATTATAATTTTTCAAAATAAAAAATAAATAAATGTAAATTTGGCTTGAATACTAGACTTAGATCTAGAGCCAAGAAGGGTTTTGAAAGCACTATGGCATTCTTGAAAGAACTGTCATTTTCGAGAATTTAATATTGTAAGGCATTATTGATTCAAGAGTTAAATAAATTAATGTCCAGGAAAATTTTGTGCATCGTCTTCTAAGTCTAGATTTAAGGCCTAGATCTATAGCATTGGAATTATTCAAGAAACTCCCCCCCCCCCCCAAGATGTTTATTTAATTTAAAGTTGCTTTTAGCTTAGATAGATTATCTGAGCTTTCCTTAGACTTTTATGCCAATCTAATATAGATTAATTCTAGATCTAGAAGTAGATCAGATCTAGACTAGACCTCCTTAGAGTTCTACATGTTATAAATTTACCAATAAATAATTGGTTTCTTATACAATGCCTGCTGTCCTAATTGTTGGAATCATTCTGTTAAGAAGCTGACAGTGTCAACATCCCTCATTGGATACTCAATTTGAGCTAAAAAAAAAAAGGATTTTAGAATTCATTTTTTTTAATATTTCATTTTAAGTTGTATAATGGAGGTATTGTCTTTGAAATAAAAATTGTTTAATGTTTTTTCTTGTTGTTTCAAATTTTCATCACTGTTTCAAATTTAGTGCCTTATTTAGAGTCTTAAAACTTGCATGTGTTTGTGATTTAAAAAAAAAATTATCTGAATTAATATACAAATTATGTGTACAAGTTTGAAGAAGAAAAAGCAAGTGATGAAATATTTTAGTTGCAATAGCATTTTAACAACATATAATTCAATGTTTCAGGCTAAAACGAAAAAAAAGATACTCAATTCCATGTATAAAAACATGTTAGTTGATGGGAAACATAAAAACATCAAAGGACTTTTTGATAGTGTAGCTCAAGCCTCCAATGACAAATCTACCTCCACAACCAAGCAGAAGTTGACTGATGCAAAAGGCTGCGATTGGCTGCAAGAGCTGTCAGTGACCATACGTGTGTTTAAGAAAACTTCAGTTCGCAATGAAAAACATTTGCGCAGCTCTATGATTCAGGACCCAGTTTTTCACAAACGCTTGATTAAATTGCTTATGACTTCACCATCAGATGTTGGATCCTTGAATGTCAGTGTGGAACATATGCAGAATATGTCTCTTGATATTCTTATATGGATCTTAGCCATGCTAAAGAATGATGTTGAAAAACGGTAATGACCTGTTTTTGTTCAATTTCTTTTATTAATCAAAACCAAATAAATGATATTAGCTATAATTAATCGTGACTTCATCTTGTACTCGGTAACTTCCTTGACTCTTTAACTCTGAATTGAACCATAATGCACCTTACTGAACTGAATTGACAGTGACACATTTGCTCTTTATATTGGGTCCCTGATAGCCATCTAGAACCAGAAAGAATATTGCTCTACCCTTTTGGATGATCACATGATTTTATATCCAATGTGACTGGCCTGAGTAGAGTTCTCAATAGATCTTTCTCGAAGCATTGCCACACCGCCACTCATCACTATTCACTTGTCACAGTTGACTGCTCATCTAACACTGGCCTGTGTAATTTGTGTCAGCTGATTACACACACATAATTACCCCTGTCTGTCTCACTACCACAGTTATAACAACATTGTTTTTATTTGCTAAATTAATTCAATTAATGTTCATACATTTTAGCTGACTCTATTTATGATAATCCTAAAATATTTGTTTTTCCATAGGGGCTGTGAAAGAGTTTTGATTGAATCAATACAGAGTGAATTGAAAGAAATTGTGAAATCATGTTACATCTCTGGAACACGCACCACTGCTCATAAATTTTCAAGACTTTTGGCACTTTGTATAGAGTAAGTTTCAAAAGGCTTTTTATTTTTATTCTTTCAAACAATGATTGTTAACTACAGATTTGTAAGTTGTAAGTCACAATTAAATTTTTCTTTTTTAAAATCATTTTTATATAACACAAATTTTCATACTTATAGCATGCTCAGAGCGCTATGATTCCATCTCTTTTTTTGGACCAGTGGTCGAGGGAGTGTCTATGAGAAGGTTTTCTATGATGCATCAGCAAATGCAAGTTTTTTTATGGCTTCCCAGCTCTTTCCGGTCCTCTATGCTTCCTCCAGTATGCTGCGTCGCCATGTTCGTTTTGGTCTTCCTCTGCGTCTTGTTCCCTGGGGATTCCACTCTAAAGCCTGCCTAGCTCTGTTGCTGGTATCTTTTCTAAGGGTAATGACAAACACATACTTGATGTGTCAGTAATGACAAACACATACTTTGGGTGTCAGTAATAACATCTTCTGTTTTTAAGTAACGTCTGTAACATATAAGATAACATTACATACATGTTTGAAAGTAATCACTTACGTCAAGACTGTTGAGAGGCTGGTCAAAGGTCAGTGTGACAGTCCATGAGTGCATCTCTTCTGTGATGTCAAAGCAGCCTTGACCCTGGAAACCACCATTCAAGTAGTTGGTAACGGGAATAGTGATGTCCAAATGACTACCGATGACAAACACGGACAGTGTCAACAGAAGCACTGTCCACATGGTCTGTAGAAGTTCAGAAAATAAAGGAAATGTGACTAGAATATTGAACAAAGCTCTTTATTCCTAGATAGTCTACAATCAAGTCTTCATTTTGTATAATTCAAGCCGTTCGTTAAAGGAGTCTCAAGCGTTCTTTGTGTATTGAGACTGTATAAAAAGCCCGAATCTTATTTGTCTGTCTGTCTAGTAAAACTTGCAATAGACCTTGGAGAGTGGCGTGTTTTTGTCGAGGCCCTATGTTCCACAAGGAACACAAAGGAATGATGATGATCAGCAAATGCAACTCTGCTCAAAGTGGGATGTAAATTTAAGCGCCCTTGATAGGTAGCCAATATCCTCAATAGGATAGCCAAGTGGTTTAAGCCTGTCTGCCACACATCCCAATAATATGAATAGATTGTACTATGAGTATTAAAATATTACTAGCTACCTTTGTATGCACTAACATAAATACTCTTGTTATACAAATATTTGTTTGTCCCATGTGATCTATAAAGTAATTTTTACATTTGGTCTATATTGGCTTAAAAAAAAGATTGCATATATTTCATGTATAGTTCTGAAGTAATCTAATGTGACAGGCTTGTTAGATACTCAATTATTCTAATTTCATTCTAATTCTGATCACGTCAGTTTTCTGGTTAATTTTGCTCAATATTATTTCTATTTAGATTTTCCAAGTTGTCAACAGAACCAGAAGTGGCTCACAATTTCAGTCTATCTTTGATGTATGGGCTATTGGATTGCTTTCCCTTATTGCCACTGTGTTTCTCTAGTGGGGCACTGAGGTGGTTCTTCACGCTGCTGAACAGAGTCAAATGCATGGACATGGAACTGGTTGCTCAGAAGTCCTGTGAACTGTTGTTGGCTATTTCAGAACAGTACAGCCAGAGGACTCAGCTGCAGCATGCTCTGCTTAAAACAAGGCAGGTTTTTTTTTTAAATTGAATAATAGTCCTATTTAGTGAGCTTAATTAGATTATAACTTTTACAATTAATTAATAACTTGATTAAACAATCTCCATAAGGGAAAAGGGTGTGCTTTTAGAATTCCATAATAAGATAATTAATGTTAATCTTGATTTTCTTCTTTTTATTATTATTTTCGACTCCTTCCTCTACCTTGTTTAGAACTTGTAGAATAGTTCTTGTTTTTTTAAGCTGTTTTGATTTTAGAACTTATTAATCTAAAAAGAACAAATTAACATGTTATTTTGTTATTAATTTTTAAAAGGGCTCAATAAAATTGGGTTGGGTAGGGGGAAAGCTCCTAAAACAATTTGCGAAAAATTTACACTGCAATCTTAGACATATTTAAGAGCATAATAGACATTGATATAATCTTTCTAGATATGGATTATATGGAAATCCCTTTGAACCAGAATTGTTTGACATGGACTTGGGTGGCACTGCAAAGTCCAGCTCATTACCCTCAGGTAATGCTACCCCCACTTCTATCTTCAACAATGTTATCAAGACATCTGCAGCAAGTAGCAGTACTTCCAACAATAAAGATCAACATGACCTGTATGATATGTTACTGTTTTCAAGTGACAAAATGAGCAAACATAATGTAAGAAGTTTTGTATTGATATTCTAGCGTCTAAAGAAACAACATTAAATTCAGTGAAAAAAATGTTAGTTGTTCTCAGTTTTAAAACTTGAGTCTTAATAGTCAGTTTTCCTTTTCTGAATAATTTCTTTAGCTAAATAAATAGACCAAACCCTAAGCAACTCATGTTTTTAGGATGCCCACAGAGTCCACCTAACTCTATAGGTAGCTGACATTAGGTGGTTGGTTGTTATGCACATCACACTGTGGGCCAAAGAAAAAGCTAAATTTTACATCATCTACCCTATAGATCCTGAGGTTTGGAAGGGGTACTTAACTTTTTTTTTTTTTTACACTATGCATTAAGGATATTAAGATTAAGGATATGCTATATAAAGTACAATGGTACATAAGTAATAGCACATTTTAATTGAAATGAGTTTTTTTTATAACCCCAACAACATGTATACTCCTTGATTTGAATAAAAATTTTTTGGGAAAAAAATTATTTGTGTGTGTGTGTGTGTGATTTCTTTGATTGGTTATTTTTTAAGATATTCAGAAAGAGTTGTCATGTCTTACTTGTAACCACTGCAACTTAAATTTGGCTTTAATTTTTTTTTCACACAGTCTGATTTTCTTCAAAGTGACATCTTGGGTTTACTAGAGGTGGAACCACTTCATTTCAGATGTCATGCTACAAGTGATGGAACACGTATGGAACGAATGGATGCTTCATCAGCCTCTGGTGGTCCTGCAGCCTCCACCAGTGCATTCAATGCAGGGCCCACTCATCTCATGCCTTATCAGCCTCCTAGCATGGTTGGGGATGAAAGTATGCTGCCAATGCTTGGTGGTGACATTAATGCCTATCTGGCACAGTCTGCAGGACCTAAATTGTCTAATGCTATGGTATGTACTAAAAGTAATCTTTCTGATTAAACTTGCTGTCAGTTTGATTAAACTTCAGTATCTATCACATTTAATTTTAAAATTTGTATGGCAATTGCAAAAACAAAAACGTCAAAATCTGTTTAAAAAAGGGTAAACTTTATTTATTATACCAATGAAACATTTTTTTTTTTAACTTTCAGCTTTAAATTTGTAATAAAAATCAAATGATTTGTAAGTTTAGATAGTTCATAATTATAATCAATTTCAATTTTTTTTTTTTAAATGGACTATTTTCACAAAGTGAAAATACATTTAACTATTTACTGATATTCAGCATTAATATTCTAAAAAGAGGCTTTGTTTGTTTTTTCTTTAGACAGCCATAGATGAGAAAAAGAAGTCCTTTGTAAATCCAACTTCCAAGATGTATGGAGCTAAGATACTTCAACCATTGCAATGTCCAGTGCAAATTTTGTCACTGTCTGGACAGCAGCAACAGAAAGAGGGACTGCAGCAGTCCCAGAAACCAGGTCCTCAGAAACAGTTTGCCTTTCCTCAAATTCAAGGCCTCCTTCAGGCACCCCCACCACAAGTGCTTGTGATAGAGAGAATGCATTCAGGTTAGTACGCAATTTATTTTGTATTGTATTTGTTGATGTGCATCAAAACATTTTTATGCATGACTACACACAATTTGATTGGGAAGGATACTCCTCCTTATTATAAATACTTGCCACAAGAGGTTCTCGAGTCTACTGATCATCTGCTGTACTGGGATAGGCCTATTTTGACCGACAAAATGGTAGATTTTAATCGCTCTGATCTGCTGCTCATCGCTAAAAAAGAAAAAGCTGCTACCATTATTGAAATTGCCGTACCACTATCTCATAATTTAAGAAAAACTGAGTTGGAGAAACAACGAAAATATGGGAACCTATGTTTGGAGATTAAGCGACTATGGAAGTTATCTAAAACAACAATATACCCCATTGTTATATCAACTGAGGGGATAATAACAACTCACCTCACAGATACCTTCAAGGTTCTTGGCATTCCTAAGAACATTCTCGTTGCCTGTCAGAGGGCGGTACTGTTGCAGACCTGTTACATCACCAGAAAATTCCTCAGTGTAAACTGATAAAGGGACTATGATGAATTTTGTTTCCCTTAAACAAACATCCACCCTGGCTGCGTCAGAGAATGAATACTCGTTCTTTACTAACATAATAATAATAATAATAAAAATAATATTAATAATAATCTTTATTATTCATAAGGAAAAAGTCTAATAATTTTTGTGTTACACCAAACAAACAATTTCATATTTGATTTGATTGCTTTGATGTTTTAGTGAATTTCTTTTGTTTTTTGTTCTTAGCAATTGTTAATTCTAATTGAAAGTTATTTTTGTTTTGAAGTCAGTCAACATACAGATAATGCTTTGCAGTACAACATTACCCATACATCTATCTACTCATGATTTAACTTTTGTGTACTGAAAATGTTGATGTCAACACTGACTCAATTTTTACAGGTGCAAGACGTTTTGTAACATTAGATTTTGGCAAGCCAATAGTTCTCACAGATGTTGTAATACCATCAAGTATGGATTTGGCATCTCTGTCTATTGATGTTTGGGTGGAAGGGGAAGAAATTGATGGTCAACGGCTTGTAGTGGCTTCGGACATTAAAGAAAGAACCTTGGTGATGAATAACATCATGCCAGCTCCTGTCTGTCGCTATCTTAAGGTCAGAATTTCTTTTGTTATTAACTTTCTTATTCATAGATTCATCAGTATTGTAAAAACAATTTATGACTAGACCTAGAATCTTGTTTCTTCATTATTTTATTTCATTTTCGTTACTTATTCTAAGTCGGACAATATTTACACAATTGGATTTTTTAAAAACTTCTTTGAAATAATTGTACCAGTTAAATTTTATAGCATTATGTTTTTCCATGTGTCAATACATTAATGGGTGGCCTTAATATAATTTTTAAATATTTTCAAACCATTTAACTCTTTGTCTTTATGGTTTTGATCTTTTAATTTTGTCTAGATAACAACTGTTGGGAGATACAGTGGTGGCACAACAAGATCTCGCATACCTTTAGGTTCTTTTTATGGTCACACCTACATCTTGCCCTGGGAGTGGCCTAACAGTCATGCTAAGAGCCAAGCTTCAAGTGGACAGTCAGCAAATAGTTCTGTGCCCTCCATGCCCACGAAAGAAATGACTGCTGGCCAGGCTGAGGCATCTAAGGTCTCCAGTCCATGCGAGATAACTAGCCAGGGCTCTTTGTTTTCTC
Organism: Biomphalaria straminea; assembly: GCA_021533235.1. Taxonomy (NCBI): domain Eukaryota; kingdom Metazoa; phylum Mollusca; class Gastropoda; family Planorbidae; genus Biomphalaria; species Biomphalaria straminea. Next base: position 11,288,447 of record JADKLZ010000104.1, read on the forward strand.
AGCTGGCCCTGTTTTTGTCTTTACTGGAGGATCTGCAATGCAGGTTCAACTTGGCTAAGACTCGTCTGGAATCGTTGTTGAGTGCTGTGGGCAGCAGTCAGTTTGCCTCGTCTCATGTTGAGTATTATTTAAAAAGAAACAACTCTGGAAAACTAGGAGAAGAAGATTATCAGATTTTACAAGTAAGCTTAAATAACATGCTTTTACAGTTTCAAATAGCTTAGAAAGATATATAGTTTAGAATTAATAAGCAGTTTACTAAGCAATGGCCTTCATGTTTGGAGATTGCGGCATGACATGGCCTTAATGGTGCCAATGTGCCCAAAACTCTTGTTTGGAGCTGTGAAAAATACAAAAATCTAATATATGAATTTCTGATAATTAAATTGTAGCTTTGCTGAACTGTTTGTTTGGGGAGTAATTTCTATTACAACCAGATGATGAAAATTAAAGCAAATGCTAAATATCACCAACCAAAGTTGCTATAATAAATTTCTTAGATTTGAAAGGGAAACTATGTATTAAAAGTTTTCACAGTACACACTTGATGAGTATAATTATAAGAAAAAGTTTTCTACATCACTAAGTTATAAGATTTATTTATGTGCAGATTTACCAATCTCACAGATCTTGTTAAGAACATATTTTTGAAATATTTTTATTTACTTTTGCCTTTTTAGCGGCCCCCGAAAGGGGAAAAGACGCTATTAGTTTTGTGTGGCCTGTCTGTCCGTCTGTCTGTCTGTCTGTCTGTCTGTCCGTCTGTCTGTCTGTCTGTCCGTCCGTCCCGTTTAGTGCTCAGAAAGTAGAAGAGATAATGAAAATCTGACATCACGATAATATAGATCATTCAAAGTTCTGATGCAACGGCTACTTTTTTTTTTCTAAAAGCTCAAAATCTAATTTTTAAAAATATTTTATGCAAGCAGTATTTAAAGAGAAAAAAACCTAATTAGTATGCAATATAAATGAAACCTAATTTAAGACAATTAAAAATCTAATAAATAGCAACATATTTCACGTTTTATTTAGTTCAGACCTTAGAACTTTCAGCGACAAAGAGAGTTTGTGTGATACACAAACTCAGAGGCGGCCCCCGTTGAGAGATCAAAGCACGGAAGATGTATATTTCCGTCGATTATCTTTGATATTATTTTTTTTAAATGAACTTTTAGCAGCGACAAAGAGAGTTTGTGTGATACACAAACTCAGAGGCGGCCCTCGTTGAGAGATCAAAGCACGGAAGATGTATATTTCTGTCGATTATCTTTGATATAATTTTTTTTAAATGAACTTTTAGCAGCGACAAAGAGAGTTTGTGTGATACACAAACTCAGAGGCGGCCCCCGTTGAGAGATCAAAGCACGGAAGATGTATATTTCCGTCGATTATCTTTGATATTATTTTTTTTAAATGAACTTTTAGCAGCGACAAAGAGAGTTTGTGTGATACACAAACTCAGAGGCGGCCCCCGTTGAGAGATCAAAGCACGGAAGATAAATTTCTGTCGGTTATCATTGATATAATTTTTTTAAATGAACTTTTAGCAGCGACAAAGAGAGTTTGTGTGATA
>JADKLZ010000104.1:11290185-11307911 GCA_021533235.1 Biomphalaria straminea
GCCTCTGAGTTTGTGTATCACACAAACTCTCTTTGTAATCTTGTTTTATTTATATATATGAGTTTATATTATTATTCCATATAAACATTTCATGACTATTCAAATGAAAAAAAATGGTCTACATGATAATGATGGTGATAAACTAAAATTAGCTGATCCAGCATTGCTTTTAAGTTAACATCGAATTCCTGTAACCTTCTGGAATGGATACAGACTTAAGTGTCTCCAAGACAGTTTCCACAGTTGCAACATTGGTTTTCTTAAGCTGCTATTGCTAAATCAACTAAGACCTTTGACATCCAAGTACTTGATTTTTTTACTTTTACCTATCCCTTAGTCTGTTGGACCTTTGGTTCACCAAGCAAGACTTGTCGGCCGTCTTTCTCCATTCCTCCCTGTCTTTTGCCTTGTTTAAAAACTCTTTCAGTGGTAGGCCCATCCATTCTTTTATGTTGTCCTCCCATCGCTTTCTCTTTCTGCCTCTTCTTTTTCTTGGTACTGTTCCCTGAAGGAGGGTCTTTGTGAGCCCTGCAGATCTTGTAATATGGCCATAGATTTTAAGCTTGCATATTTTTTACAATAGTTAGCAGGTCATCATGGGTTCAGATCGCTGCAGTAACCCTGTCTCTAATCTCTTGGTTTGTGATGCGGTCTTTGAATGTGATGCCTAGGATCCTTCTCTAGCATCTCAATTCCATTGCTTGGATCCATGGGCGCCCGCAGGGGGGTGCAAGGGGGTGCACTTGCACCCCCCTAGATTCTGAGTAGCAAAATTCTAGACATTACCATTTTTTTTTTGCATCATTAAATCAATTAACTTCTTAGTAGCCACTGAGCAAGTAGTAGGCTAAGTGCACTGTAGTACAATCATAAGGATAAGTTAATGTTCGAGTCTAGGTTTAATAGGAATAGATGGCTGACGTGCACCCCTCTAGATTCTAGTAGCCACATTGTAGTAAATTTTATAAAAATTAATTTCTTAGAAGTAGCAATTTAAGAAGTTTTGCTTCCACTGAAGTACAGCTGTAAGGAAAAAAACTTATGTTTCAATAAACTAGAATATGCTAATCAGGTGTTGATGGCTGACCATGTACGCTTTATTATAGTTCTGCAATTTTTTGTACTATAAAAAAAGTGTGAAATATTCTATTGCACGTAAGTCGTGACAATTCGTTATCTCTTGCACATAATTAGACTTATTATATTTAGTTAGGGCCTCGAATGGGAGAAATATTTTTTTCTTTGTCTTGGAGAAGAAATCCTTGCTGATTTCAATATGTCAAAGCTTCGTTGAACAAGAATGAGGAGTGCAGTCATATGTGTAAATGTATTTATGTTATGCGGAGTTAAGGTCGGTTTTAGTTCTAGATAGCAGGTTAAACACGTCCACCAGTTTACGATTGCAGACTATATAAGAAAGCTCTTAATAATAATAAAGTTTTATTTTTAGAGCGCTTGATGTAGGCTCAAGGCCCTGTGATAACATTACAAGCATAACAAGGTTACAAAGACAGTTTATGAGAAAACGCAAACTCATTATCGGTCCCCGAAGTGGTCCACCCATGCAGATAAAAAGACAGGTATCAATATTTTCAGAAAAAACATCATAATCAAATTCTTTCAAAGAAAAATGACAGAGAAAAATGGAAAAAGAAGGTTGATAGATCTTGTGTGGTCCAGTAGACCAAAGGATATGTGAAAGTGAATGTGGAGTCAAATGTGAACCTGGCCATAATTGATATCTTATAATCAATATCTTATTGATCCAATTGTCTGTAAGGGTCAATCTCTAAAAAAAAACAAATGTCCTTTTTTTCGGTTGTATCCTTTTGTGGAGTAGTAGTTCACATGATAATTTGAATACCTACTTTTTAATTGTTGTTTTAAATTATGTTCCACTTATTTGCATATTAAATAGATTTGTTTCTCTTAAAAAAAAAGGAAACAATATTTTTGGATAGATGTTATAGCCTGTATTTAAGTATTAAGTAGCGTAGCGTCACGAATGTAAAAAAAATAATTTTTCTACAAAGCACCATTTGCATAAATGTGTTGAAAATATGGTAAATAATTACCTCCCTTACTAAAGAGCTTCCTGTGTTTGTTACTATTTATAGTGAATAGTTGTAAAAGTGGTGTATTTTATGAAAAAACTGCTTGCTTAAGTGATTTAAAAATTAAAAAATTAGATTTTTCGCTTTTAGAAAAGCAGAATCTTAGTCTTTTTTTTTCCGATGGGCTATTCGTGCGGCGTTATTCAAAATTCGCTGCAGCTTTGCTATTTTGTCATCTGATATACCAGCTAGCAAGGCGTTGCAGTAGTCAAGTCGGGAGAGTATTATGAATGCTATAGCTAGCTTTTTGTTGACTCCTTCGTCAAACTGAGTCAAACATGGTCGGATATGACCTAATCATTGAAGCTGAAGATAACGGCCCTATGGAGACACTATGGAGTGAGAAATAAGAACCCAGTCACAATTTTTGAGATGATTTATTGGCGGATGTTAATTGCAATTCGTTGTTAACATTTTCTGTTAGATCGACCGTAGGTAGGCATAGACAGAACGGATAAGCTTAACAACGCGTAATGTAAATTGTTTGTTCAAATGTTAAATATTTAATTTGAAACAAATATTTAAAGGTCACTTATTATCGTATGGGGGGGGGGAAACCAGTTCCTTTCTTTATTATTCTCCGTAGACGGAAATTTGCACCCCCCTGGAAAAAATCCTGCGGGCGCCCATGCTTGGATCCTCCTCTTTAGCTCTACAGAAAAACTAGCTGACCTGTTGGTGCGCATTAACAAGACTTCTGCAGCATATGGCATGCTAATAAATGCTAAAAAACAAATTATGACCAATAGTCATCAGGGCTTTAAAAGGGGCATCAGTATTTGAGATGAAAAACTGACAAATGCTTGCAGCTTCAAATACCTCAAAGCTATTGTCTCATATGAGGTAACAAAACCTGAACTATTGGCCCGAAAAGCATACCACAGCAGCCCTTTCAAAACTTAAAAAAAAAAATATGTCAAGACAAGGGTTTAGCCCTCAGCACCAAAATCAGACTGGTGCGCTTCCTGGTCATGGCCACATTTTTATATGCTTGCGAGTCTTGGACGCTGACTGCAGAACTACTTGATTACATTAAGTAAAAAGGGTGTTTTAGCATTTAAACATAATAATGTAGCTTTTAAAGTAGTGTTCTCTATTTTAGACCAAGAACTTGTATATATTTCAGGCATACAATGAGTGTTTACAACTACAGCTTCAACTAAATTTAGCTCAGCGAGCAATACGTAGGTTGCAGACATCTCTTGCAATTTCAGTTGAAACTCTAGATGAATCTGCCAACACTGCAACTCTTTTAGCTCAGGTAATTCTCACTCTGAAGCCATTCAAGGTTATTTTAGTCATCAATATTTTATACTTATGCATTGTGAAAATAAATTTTTTTTTTCATTGTAAATTTGTATCCAGGCCACTACTGACAAATTACGAGTCATTCTGGAAAATCTTCTAGATACACTGATGACTTCGACTGTGGCCAATCCTGCTATTCCTCACCCTCCCACCACATTGTATTCAGCACTATCTCCAGATCAGGCTCAGACTCTGTTTCAAACTTTGTGCATTAATGGTACACAGCGCATTCAGGTGTCAGCAGGCCTACTCTTGGTCAGAGTGTGTGGTACTCAGCCATGGTGGGGCCAGTTTCTGGGCAACATGCTGCAAGAATTTTTCCATGCCCAGTATCCTCAGGTTTCTCCACTGGACAGGTATGTTCATTACCAAGCAGGACGTTTTGGTGAGGTGATTTTTTTGGCCCATTAAACATTATGTTGCATAACATTCAGCCACACTATATATGTTTATATTATTGTCTTTAAAAAAACTGACATTTATCTATGTTATATATGTGTTTTTTGTCCAATATATTTGGGATTTAAATTTTTTGTGTAATTATTATGTCACTAACATTATTATGTCTGTTAATGTGTTTTATTGTCTAAAAAATGATACAATTTTTTTGTACACAAAAATTTTTAATTATTTATTTAAGAAAAAACAAATAAACATCATCCTGTGTGTTTTGCATATAATTTATTGGGGGGACTGTATGTATGTTTTACATGTTTTAGTTGTTCCTTCAGAATTAAATATATTACAACCTAATGCAAACTTCCCACACAATTGTTGGTGTACTTTATACACTATGGTAAAGTATAATGGAAAAAAAAAAGGTTTATTATAAAAAGTTTTGTGTTTTATATATTATTCTCAGAATTTCTTGAGCCAGAGTGGCTGTGCTGAAATGTTGTGTACTCTGTCCTGAAATGTTGTGTACTCTGTCCGTGATAGGATTTTATTTATCCTTAGCGTTCAGTTAACAGTTTTAGATTTTAAATGGTTTCCCGTGATCATTTATCCCTAAGTTAAGATTTATTGCATTTTTTTTATAAGTAGAAAATATGCCATAGTGCATTTCATTCTGAAAAAGTAATCCCTTTTGATTTTTTTATTATAAACAACAAAAGCTTATTATGGTAAACATCCAAATACTTGTTTAAAATAAACTTTTTAAACTGACTCTTGGCACTTCATTTCTTATATATATATTTTTTTTTGCCCAGAGTGTTTGTGCTGTTGAGTGCCTTAGGGCAGAAGTCATTAGGTGGTCCTAGTGCCCTCCAGATACTAGACAGTCTGTTGTCAATGCTAACATCTATATTGAAACCACTCTTGGTGACAGACACTGAACATAATGTTTCTAACCAAAGTAAGTTTTTTTTGTTTGAAATGATCATCATCCCCCAGGCTAAAGCCAAGTATATACAAGTATATTAGTTTGAAAACTTTGTTTTTTCTTTCTTTGACTGCATATTTTTGTGTGTCCTCCAGCTCATTTGGATCTTTCATTGATAAGTTGGGTACTTTTGTTTCTGTGCCGAAACATGGATAATCCATCTACAATAGTCACTTCAAACACTGATGATACAGAAAAGGGAGCAAAAAGAGAGAAAGATGGTGATGTATTCTTTCAAGTATTATTTCAACATTGTAGATTTTCATGTTTTGAAAGGATAGTTAAATTAGTGTTGTAATTTTACCTTGTCTGATAAACATTTTCTCTACAAGTAGGGTTCTGTTGTTTGAGCTCATCCTCTTCATTAGATTGTCTTAGAGAACTAAGTAAAAGTAAAATTCTCTTTGAGCAAGTTCTTCATTCTTGTGTGGAATAGTGGAGGAAAGTATTACATGCAAAGATCAACCATCCTTTTTTTTAGTTTCTTGTTACACATCATCCTTGTAAAAAAAAAGTAAAGTGGTCTATAGGGCAGATGATGTAAAGGTCATCTGATTCTGTGGCCTACGGTTAACGAGGGTGTCATGTGGCCAGCACAACTGCATCCATGTAAAAAAAAAAAGAGTAAAGTTCCCCTTTCAGACCTTGTGGTCTATAGGGCAGATGATGTAAAGGTCCTCTGATTTGGTGGCCTACAGTTAACGATGGTGTCATGTGGCCAGCACAACTGCATCCATGTAAATGTTCTATTTTTTCCAGTTATCAGTGAAGTTAATTGGACTTAATGACAAAGGTCAAAACTGTTTAACATTTTGTTAATGACAAATGACTAAGCTGTTTAAAACATTTTGTTTAACATTATTACAGCAGGCACCATCAACAACAGATGGGCTTTCATAGAGAGTCAGTGGTCATCATCATTGTCAGGAGGAGCCAGAGGAAAGTTCTATCGCAGAGGGCTTCAGAGAAAGTTAACGTTTAATAGGTTCAAACATGATAAAGTAAAAAAAGCATCTGCCAAGGTAAATAGCTTTCAATCATTAATGTGAAAGTATTGTTGTAAACCTGGTGACACAAATGGGGATAGTGCTGTGTGTATGTTTTAGCCTACCCAAATCGCCCCAGTTCAGCACAATACAAGCAGTCAACTGTGACCAATGACAATACATGCCAGTTCGGCAAGCGCGATTACGCACGCAAATCACGTTGAAAGTGATCAACTGGAGTGGTCAAGAAAGTTCGAGAAGGCCAGTAGAGACGCTATATAAGAGCGAGTTTGTAAGAATCGAGGACTTCATGTTACCTCGCCATGTGACCAGTACGAGGCGAAGTGAGAACCAGCACAGTGTGTGAAGTCCGAAGCAAAAAGTATTTGAAATTAAAATGTCACTGATACTTTTGAGCCCTGAGTTGTGAGGTTCTTTGAAGTTCGCTGTATTGAGTTTGCAGAGAGTCTGGATAGTAGAGAGAGAGCGATCGTAACAGTATTTTATATCTTTATACAATTGATTGTAAACAAAGTAAAATTTTTATGAATAATCCACAAAACTTTTCAAGTTATTTTTTTATTATTGACTTAGCTTGGAGAACTTTAAAAAAACATTTTAATAGCTTGTTCATATTAATTATAGTCAATTTTGAAATCTTATGTAATTTGAACTTAATCCAAAAAGAATATTTCAAACTTTATGTAGAATAATATTACACTATTGGATAAAAAGCAAATAAGATTAAATATGTAGAATTCATTTTTTATATTTATGCAGCCACGGGAAACACTGTATTCCTCACTAATCTTCGGACTCGAAGACAAGCCTATTATTATTTATGCAAAAAGAACTATATTTTTTATGAACATTTAAACTATTGTATATTTTTTATCCTATATTTTTTTGTTATAATAAGTGTGAGGTTTAAGATTTGTAAAACAAACGTGAAATCTCATTCTGTTTAAATATCTTACTGCTGCCCATTCTTTATACATAGTAGTTTTAATGTTATTTCTACATTGTAGACATTTTTCTGTGTCAATTTAATTCTGTCCTTGACTTACCTTTTTTTTTTATTTAAAAGCTATTCTTGAAAAGCAAGTTAGAACAACGAAGCAAGGGTGAAACAGATTTGAAAGAGGATGATATTGAACTAGATCAGCCAATTGTATTATCCAGAGATAAATGTTTAGCAGTGGTCAGAGGATTGATGGCTCTTTTGTTAAGCATGGATTTCACTTGCCGTGTGGATTTATTTTTAGTGGCTTGCAAGGTAATACTATATCTGTATAATACACTATATTTTTATTGTTGGCTTGTATATTTTATAATTTTGATCATTGCAAATTAGAAAAAAAAATGTGTATAAGACTCTGTGACATAGATATATTTGTGTTTAAATAATTTTCCTCACTCCAAGACTGATCCTAACCTAATGAACTTATTATATTAATGAGTTAGCCTGGCTCCCCTCTTACGTCCTTTTATTCCAGTTATACCGATCACTTCTTTGTATCTGGTTCAGTAATTAACATATTTTATGGTTTATAGACAAATAAATAATCTACCTTGAAAAGCTCTTATTTATAAGAGTTTTTATTGTTTATATGTGCTATTCCTGTGTAGATTAAAAGAATGTACATTGCTCTGTGGGTCATTTAAATGGTATTGAGCTGTTGTGATATACATTTTCACAAGAAAGTTGTATTTTTATCTCTGTATAGGTTTTGGCCAAAATTTGTGTAGCTTGCAGACCACCAATCATTTTGGTTGAATCAATGAAACAGGAACAACTTGAACAACTCATTCTTCTAATAGTTGACACAGAGTTTAATCATGACAACTTGACCTGGGGAGGTCCATGGGCTGGACATGCAATCACTTGTTTATTACAAGATATCTTAGAAGGTAAAACTATATAGACATAGTGCTCAGTAAGTCATATAGCTAAATCAGGTTAACTATAGGTGTCAAATTTAAGGCTCATTTGTCTTTTTAGTTGTTTGCAGCTGATGAAGTAAAGTACATTTGTTTTACTTAAAGGAAATGACGCCTTTTTTTTTTTTTAGCATTAAAGCTTTTGTCTTTCTTGACTGTAATTTCATCCATTCTTTTAAGAGTGTGGTTTCTTTTGCTACATTTGTTGGTGCACAAGTTGGTAATTAAATGTTTGATACACTAACAACTCTAGATGAAGAAAATATCTTATTGTGTGTATATTGCTTTATTAACAGGTGAGAAAAATTGTCCATCTAGTCCGGATGACTCTGAAGCAGATATCTCTGATGTTGACGATGCCATGGCTTATCTGCATTGGTTGAAGAATGAAGGCACACTACTGAGCTCAGAGCAGCAGAGAGGAAACAAAAAAGTTCGAGTCATGCAAGTGGAACAGGTGAAACAAGTGCTTAAAACTAAACCTGAATATCAAGAGTTTTTAAGGAGAGGTAAGATAACACTTTCTTTTCAAGCTGGGTTAAAGATGTTTTTTTAAATGGGTATCAGAATAATTGTAGCATCTTGGACAAACTTTAAACATTTCTATTTATTAGGAATGAGAACTGATTTCATTACAAGCTAGAATTTTATAGGTTAAGCTCAATATAAACCTTTGACAAGTGTATGAAAGCTCATATCACCCAGAGATGTGATCAACAGTTTTTTAGATGCTCAATACTTTATCCCACTGAAAATATTTTTCGAACAGGAGACTCAAGAAAAATTCTCAGATATATGCAGGCTAGTGTAACTGGACTTATGACGTAATGGTTTGGTCAATTTCTCAATCAACTATATCAAATTACATTTTTCATAAGGATTGTATTTCATGTTTGAAAGCCTAAGTTTAATTTTATATACAAACATATCATGCTTTCCAGTTTAATCTTTGTTATATGCAGTCATCCATTTTCTTTTTTTTAGACTTCATGGCTGGCCTGCTTTGTTTGGCTGATAAGGATGAGCCTACTGATCTAGCAGCTTTGTTCCTCAATAAGAGTGACAAGGACAAGTGTAAGTGGAACAAGTTCTTGGAACAAGTCAGTAAACACCAGACCAAGAGTCCTGGGGAAGTGTTCAGCCCTTCTTTGTATTCATCGGCAGCTCCTGAGTACCTGTTGGAGCAAGATGGACCAACATTTTCTCTGTCCAAACTTTTAGATGACAGTTTTGATGATGTTGAGCTGCCTGGGGCAACCGTTACTCCTGGGGCTAATTTGATAAAAGTCACTTCATGGTAAGGATGTATTTCATTTAACATTAAGATATTATCAGTTTCTTTGAATATGATTTTCTGACTGTTAATTTATAGAAATGATACATGGACTTTGTTTCCTTTTAAGCATGTTTCCTATATGAGCATATGCAATACTATTTCCAAAAATTATTCCCGAATATTGTTATGAAATATAAAAAAGAAATATTTCTTTTTTCTTGTTTCCCAGTAGAATCACTTTATAATTTAATTCTTGAGAAACTAAATAGCAATAAAAAAAAGTATCATATTTCATAGCAATATTTCTTTAAAAAAAAAATACTTTTTAACTTTAGGCTCAGTAACAAAATTTGCTAGAAAATTATTTCTTTTCATATGTATGAAGTGATGGAAATAATTTTTTTTTATTAGCTTTTTGTTAGCTTATACTTCATTTACCTAATATGGCACATCATTTTCCATTTAGCTATCAAGCTGGAAGTTTAAAACATCTTCTTAGCTTCCAGCAAAAGTTGAATGACCAAACTGTACCTACTTGTGGGTCATCAGTTAGTCATAGTGTCTCCACAGCACTGGATGCCAGGCTTGAATATGGCTTGGAAACTATGCCTGAGCATAGACTTAAGGTAATTTATCAGATGTTAGTGAACAAAAAACAGTGCCTGAGCATAGACTTTATGTAATTTATCAGATGTTAGTGAAAAAAAAACAGTGCCTGAGCATAGACTTTATGTAATTTATCAGATGTTAGTGAAAATAAACTATGCCTGAACACAGACTTAAGGTAATTTATCACACATTACTGAAAAATAAACTGTGCTTCAACATTTTTTATAACTAGGTCCTTCATCCCCCTTGCATCTAGTTTTAACATTACAAATATAAATGTATTTAAAAAAAAACTATTGCATTTATATTTCACTTAAAATTTTTATTTCTTTATTTATTAAATTTTGTTTATTGTTATTATACTGTTGATCTGAATTACATATGCTTTTGTATTGTTAAAAGCAGTTGTCTCATTGACAATAAGTATTTAATAAATACATAATTAATGTCCCTTTTATATTTTTTTAGTAATATTCATCACCATTTTCTTTTTCATTTCTTCTGGGTAGAGAAAGCTTTTCAATAGTTAAGTCATACTCCCATCTTTGGCCACTATGTCTGCTTTTTCATTGCCATCTATTTCAATTTGTGACTCAAAAAAAACTTGTTTCACTTAATGGTAAAGTTGAATTTAATGTTTTTTCTTTCTTTAGCTTATGTTTTATTTCTTTGGTCTCCACAGGTAATGCAGTCTGTACATAGCACCAATATACAATCTGCTTTTTCTTCTCCACTGCCTTCACCCCCAGCTGGATGCACTGGGAATATGGACATTAGGAATGATGAGACGGATTCTTTATTTGTGAGACTAGATTTGGAAGCTGTAAGCAGTATTTGTATTAGTTTCAGATAAATTAAATAAATTTCAGATAAATAGGGCCCTTTCTAAAAAAAAAAAAAAAATTAACAAAATTTAGTATTCCTATGGATCTAATTCAAGGTCAAAAAGTATATTTTGCTTATCAATTGAGCTCTCACTGTCTCTGTCAATGTTATCTAAAAACATAATTCTAGATAAAATTTCTACTCCTAAGCGTCTAAATCAATGAAAATATTACAAACTTTAGGACTGAATAGTCTTTACTTTACATTACACATTAATGTGCATTGTTCATTAACTTTGTGCATTTTCAGACAATATTCACATAAATCCACACTAAGTCTTTATAAACCCATGGGGCAAACTTTGCAATGGCTAAACTTATGATTGATTGGGTGGTTATTTTTAGATTCTGACACATTTATTTCATGTATTGGGCATGTACTGAAAAATAGGTACTGCTGCATGGTGGCTATTAATTTAAATTACTAAAAAAGATCTGTACATTCAGTCTGAAAGAGTTAGTATTGTAACTCAATATTTTGTATCAATGTATGTAATGAGAATGCTGTAATGTAGTGACTTAATTTATGTTATCAATTTCTTGAGTCCTTGTGTGGGGTCTGAAGCTGAAATCCCTTTGGAGACTAAAACTGATATTGAAGATTTAACTTGAGTTATGTTTGCCAAGTGCCCTAATCTCCCGATCTCCACCACAATGTCCACAAATTTTTGTAGATAGTTTTGACAAAAGTAAAAAAAAATGTTTGTTAGCTATTTTTAAAAATAATCTTTTATATCCTTTCTTCTTAGTCACCATTATCCTCTGTTGAAATGCTGAGCCAGTGCTTTGAAAGAATGTTTGCCCAGCTTAGAACTGGTCGTGTGAGCCTTGAGGCCATTCTTCAATTATGGCTGAGGCTCAACGAAGATCAACTACCTTTTGAAGGTGCTTCAGCATCTAGCACTGCTGCTGGGGCCACCAATAGCCATGCATTTGATCCCACTAGACAACCAGTCATTACTCTCAGTGAGAATGCAGTAGCTTGTCTCATAGAGGTAATAGAATAGATTGCCATGTATAAATATTTAGTATAAATATAAGTGCTAAAATAAGCGTGTGCTGAAGAAATCAATATTTACATTTGACAAACTATCATGTCTAAAAAGTCATGAGAGCATTTTATATATATTTTAATATTCATTAGGTATTATTTTTCTGTTAGTTATATGCTAGAATTGAAACTTAAATAACTTGTTTTTTATGTAACTATAGGTTAGTGTTATGATGCCTTGTCTGCCTGTGAGGACCTGGGTCTATCTACTGCAGTCTTTATGTCTCCTGACCAATCAGAGACAGACCAATGCTCAAGGGGTGGAGTTTTCATTAGCCCCTTGCATCCTGAATGACTCCAACCTAGCCCCTTTGCTGATAAAGTTTTTGTCAAGCCATCCCCCTGGTGGGACCCAAAACCATCAGGTACTGTTTGAAACATTTTGCTTCTAGAGCAATGCATGCACAAATGTTAACTTAAGTGTAAGTGTGATATTATCATTACTAACTTTGTGTTCAGTAGAGTTTGTTGATGCAGTAACTGAGTTTTGTCAGTTAGTGAAAATCAATTTACCATCATAGTTGTCTTTGTCATGAACAGGTGGGCCCAGCTGCTGTGAAAATTTTTGGTGACTTGTTGTGTAGACTCCAATGTAAATCTATAGAAGTCAGTGGCCAGAGATTCAAAGAAATGTTGTTGAAAATTGTTTATAATCTCACTGCTGAAAGGTAATAATAAAATAATTTTTATTCATCATTACTGGAGGTCTTTATGATCTATATGGGCAGATAAGTTGAAGTTCATCTGTTAATATGGTTAACAGACCAACCATTTTTACTTCCCCAATGTATGTCTGATGCCCTTTAGAATTCAAGAGCCTCAAAGATACTAGAAGTAAATATGCCAGAATTTGAACTCAAGACCCTTCAGTTCTCTGACTTTAAAAAAAATACACCTTGAAGTTTAAATAACGTGTGACTGCCTGCTATATCCTAAAGTTTGTAGACTTTTCTTATTAATGAAACTATGTGCGCACTGATGAGGAAGGGAAAAAAAAGGTGTTTAAAATGAATTTGAGTTTTGAGCATTTCTAACATTCTTCCATTGTGTAATTAATATATTGTTATAAAAGGGTGTTAACTAAGTTTCATGTTTTTGTATCTTTATTATTTGATTTCTTCAGGGGTGCTATTTATCACTGTTCTGGGCCATTAGATGCACAAGTCAAATTCTTAGAAATACTGGCAGATAATACATTTGTGTCTGTGGATGTTAGCAATGCATTGAGTGTCATTCAAGCTGCTAGTAGCTTGGTCTTTCAACATTTGTCCTTGCAAGATCAGGTGAGTTTTTTTTTTGTTAACTGTTTACCCATAATCTCCTAAATGAGAAAAAAAAACCTTTATCAATGAAGAAAGCCGCAAGTAGGTTAAGAATCAACCAGTTTATTCAAAGGAAAAAGGAAAAAAAATGATCACAAAAGTAAAGTCTTTTTTTTTTTCATTTATCTACACAAAATTTGGCATTCTTCCAAATAAAAGCTAGGTCTCATTTGTTCAAGATTGTACAATGAGGTTGGTACATGAGGTTCTCAATGTTTACCAAATTTTTCAGGTTGTGTGCAAAACTAGTCATGATACATCTGTTAGTTCCAGATCCTGCTTTGGTAGTCTGGTAGCAAGCTTATCCCGGCACTCTGACAACAGGCCAGGAATGTCAGATTCCTTGAGAGACCAGATTATGTTTTTCCTTATGCAACTTTTAAACAAGTTGGTATCATTTTTGTTCAATATAAAAAAAAATGTTTTAAATATTTTAAATAATGATTTTTTTGTGATTTTTTAAATATAATTTTGGATTAATCATTTATTATTAAAAGTTTGTAATAATCTTTTATCTAGAATTGATAAATATATTATTCAGCCATATTTATGATTCATCAGCTTATTGGTTTGCTTTTTGGCATGATCTTCATAGCAGTCAATTGATATTACTGTAGAAATGATCTAGAATACTGAGCTTGAAATTTAAATTGGTAAAGTGCTTGGCTTCTCAAATAAGGGGGATGGTGGTTTCAAGGTAAATACATTAAAGGAAGTCAGTGATATTTATGTATTCCTGAGAATCCAGCTTTAATGGGACATTTTATGTCAATAAAGTGGAGACCATAAAAGACTTGACATCTGTCTTGTGGACTGCTTTTTCTCAAAAAGAAAGCTAACTTACACATCCTATGCTGTGGTCAGCTTCTTAGAAATGTTTTTCAGATAAAATAGTAATATGCAATGAAAGAATGTACTGTAGTAGGCTATGTCTTGTAGTTGTATGATGGCTGTCTGGCTTTGACAGATAACTCAGAAGATGAGTTTCTTGTACGGGTGTATTAGACGCAATTAGAATTACTAAAACAATAAACCTCTCACAAAAACTAGATGAAGGAATAAGGCGAAACTGTTAAATACTTGAATGAAGTTTAATGCATAATGGCCACAGTTGAATCTCTATCTGTAATACGATGTTGTCACTTTGAATTCCTAACACCTACTAAGTAATACTAGCATAAACTAACTCAACCCCACTATCTATGACATCACTACATGTCACATTAAAAGATCATCAAAGTATGGTGCGTCTCTATATTAAGTGCCTAACAGTACTCACAAATTAATTAACTTAGGAAACTGTTGGTCTGACAATGAGAATGCATTAGGGCACCACAGAGTGCCAGTATTATGATTTGTTTGAATATTTTCATGTCAAATCACTAAAATTTCAGCATTAAACATTTTGACTACCTTTTAAAAATCCATTGGCACGAGGTAGCTTAAAAGCTTATATTGACATATATTTGTTGTTTTTTTTCATTATTTCTCTAATAATAATTCATACATATTTCATATAAATATAAGAAGCATTCCGTGAAGAATTTGTATAACATGTTTTCTAGAGATTTTAAAGATTGATTAAAAATATTTCAACATTTTTTTTCTAGGCTTACAACAGTTTCTGCACCCAGTCCACCAATCAGAACATGTACCAGTAAAAGTACTGATCGATGTGACTCTGACAATTATGCTGGCTCTCCAAATAAGTTTCCACATGGTGTTCTGTCAGATGATGAGAAATCCCAGACAATGGTTCAGCAGTCTGTGGAGTCTCAAGGTCAGCAGTCTCAGGATTATGAAGATGATGACAGCTCCGGGAGCTCTGGTTTGACTTATGAGATAGCAGATATTGTCATTGGCAACCCTGTGATTATGCAGAACCTCCTGCAGTCTCTGAGCCACTGTACCAGTAACAAGCTGGCTTTCATGTTCACCAATACCTCCGACTGCCTTGCCAGCTTTCAGAAGAACTGTGACCAGGTGGAGCCTGTGACAGTGGGGGACCTTGTGTTCACTGTGTTAAAGAACCTCAAGGACAATTGTAGTGACCGCAATCTTATGGTGGACAATTTGTTTAGGTTCTTTGCAGGACACCCACCTGTCTTCAACCAAGTGACTCTCACACGTCTTTCAGAGCCTCTACTTTATTTCACTTTACGGCTGTTGAGCTCATCATCAACATTAAAGAAGTTCATTGAAATAGGTTTGTGTGCAAATGTTATTGTTGTGTCAACTCTATAGTTTTATTCAAGCCATTAAATACCAATTTAATATTCTTTATGATGGCACTAGAGCAGTATCAATTTCCCAAGTTTGAATCATTATGAATGTCAATCATTATCCAATGTATGTTGTTGCCCTTTTGAAAGCTTGGTACCACTACTGATCAGCCTAGTCATTAAATACCAGATAACTGAAATTGTAACAACCTGAAGATAAAAACTTTTATGTATCTCAAATTCCCAATTTTCTTGTGATAGTAAATTGTGTAAACTGTAAAACCCAAATAAAGCTAATATGCCTGAAAAGGAAAATATCTTTGTTGCTTTTTTTACAAAAAAATTCCTTGTAATCAACTTACATTAGACTATAATTTTAAGCTCTGTTTATGTTGCTGAAATAAATTTTATTTTTTTGTTATTCATTTATTTCTTATCTTATCTTATATAATACAGCATTGTGTTGTAAGTAATAAATATGATAACAGGATGTCTGTCTTACTTTTATAAAATGCTTTAATAAAGTTAGCCATAACTTTTCAAGAGCTATAAAATTACATGGCCACTTTTGTAAACTTTTTTGTCTCTAGGTGGCATCAATGTTATCAGTAATAACTTAGTTCGCTGCAACCAACAGATGATCTCAACCTCTCCTAGTATTATCTCAACACTCATGCAGAATTTCAACTCAGGGCATACAGACTCTCTGGACAAAAGCAAAGGCTTTGAGATGGACAATACTGAAGGATTGCAGAGTTTTGCTCAGCTGGGTTAGTAGAAACTCTAATTCAGGTTATCTTTTAGCAATTATTTAGCTGTACAGGAACAAGTTAAGTTTGTTCCTTTGTGACCAATAGTCTATAAAGAAGTTCAGCAGTGAGTGTTACCAGAGAAATAATCAGTATAAGTCATGTATCATAACTACCCAGTTCTAAAGAATTCACCATTTTTTTTGTTACTTTTAAGTTCATCAGTATGGTGCACATATCTTAATCTTTTTCAGAATATTTATGAAGAGTGAACTTCTACTTGTTAGCTACCTTGTATCCATTGTACAGTTTAACATCTGTAATAGAAAGATTTTTTTAAGGTTTTCTTGTTTGTTGTAACAATACTACTTCTATAGAAAATTTTTTTTTTCTCTTTCTTTCATTTTATTGGATGTTGTCACGTGTTTATTATGTTTGTTTGCCTTGAAGATCTTGATGATATAAACTTGATATACAGGTTCGGAGGTGCCTTGATTACAATTCAAACACTTCAATTAATAATCAATGAAGTAACAAAGTGCTGATATGTTTTTCTTGAGTTTTAATTATTTTAAACTTGAACTTGAAACAATAAATATATGTACAAAGATATATAAAGCAGATACAGGATTCAGTAAAAATGATCAATAAAATGAGTAACTATTTACTCTAAAACTAGTGACGTCTAAGTTTAACTTTCTAGCTCTCTCTCTCTCATCTCAGGCTAACTTTCCTCCTTTTATATCTTTCTTTAGAACCATGACATCTCAATACCCATCCTTGACTTCTTGACCTGTTTACATTTAATTTTCCTTTTAATTTTTTTTTTAATTTAACCTACATTGATTATATTTCCCTGGTGTAGCCTTGAACTAAGTTTAAATCTTCACCTTTCTGGCATTTAAGGGTGGGCAAGCGCAACCTGATTTGATCTAGATAAAACTGTCCTCATTTTGTGAACAATGAGGTATAACTAGGGACGTGACAGATGTATAAAATGTATAAAAGGCCTTGTCCATTAAATAGTTCAATAAATAAATAGACATTCAGGAATAATTCGAGCACTGTCTTTTAGGTCTGGATCTGTATACCTATCATAAGAATTTGATAGACTCTGAGTAGATTAATACATTTGTTTAACCAGAATTTTTGTTTCTCATTCATTAGATGTTAAGAACAAAGTAATCACTCTTACAAAATGTCTTCAGCTTCATAAAGGAGGAATCGTCTTTAAAAAAAAACAGACTTTTGTTTTAGGTTAATTTGTATATAGGCACGATCATCTAAATTATTATATTTTTTTTTTATTTAGGCACCCTCATCTACTTGATTGTATTTTATATTTAGGCACAATTACATGCAGTAGCCCAACTGCTAGTCCTGCAGATGGATTAATTCAGAATGTAGCCAACAGAAGAGCCAGATCAGCCACTTGGTCTTATCATTTTTACTCAGAGGAACCATCAGTTGAACTGACAATACATTTACCATTTGCTGTTCTCTTGAAATATGTCTACATACGACCACATGGAGCAGCTATAGCTAGTGAGTGTGTATAGAAAGACTGTTATATTATTATGCTTATATCAACTCGCTTCACACAATTATTCATTGTCTTTAACAAAGCAGAAATCAATTTAAAAAAAAAAGATTAATTAATTATTTTGTGGACAATTAATTAATTAATATTTGATATTGAAAAGTGGAAATAAATAATGTAGTATTCATAGTTATGGCTGTCAAAGTGCAGTCCTCCCTCTGGTATAATCTTTGTTTTTTTTAAAGGAGTCAAAAAAATATTTTGCTTGTTTTAGTTAGTCTGCTTGAAAAAGGACAATTGTTTTCTTTGAATGATCCTTATATTTTGTGTTTTAGTTAGT
>JADKLZ010000104.1:11314332-11344844 GCA_021533235.1 Biomphalaria straminea
CCTACTTTGTTTTGTTTACAGATACCTTACCTCTAGCCACCTACTTTTTTTTGTTTACAGATACCTTACCTCTATCCACTTACTTTGTTTTGTTTACAGATACCTTACCTCTAGCCACATACTTGCCAGAGATGAAAGATGAAAGGAGAGTGAGAGGTGATGAGCGTGGTATCACCAAAAAACATATACTGGGTGAGATTGATGTGGAAGTTATGGAGTTTTTCAGCCAGTCTGCTGGTGAGCCCTCACCTCAAGGAGTGGTCATCATGTGGGCATTGGGAAATAGCATGAGGAAATATATTAACTAGCACATTACGTTTTTTTACAAACATATTTATTGAGCCAAACCTCTTAATATTCAATGGGCTTTGAAAAAAAATTGGCTATTTCTAACTACATTGGACTGGGGATGTCTTTTTTTTATGAAATTGAGAACTTCTAAATTTGTATAGAAGTCTGTGATGTATAAATCTAAATCTAGCCATAGATCTGCTCTATAGAGTGTCTACCAAATGATGAGAGAATTCAAATATTAAGGTTTAGTGGGAAGAAGGAATTTATTCATGTGTTCTCTCTCTACAAAGCCAGCCAGTCAGAATGTGGGCCAATTTTTTTACAGTCTCATTTAAGCGCTAAGAAAAAGAGAATAGGTTAAATTAAACAAAAAAATTCTGCTCATGGTATTTTGGTTATATATTCTGTAATATATAGTCTACATAGTGCATTTCTTTTCAAAACTTAAATTTTACAGAACACTCAAAAATCCTCATGCTATTAACAAGGCTCAATTCATTTCATGCTGCCAATTCATATTCTAATACTAAAATTCTATTTATACATAAATCATTCTACTTGCACCAGTTTGTATTATTTGTTTTTGCTTAGTAAACAAATAACCTATCCCCATTGTAATTTGTAGATCAACTCCTCTTGTGAGCCTTTAAATTTCAGTCTGGACAAAATACAAGTGTGAATTTGTAGAGACATTTCATGTCAACTGAACTGATGGTGTTTTAAAAACACTTTTATTACCAGACTGGAATTGTGTACTTTTTGTTTTTATTTTATACTGATTGTGTAGAATTTACTAATCATAAGTACAAAAGTTTACTTACTAATTTGAGCTTTTAATCTTTTTGTGTGTGTGTGTAAACAAATTCTTAGCTCTACTTTGATTAATCTAACTTTTCTCTGTTCACTCTCAGCCATCACTAAAGAAAAGAGAGACAAAAGCCCAGTTCCTAAAGGTGCACTCCCACCCAGACCACCGACCAGAAGGGGAAGACATGGAAATGGTCCTGAAACTTTCTTAGAGCATGTTGGTAACTTGAGACTACCACAAGCTCTCCACAGAGCAAGACTCAGGCATATAGCACTGCCAGGTAAAAATTGAGAATGAAATGTAAAATCATTGGTGTTTCTGTGGCAGGTTTAGGCAATGATTATTGGTCTTTAACTAAAGAGCATCTGGTTGGTCAGTAATAAGGATATAAGGCATCTTAACTGTTATTAACACAATATTTATTTCAATCTAATTAGTAAAAGTAAAAAGTAAAGTTCCCCTTTCAGACCTTGTGATCTATAGGGCAGATGATGTAAATGTCACCTGATTCTGTGACCTATGGTTAACGAGGGTGTTATGTGGCCAGCACAACGACCAACCGCCTTTACTTTTCCCTAACTATTGTCAAATACCCATTTAGAGTTGGGTAGACTCAGGGGCAACCAAGAATCCTGAAATACCAGTCTTCACTAGGATTCGAACCCTGGGACCCCGGTTCAGAAGCCAAGCGTTTACCGCTCAGCCACCGCACCTCCTAATCTAATCAGTACTAAAAGAATAAAGTGGACAGATATAAGTTATCATTTAAATGATGGTACATTGGTCCCTTTCAGTCATAAGACTACTATGGCTCATCTCATAAGGAATGGGCGTTTGCTATGATTGGAGCATTGTCACACTTTCAGTAGTTCCTCCTCCACTTCTGGCAATAACAAGCACAGGGTACCATCTGCAGGCTTAAAAATATTACCCTACAGTTGTCTTCTGGCTGATTTAAGTAAGGGTACAGATTTCAACTGGAGAGTTTAGAAATTTACATTTTTGCTGGTCCATTGTTCATTCTTGTTTGACTTAGTGGAAACTCGCTATCTGTGGAATGTATGTTTTGTCATTGTATTTTCAGGTGGGAATTCAACAAACTTTGGACCAGACGCTTAAATTAGGTCTAGTCTGACATTTGGCTTAAATATTGTTCTAACACCTATTCATTTTGTAATTGTTGTATTAGTAATAAACTAAATAATAAATGAAAACATTTATTATGAAATTGTTTTTGCAGGTAAAGATTTGCCACATATGTTGACGCTGTCCCAGCTTTTACAAACTTTGTCAGAGTATGCCTTACTGCCCTCAGATTTGGCACTGCAGTTTGTTATTCATATTGTCAGAAGAACTTCAAAAGGTAGTAACATTCTTGAAATGTATCTTGTTTTGTAAAATCTTGCCTGAAATGTCTTAACTAAATATAAGAAATGTTCCAAACTTATGAACTGTCATCTGCCTTAGCAGATTTATAAAGCTCCTTAAACTTGAATAATGTGAAATCATATCACTGTAACATTATGAGACAGCCCTTTCTTTGCTAGTCCTACACTTATAGGCTTGCATTTACTTTTAAATGTTTTTTTCTGTTTTGTAGACTAGTTACTTGAATGAAGTATAAGGAACCTCTTTGTATTATTTTTTAAACCCTTTTTATTCTACAGAAACGATGGAAGAGTTGACATCAGATGAAGCTTTGATGATGTCACCATGTTTCCCGTCCGCTCTCAAGGTATTTTGTTTCTCTAACCGATAATAAGAATAATAAAATCAAATTTAAAAAACTACTCTGTGAAAGATTCTATCTGTTCTGTGGCTGGCCTGGCTCATGTACTTTGTATTATTTCAGGTATTTGCTAATGTTGGTGGCCTGGCTCTGCTGGCACAACACTTGCCTCTGCTGTTTCCTGAGATCACTAGACAGAGCAGCAATGTAGAGGTGGTGACTGACAACAACAATGTTGCTGAAATAGGTCATGACTGGGTGACTGTGGAGTCATCTGATGAGCTCTATGATGTAAGGATAGTATTTTTACTTTTTTCCTATACATTTACAGTACAAGGCAGTAAAATTTAAAATGGAAATACTATTAATAACTTATTTCAATGTTAAACTTGCTGCTTGTTAACTTCCCTTTTCACTCTCAAGCAGCATCGGAGCTAATCACAAAAGCATTATTACCTAGCACATTTTTATATCAGTGTGCAATGAAAAAATTATGTTCTTGTTCATGAGTAGTTTTTATTCTTTTTCATTTGCCTTGCAGTGTTCAATTGCAGTAATAATTGTCCCTATTCCTCTTATTAGATACATTAGTTACTAAAGACATTGAGTCATTTGCTTTGTTTACTTTGGAATCATCCTTTATTAATAAAAAAAAATAAATTTTCAAACTGAAATAAATTATCTTAATTTATCTCTTTCTCTACTTGCAGCCTTATCTGGAGCCCATTACACCACCCCACACATCCAAACCTAGCAAGCACTCCGGGGTTGGTTCTGCACCCTCTATTCCTCCACACTCCCTCATTGCTTTTGGTTTGTTCTTGAGGCTCCCTGGCTATGCTGAAGTGCTTCTGAGAGAGAGGAGAGTGGCTCAAATGTTACTTAGGCTGGTTCTTGGTGTCACAGATGATGGAGACGGAAGTAATTATAAATATTAAATTAGCAATGATGGCTCATGAAGTGGCATGGAAATGGCTAAATTATGGGGAAAAAAAGTCCTTTGTTTATAATTATCTGTGTAAAATAGTCAAATTAATAAATTTAATTTTAGACTAGTTAAACTCACAAATTAGACTTTTGTATTCATTCCAAATACAAAATTTGCTTTATCCCAAATGTTAAACTTAGCTTAATGGATTTCCTCTTAAATCTTATCTGTGTGTTTTCTGTCAAGAAGTAGATTTCTTTTCATTCCCAATTTTAGCTTTACACAGCCATTGAATTGTTTTAAAACGTATTGTTTTGTGAGCCATCATTAAATATGTGACTTAATGACTTTGTTGTCTTTAATTACTGTTAACAATTTTTAAATTTCACTTTTTGAAACACATTTCATGTATATTGTTTTAAAAAAGTATTTTGGATTAGGTATATATCAACACCTGTAAAATTAAATGGACGCGCTGCTGATTTCAGTTAGCTAAAAAATTAAAACAACCTTTGCAACTGTCAGCCTCAGAATGAGGTCAACATTACTTAACCTGTCATAAAGATATTTAATGCCTACAAACATTTTTTTCTCTTCTAAGTGCATTGAACCAGCACTTTGTCCTGTCATATTGCATTTTTCCTATCCAATTGTCTTTGATTCCCCAGGTCAGATCTTGAGTTCAAATATTGCCAGCTCCTTGCCTACAATGCCTTTCTTAATACTGCAATCACTGTTTGACTCATCGCCCCTGACTACTGATGATGGGGTTTTGTTGCGTCGTATGGCACTTGATATAGGAGTTATTCACCTTGTCCTGGCCTGCCTGGCTACCCTAAGCCATCACAAATCAAGATCTCCACTTACAAGTTTTCAACATGA
The DNA here is from genome assembly GCA_021533235.1 of Biomphalaria straminea. Classification (NCBI taxonomy): domain Eukaryota; kingdom Metazoa; phylum Mollusca; class Gastropoda; family Planorbidae; genus Biomphalaria; species Biomphalaria straminea. The sequence goes on from JADKLZ010000104.1 coordinate 11,318,974, forward strand.
GGTAATCATCAACTGCAGAGGTTGATACACAAAACATCTCTGTTATTATTTTAGAGTGATTATAAGAAAAGTTTCCTATGCTGACATTTGTCGGTTAGACTGTTTTAGCCACATGCAAGTATGTGATCAAGGATTGGGAAATAAAGCATCATTAGTCATTCCTGCATAATGTAGATAAGGCTAAACATTGACAGTTTTTTTTTTTTTTAAATCATGTAATGCCATTGAGCATGGAACTTAACTCATTTGTAACTATTTGTTCTGAAATTTGAAATTTTGTGGCTAGAATAGATTGCTTCATATTAAGCTGGTTGTAAAAAAAACAAAACAAGGCTTTGATTTGCTCCTAAATTAAAGGCTTTTTTGGCTTGTATTGTCCAGACACAGTTGATTCTCTCAGCCATGCAGTCCTCCTCAGCCATGGCATCACTTAGTCAACCAGAGGAGAAGGCTCAGCAGCACTACTGGGCTAAAGGGACAGGGTTTGGTACAGGTTCTACTACCTCTAGTTGGGATGCTGAACAGGCCTTGTTACGGCAGAAGGGAGAGGAGGAGCATGTAGCTTGTCTACTCCAGGTAAGGAATTACCACTTTATTTTTGTATGTTGTCAATCATTTTTTAGACATTAATTAGTTTTCATAATGGGTTGAAAATGATAAGAATTGAAAAGGGGGCAAGAGTTTAGGCAATATTTCTTTTTTTAACAATAAAATGAAAAAAGTTAAATAATATATAATGTATTTTTCATGTGATGTGATCTTCTTGTAAACTTGGGCTGATTTGTTTTTTGTTAAGGTGTTGGCAAGTTACATGAACCCTAACAATAGCTTGACCATGAAACTGACACCTTCATTGCATCAAGACTCAGATTCACCTCAAACACTGGCCCCTGTAGAAGAAGAAAGCCACCAGAATCTCATCCCAGAATCCTTAGCAGAGCTCTTGTCTCAGTCCTGCCTGGTTCCAGCTCTCTCCTCTTACCTGCGTAACGACTCAGTCCTAGACATGGCGCGACATGTGCCTCTGTACAGATCTCTCCTGCAGCTTCTGAGGGGCATGACAGTAAACCCTAGCCTGGTTCCCATTTTGCTGCCCATGGAGGAAGAGGGTCAGAAAAATGGTGGTGGTACTGGTGAAACTCATGCCTCTATAGAAGTGTTGCTGGAGAAAATGAAAGGGTGTGTGGACACCTACGCCAGTAGGTTGAAGTAAGTAACTGTAAATTTGTAGTTCTTGTATTATCTAACAAAATCATGTTCATTTGTTGTAAGGTAAATATCTGAGTGGATTGTGTTATTTCATCCTTCTTATCTTATTGATGAACAAACCACAGTGAGTGTCTCTGTCTCTATTCATCCATAAGATAATATTTTCAAATGCACCGTAAACAAAAGTGACTTTTGTGTACTCAAACTTTAGTATGTAAATGTAATCATTTATCTTTACACTCATTTGTAGCCTTAACAATAATGTAGTGATATCTTTGTTCAAAGACTGGTACTTCATTGCTTGCTTTTTCATTGCTAGATCTAACAAAGGTAAATCAGGCAACAAAATGGAGGATGAAGAAAGTGAAGGTTTGGCCCTACTCATACCAGATATACAGGAAACAGCACTTTTGGTGGCCTTAGCTACACACAAATTGAAAGAAAATTCTGGTAACTTTTTTTTCCCTCAATAGCTCTGATTTATCTAGAAACAAAGTGCAAACTTTTGAAGTAGATGTTTAAGCAAATTTAATTTGTTTGTGATGAACATTAGATTGTGATTGCTAAACATAAAAGGCAGTCAAACATAAATAAATCAGAAAATGTACACCTATTACTTGACCAGTGATCTACATTCATTACAAGCTTCAGACATTTGTAAGAAAATATAAACATAATTAACTTTTGAAAACTCAAACACTGAACTTACTAATGCTGCCATTATGAGTGATTTATTTCTGCTGCAAACTCTGAAAGCTTATCTGCCTTGACAGATCCAATATAATCAACTTATAAATGTTTTAACTAAAATGAAAATCCCTATAAAATTTTTCTAATTTAAAACTAACTTGTACTTTTAGCCAAATCAGAAAGTGCCAACATTGAAGAGAAAGAATCCCAGATAGTCAAGCCACAGAGAACTCTGGAAGACAGATACATTTCTGTGATGAAAGCACTTCAGTTTGACACCTTTGAGATGGTGACAGAAGAAGGGAAAACACTCAAGTTCAATGTGCCCCACCACTATGAAACCAATGTCAAATCTATGGGCAATGTGACAAACATAGCCAGGACCAGGCGATTGGCCCAAGAGGCTGTGACACTGTCAACATCACTTCCCTTAGCTTTTAGCTCCAGTGTGTTTGTCAGGTGTGATGAAGACAGACTTGATGTAATGAAGGTAGGTAAACAGACTGGGAGACTTTGAAATGCTTGATAGTTTGAATTCAGAGGATTAGTTAAATGTAGTTTAATCTCTTTGAAGTAGATCCCTTTTAAGTATTTATCAAATACTGCCTACAGTTTATATATATGGACAGGCAATTATTTATTTTTAGTGGCTGAATTCCTATGGATGTTTAGATAAAAGATTTTAAAAGTTTTTAAGTACCTTAGATAAATGTAGAAGCTTGGTCGAATGAAGTACAAATAAATAGTTTGGTACTTACATAGTAGATCCTACAGATTGCTGGGTTAGCTGATTTAAACTAGATGAGATGATGATCTGAATGTGTGCTATTTACACATTGATTTCCTGCAGGTACTCATCACTGGTCCATCAGACACTCCTTATGCCAATGGATGTTTTGAATTTGATGTGTTCTTTCCCCAAGACTATCCAAACACACCCCCATTCATCAACATGGAAACAACAGGAAATCATTCAGTGCGATTCAATCCCAATCTATACAATGATGGCAAGGTATTGTAAATCTTAATGAGATTCTTCGCTAGACATAGAAAGAAGGATTAGAATGTGTGATCATTATAGCTAGTAACCTTTTTCTTCACAGGTTTGTCTAAGTGTATTAAATACTTGGCATGGTAGGCCAGAAGAGAAATGGAATGCACAAACTTCCAGTTTTCTACAAGTAGGTCGAATTTAAATTGTACAGAAAAATGGTTAATGCTTTACAAATATTTTTTTTTTCTTCTTTTATAAAACTAATTAACATGCAAGTTTATACTAATTTGTTTTTTCTTCTTTTTCCACAGGTTTTGGTCTCTATTCAGTCTCTAATCCTGGTCAGTGAACCTTACTTCAATGAACCTGGCTATGAGAGGTCTAGAGGTACCCCATCAGGAGCTGCTAGCTCACATGAGTATGATGCCAACATAAGACAAGCCACAGTCAAATGGGCTATGTTGGAGCAGCTGAAGAATCCGTCTCTATGTTTTAAAGAGGTTCTCTTTTTTTCATTATCATGTCAACCAACACTTTAAATAAATAACAAAAACAACCTCTAAATAAATGGTTTCAAAATGTATACATTGGAAAAAAAAAACAGCATCTTTGCTTGAGTGCCTGACTTCCTAGTCCGAGGTTTATGATATTGGTCTGATAGTCTTTTAAAGTTTTTATTCATTCCTTTAATAATAGTTCCCTTTCCATATTTATCAAATACTGCCTACAGTTAATATATGGACAGGTAATTATTTATTTTTAGTGGCTGAATTCCTATGGATGTTTAGAAAAAGATTTTATGTTGACAATGCTAGAAACTTATTAAATGCTCTGGTTAATCAAACTGACATTTATTTTTCTTCTTTAAGATCATCCATGCTCATTTCTGGCTGAAGCGTCATGAGATTCTTTCTCAGTGTGAAAAATGGATCACAGAAATGGAAGGTTATAGCAATGATAAACGCACTGGAAGATCAATAGCACAGAGCACCTTGGCACTTAAAGTATGGATTATAAATTAATTTGGCATATTTATTCCATATCATTTTAGTCAACAAATGTCTATGTGTCAATAGAAACACACAAAATGTTCTAATGTATCTTGTGTCTTCTGTGAAGGTGAATTGTTAAAGATGTAATTTGCCATTTAAAATTTAATTTTAAAAAAAATGCCATTCATGCTATGACATTATTAATTTAAAAGCATAAAAATGGTGCATTAAATCATGTATGAAAAAAAAGTCAACTAAACCATAAAAAGTAAACAAGTCAAGTTACCCTTTCAAACCTTGTGGTCTAATAATGCAGATGATGTAAAGGTCAATCTGTAGCCTACGGTTAACAATGACCAACTGCCTTTTACTTTTCCCCAACTTTTGTCAGGTACCCATTAGAGCTGGGTGGACTAGAGGCACCACCAAGCTAAACCAAAATTATCCTAAAATGTATTCGTCCTTCTTCTTTGAGAATTTCTTTGAATGACAGGCTTTCATCTTTTTAACATGCCATTTTATCTGCTAGATATCATCAATAAAAAGAAATAATTATAGAAAATAAATATTTAAAAGCACAAATCCACATAAGTATAGTAGTAAGAAATGTTAGAATAGTTCCATAATAATTTTTATTGGTCTGTATTCAATTTTCTCATTAGAGCTTCGTAAGTTTGGATTATTTCGAACTCAAAATAATTAATTACAAAAAGTATGTTATGTTCTTTGGAAAACTATTTTTGGCTTACAAAATGACCATCATTGTTAGAGTTATTTCAGTATAAGTAGCATTAGTGATTTATTTTTAAAATACCCACTGACATTTCTGTGTTTTGTTCTCCTTGATAGCGTCACTACAATCAATTAAGGGAAGAACTGTCAAAGTTGAAACCACCTGCAGATTTACAACTTGAAGAAGAATCTGAAGCAACTAAAATTGACCCAGAAGCCAAACAGTATGCTACCAACACATCGGACCAAACGGAAGCTTCAGCCTCTATCTTGGGTCCGCTGGCTCCTGAAGATCTTAATTACGCACTGACCAATTCCCATGACATTTACATGGACCCATTCTCTCTCTTCTCAGCCATTGGTGTGCAACACGATCAGCTGCAACAAATGCCAGCCTCAGATGACAGCATGACCCCATCAGCTGACCAAGATTGTTGACACACAAACAGTTCTCCATAGAATCACTGTGGTCCAGTCCTAACAGACCCAGTGTGTATGGTGTGTGCAAACTACCTACACTCTGAAATGTCATTCTAATTTTTGACTCAAAAGTGACAGAGTACCTAACGCAACCTTCACTATGTCCATGGCGTCAATTGGGCAGGAATACAGATCTTTGCTGTACTCGTTAGAGAATAAATTACAAATTCATTGCATTTATGCTTGGGAAAAGAAATGTAATGATTTCCAAGTGAAAAAAACAACAAAATAATGTAAATTATGAACACCTGTTAATTAGATAGAACATGACTCATTTTGTCATTGTAAAATATTTGACTTGTTATTTTAAGAGATCACTTTCTCTGCAATGATAACATGATCCCTGATGGTATTGCCCAAGGCATGGAGTGTTTGCATTTCAACTTGTATTGATATTTCAAGTGTATTTTTTGTGTGGTTGATGACTAGCTGTCACTGGAGTTGATGGATGGTGGATCATGTTAGCTCTCCTTTCTTTATTTTGTCAATAAGTTGCTTCTTTCATTTGTAGTTTTGTTTGAATCGGAGGAAACACAACAAACAGAAATGAGTATTATTTTGTAAAAGGTTTTTTTTTTTTTTTAAAAGGAAATGTACTTTTCATTTTTTTTAACTTAATAATTTCATATTAGCCGTGACAATGTGATCATTATTGATATAATGATTGAGAAATGTTAATACTGAAATGCATTAAATATTAACCTTTCAGTTGGATTGTTTCCCCCCCCCCCCTCCCATTCTACAAAGACAAAAGACTGACAAATAGACATGGGGAAAACTTCTGAATAACTCTGTGTATTGACAGCCCTTGGTTATATTGCAATGACCAGAATAAGTACAGGTAAAAGGTTTTCAATTTCTATATTCATTTTATGACTGTGTACAGAACATTTTAAATTGAAGTTAAATAAATATGTTCACAATTGGGTTTGTTGTTTTTATTAAACATTTTTTTTAACCATTATTCTTATCATCAGAGAGTACATAAAATATATATATATATATATATATATATATCGCATAAGTAATTTTGTATCTTCAAAAAAAAAATGTTCTGATGGCTGAAAATGTGTGGATATTCTCTTATAGTTATGTCTGAGTTCAAGATGTATAGATTCTCATGATCAAGGCTTCAACTTGGTTCCAGTTGCAATATATCCTTTAAAACTCTTAGACTTCTGACACAGCTTTGTGTTACTTCTGTGACATGTATGCAATGTCTGCATTCACTCTCACTGGGAACGTTTTGTTATCACTGTACAAGACAGAGCTACTACTACTTTAAACAGGAGAGGACTATTTGTTTAAATGCAACTATGACTGTTGTTTTACTCTGATTTAAACAGATGACAATTACTATGAAATCTCGCACATGGAATAAATTGTTTTGTTAAATTAATAGTGACACTTTTTTTTTTTTAAATAAATTGTGTTAATCTCTTTAAATGTAGATGAAAATGAACAAGAAAATATTCATTTTTTTATTTTATTAGTAAATTCTGTAGTCAAAAACATTGCTTTAAATAAACTTTCATAATGTAATCAATCAATACTACAAACAGTCAATTAGCTCAACATACACTGTGTAGGTAAAAAAGCAACAAGAAACAATCTGCAGCTAACAACAAATAGGAGACAAATGAAAATATTGTCAACTCTATGCAACTAATGATACCAGCATGGATGTTCTCAGTCTTGATATATGAGACACTGGTGGTGGGGGTCAAGGGATGATTGTAATTACAGCTTACCCTCAGTCTTTATTTGTAGGCATATAATGACAATAGTACAAGGCACATTATATATAAGACCAATATTTTTTTACTGCTTTATTGTTATTAAATAAACAATCCAACATAAATATCCCTGGAAATATAACAAAATGTACACAAAATTAAAAATTATTAGCATTAAAAAGGGAGAAAAGTAAAATTTGGTAATTTGATTTTAAAAATTGTAACAGTATATAAGGAAACCCCCTTTCACAATTATTCCATCAAAAACTTTTTCACATTATGCATAAAGGAAAATTAACAATGACATCATCACACCTTGTGAAAGGAACACACTGGAATGAAACTTCACTCTTAAAAAGATTGAATACACATTTTTTTTTTTACATTGCTAGCTTATAACATGTTATGTTATAACCATTATGTGCTTGTTTATAACGTGAAAATAAATTCTTACAATCCAGGAATTCTTTTTCGATACAAGCGTCCAATGTAGTTAGCATTAAATGAGCCAAAGTACATAACTCCATCAGCATGCTCCACTTCACTAACACCTTTGATTACAGCCCCAGTTTTGTCTTGGAGACTGCGGATAATAGTACCCTCGGTATTCAACTCTAATGCCATGGCTTTAGCATCAGTCTTAGCAAAAAAATCTTTCAGTGTCAAAAAGACATTTATAGTGAAGACCTGTGAAGTAAAGAGAAAATTCCTAATTGTAAGTCTATAAAGAAATTTTTGGCTTCATGTCTCTTTAGTAACATCATGATAGAATAATTGAAGCTTTTTAAAATTTTCTAAACATCTATGTCTGTATTAACAGAAGAATAAAGAGGTACAGATCTTAGAGAGGAAGTGGAGATGGATTGGTCACACCCTTACAAAGGATACCATCAACAGAGCTAGGCAGGCCTTAGAGTGGAACCCCCCCGGAAGAAAAACGTAGAGGAAGACCCAAAAAAACATGGCGACAAAGTATACTAGAGGAAGCCGAGAGGACAGGAAAGAGCTTGGAAACCATTAAAAAAACTAGCTAAAGACCGTGGAGAGTGGCATGTTTTTGTCGAGGCCCTATGTTCCATGAGGAACCCAAAGGAACGATGATGATGTCTGTATGAAAGAAAAAGTTTCCCTTTATTTGCAGATTTATTAAATGGTTAATAAAGGTTCTCACTGGTACCGAATCTTTGTTTACTGAACATTTTAGTTTGGCCATATGTGGATTAGCTGTAGGCTAAAGTGAACCAGACCAGAACTACAACCTCATCCTAAAATTGTTTAGGCATTAAGGCAAATGTTACCATTGTACAGAATTTCTCCGGGCAATGTTTTTTTTAAAAGAAACATTTTATCTACATCATTATTATTTCCTTCTATAGAGGATAGTGAAGTCAACTTAACTGCAGTGTGACCATTTTTGAAAGAGTTAGGTGGCCAATCTTTTCCATGATTCAAACTCAGGTTGTTCATTTTAGAAGACCACTATGAGCACTTCACCATCACATTCCATCATTACACAAACACTATATACATTTGTTTCATAATTTACATTTTGTGTACCTTTGCAATGACTCCTCTGACCCATGGACGGTTAGCAAGGAAGTGTGTGAATGATGGTTTGCCTTGTTGAGTGATCAATGCCAGCCCAACCCAGTAAGTCCCACTAGTTTTACAGTAGCGGATATTGTCTGGCGCTCCAGGTAGCTGGTCGCTCCACACTGACAAGTTTTTAGTTGCCAAATCAAATCTGTAACAAGACATTTATGAATGTTTAATATTTCTTCCTTATGTCAATGCAGCCCTGGGAAAAGGGAGATGACACTGTATGCCTGCCAACTACAATTCATAGTATTGTCTAGACTTTGTCACTGGTTATGATGCCATTGTAAGACTTGTATAGAAAATTGGATTTTAAGTTTCTATTAAATTTGTGAAAGTTAAAATGTTTAAAAGAAGAGAAATAATATGTAACATGATTTAAGGTGCATCAGAAGACTGGGTACTGAAGACCAACCAATTTGTGGCTGTATTTTTTAATTCATTTTTTTTTATTGTCTGAAAGTTGGTTGTCTTAGAGTCATAATTACCTCACCCCTCCTCCAGACTCACTTTTATAATTCTTTGTTCCCAGAAGAAGAGAGGGAATGGATAATACATTTTTTTGGGGAAAAGAAGCAACCAAGGATTTGTTTTTTAGCACTATTGTAAAGAAGACAGTAAAGTACAATGGATCCAGGATGAGGTCTAGTGAAGTTATTAATGATGGTATTATTTTTCAACTGCGAGGTGATGGGAAAGAGCAAGTCATGGTTTTGCATACACTCTGATGAATCATTAGGGCTACATGTACTTCCTTTTGATACTTTTATTTTAAAAGCTATTCCAAATTTTAAATGACAGAGTGCATTTTTTTTTTCATAAGTAAATATAAGAAAACTGTACTGACTTCATGATTCTGAATTTTGAAGTTTCAGCAACAAGTACAGCAGTTTTGTCTCTAGTGAGTTGAACTCCATTGGCAAACAGCAGGCCTTCAAACAGTTGTGTTGTTTCCTTTGTCACTGGGTCATACATCAATAAACTACAAGTATAGAGAAGTTAGTTAAATAACTTGATATTTAGGACCATGGTTATTTAAGTCTAAAAAAAAAATAGTTTCAAACCAAATACTAGTCTTTTTCCAGAACTGTTTAGCTATTAGGTAAGTAATGCAATAGTAAATAATTGTCTGTTAGCAAAGCAATTTTTTTAATGCCAAGTAACACCTTTACCATATGTCAGGGTACATTGCTAGTAAAAGTAGGAAATAGATTTATGTATTAGGTATTTTATAAACGTAAATAATTATGTTTGTGATGGTGACAGTTTCAGGGTAAAGAATATTGAGAGGATTACTAGTAAACAGAAGACAAGGAGGACATATTTTCCTACAGTGAATTGTTTTTTTGAAAGGAATGTTTTGTTAAGCTCAAAAGTGTTTTGGATTATATCACAACACCTCTATAATTCCCCCAATAATTTCAGTTAGATGGCATAGAGCTATGAATGTCCCCTAAATATGTCATTTGTGAGGACCTTCACATCCAGGATGTCCTTCCACCACCCTATATAACTTTATTAATCATATAAAGCTTATGCTCTTACCGTCCATCTGGAATACCTTCCAAGAACACCATTGGGAAATTATTCCTAGTCCACTTTGTGCTTGTATCCGTAAAATATATTTTGCCATCATCATCAATATCTAAATCATTCAAAAATTTTGGGGTCTTCCCATTCACAGGGGTGCTTGATGAATATAATGTAGTATAATCACCTGTAAACAAACAAAGAAGTGTGTAGTACTCTGACTAGCTCTTAAGTATATCTCACCTCTTCTGGGACCATAGTTATGTGGGTTGTGTGAGGTTACTAACAGTGGAAGTGTTTTAGAAAAAGTGTGATATAAATGTATGAAATACATAAGTAGCTTGAATGTAATTAGTTTGAAAGTCATGAACCAATTACCAGTACTTCATTTTTTTTAACAAAATAAATTTGGTAATGGGTTTAAGGTCAACTTTTGGAACTTGTGGCATGGGATAAAAATATAATCAGGCTATGCAGTCAGTGAATGACATATTGCCTAAATAATTGGGATCGCTCGTGAATGACTGAAGACACAGGTGAGATAAAACAGAGTTAAAAATCAGATACTTCAACACCCATTGAGGTCAACATGAAGTCTACTGTCTTTGCTGGTCTTCTAGAACTATGTGAAAAGATGAAAGTTGTCTGTTAGAATGATGGCTACATGATTAGTGGGTAAGCTATTGATGTTGAATTTTTTCTAAAGTCTCTTTCCAGTACAATATTCATAACTGTCTCTGTCCAAAAACAAATTAACTTCTTTGGTGAAAAATTTATTTCTACCTACACTTGATATTTGTTCTTAGGTCATAGTTGGTGCCCTCTTTCCATTGGTCCCTGTAATTTTTTTGAAAGCAGAGTTTATTTCCATCTAATCTGCAGAGCCGGAGTTTAAATGTTCTCTCCATTACCAGATTATCAGCCATTTTTTTTAATTTCTAGATTTGCAAAGCAGTTCCATGAAATTTTGCATTTGAATTTCAGCTATTGCCTCCTGATGGATTGAAAAAGAGGTTGAGCTACTATCAGAGAACTGATGTTATATATGCTGATAACTTTCTTTTGATGCAATGTTCAGATTATCTATCTTTATATATATATGTACAGAATGTTTATAATATGATTTTGAATGTTTATATTTGTAGTTGCCTTATATTGAATTAAAAAACAACAACTTAAATTGATTATTCTTGAAATGCTTCTACATTATCCATTAGCAACAAGTTATTTTGAAGAGTTGCTTAACACAATGCAGGAAGATTTTTCTCTTTGCCTCCACGAATGTTTTTTGTTTAGCCCACTTTTGTTTTTAGTATGCTTTAGTGGATAACACATTAGTTTCCCTTCCATGTAAGTTCTCTAGAAGAAGAATTGAATGCTATTTCTATGGTCAGGATGGGAGTATTCTTTTTTGCCCCAAGAAAGATTCCAAGTCCCATGTTCTGAACTTGAGCCTTGAATTGGATGGTTCCTTACAAGAAATTCAGTTTGAATGAAATAATTTAAGCATGTGAGTACTTGTACTAAATTCTTTTTGATGTTCCTAAAATTCTTGGGTTTATTCAAGTTAAACTGAATATTAAAGAAAAATTGAATCATCTAGTTAAAAAAAAATTGTAGGGTGTATATACACTTTACAAACAGTTATACATTTATTTGTTTAAAAAAACTAGAAATAATGAAAACAATGATTACATCTATAATTATATTGATATCTTACCTGTGACAACATTCACTTGAAACAAACCAAAATATGCATCAGCAACTATTAGGAATCCATGTTTATCCATTCTCATACCCAGTGGTCGGCCACATGTGTTTTCATTTTCAATACCTCCTGTTTCAAAATTTGAAAGTTCAATTATGTCAAACTAATTTTTTCTTACAACAAGTGTATTATTTATCTTGTTTTGTTGAAGTAGCTTATCAGATTCCAATCATCGTAAAGTTTAAAAAAAAAAAAAGATACAAACCACAAGGCTCACTCCCAAATCTGACCAGTTTTTTCACAGTTCCTTGATGAATATCATTGACCCAGCCATCAGCTGTTCCAGTGTAAATATGGTCTGTGGAAAATGAACAATAAAACAGAACCTTAAAGATTAAAGAAGCACATATGGTCAAAGACATTATTCTTCCGAACTGATACTCCATTATCATCAAGTATGCAATAATGAAGTAACTTTTATCCATGGCACATATGGAATTAACACTTTTGTTATTAAGATTTAGTATTCCATTTATTTTACTGCAGAGAGCACACAAAAAAAAGTATTAACAGTAAGAAATGCAAAAATTTTGTAATTTATTGTATAGTTTTACATTGCTCTTAGTGTTTGTAGATATATATATATATATATATTGTTACGAGTCTCTCTATCCAAGCTCTCTGCAAACTGCACCATACACCACCAACTGAAAGAACTTGACAACTCCGAGCTCCAAAGTAACGTAAAAGTTTAATGTCAATAAAGAACAGCAAATATAGTACAATTGGCAACACGTATCACAGACTGTACAATTATCTCTCCGGTAGCACTGTATCGCCGTATCAACTCTTGCACTGGTCTCTCCGTCTCGTTCTGGCTTGCACTGGGTTCAACAGTTCAGGACTGACTTCACACACTTGGGCTCGATGTGCCGGACTCGATCATAGATCAAGATCAAGACGCCAGCCGTCTCAACTGTACTTGACAGTACTCCGCACTGAACCATTGAAATGCTCCGTACAGAACCACACTGCTGAACTGTGCTGTAGCTGACCGTGCTCTAGACCTTCTGTTGTGAACTCCTTTCTGAACACCTATTCTGGACCGCGACACCTTTGCTCTTTATATAGGGTCCCTGCTGGCCTTCTCGAACCGGACCGAACGCCGCTCGACGTTTCTGGGTGGTCAGGTGACTACGATTCTTGTGACACTCCTGAGCTCTGTTCACGCCGCCAATAGTTCACGAACCTTCTTGTCGAGACGCAGTCTCGGCTGACCGTAGCAGCTCGTCACACTTGACCGCTCATCTGGCCTGGGGCGATCTGTGTCAGCCGAGTACACATGCCACTACCCCCAATTGTGCCGCCACCGGGTTTATTACAATATATATATATATATATATATATATATATACTTCATATAACTTAAAGGGAGTTATGCAGTTTAAATTGTTCAAATCTATGTCCAGATGCCTCACTGATCTAAATCTTTTTATTGTAGGGCAACTTTACATATTCTAAGATTACTGCCATTATCTAAGGAATGTTCATACATATATCACACTCACAGGGCCGCTGCAAGGGTTGTGGCCTCTAGCGTGCACAATTTAAAAAATGCCGCCCCCTTTTTTTAAAAAAAAAATCATTAAGACTGAGCTGGACACTGTACCAAAAGCACTCTTGATTAAAATAAATGTTTAAAGACCATTCCTTTTTTCCTTTCATATTCCTATTGTTGTATTACCTCCATGTCCTCTAAGATGTTTTATTTTCAATTTTAACTTTGCATTTTTTACAAAATGAAATAGAAGAGAAACTTAGTCTTAACACAATTTGTAAGTTTTATTTTTCAATATATTAATTTAACACTATGTATAGAATCCAAATTTAAGTAATGAAATTTCACTACAATGAGTCAGTTTTTTTTTCCAAAATAGTAATGAAATTTCACTAAAATGAGTCAGTTTTTTTTTCCAAAATAGTAATATTTAAGCATTATAAAAAGTTCTTCTTGGACACACTATTCATCCTTTACAAAAAGTCGAGGGCCATATTAAGTCTAATGATAAAGAGGCAACCCCGCCAATAGTATTAAGCAAGGGACGTTCTAGGTAGGCCTACATATTGCACACTCTATTTATCTATCATGAATCAATAAAAAACAATTAATGGATTAGTCAATTAATTACTTATTACAGTTAGGGTTAATTATTTTGTTTGATATCAACAAGGAAAAGTTCTCCCACACACATTCTCTGATCAAGTTGAAACTTTCAACAATTTTTTATTGTACTTAACTAAACATGAATAAATAAAAAAAAATCCAATTAGTAAATTAATTATTTTTAATTAATTATTAATTTAGATATCAAATAAAGAAAATAGCTTATTCATTCTTGAGGGATGTAGTTGTAAGTGCAGGTTTCTATCCCTTCAATAAGCTTTGTTTTTTTTTTGTTTTTAAAGGTATTTTTATTTTTGCTTGTTTTTCAAATGTAAATATTTAATTTCAGTTGTTAACACACCTCCATCCACAACAATTGATTCAGGACCACTAACTTGACCACGATAGATTTGTTCTGCATTGCTTAACAAATCATTGACTGTCAAAGCTCCAGTGAACTCAGGTGGTTCAGGTAGACTGAAAAATAAAAAAAAATTAGAAATAAAATTTGAAAAGAAAAAAAAACAACAACAACAATGCTAAGTCAATGGCAAATTAGAGCTATATTGAACAGCTATGAAAAATATTACAAACAATATTCCATTCAAATTCTAATGCCTAGTAATATTTACCCAGTGATTTCCACAGGTGATATTGGTGAAGGAAAAACAATCAATGCAACAATAGGTATTACTATGGTCAGAATCAAAGCTTGAAAAAAGCGATAAATCCAGCTGTTGAAAAGAATTGAATGAAATAGCAGTTAAGAAATTATTTCAAGAAAAAAGGTTAAGATAATCTATAAAGCTACCATTGTGAAGCCAAATATTACTCTATGGAGCTATGACCTGGAGAACCACTATCACTACCATGAAAAAAAAACAGATTTTCATCAATACCTGTCTTAAGAGATCCAATGGCCAGATAAGATCACTAATGAGGAACTGTGGCAGAGAACAAAGCAGCTGCTCATTGATGAAAATATCCTTCAGAGACACTGGAGATGGATAGGCCACACCTAAGTCTGCATCCAACATAAGCCCTTACCTGGAACCCTCAAAGAAAGAGGACATGGAGACGGCAAAGAAATACATGGTGCCGAGATTCTGATGCAGATGATGTGGGGACAGTTGGAGAGACTCATCCAGAACTGAGACGTCTGAAGGAAGCTGGTTGATGCCCTATGCCACAGAAGGGACCACATGATGACATGATGATTGTATAAAGGTTGAATGAAACTTCTCACATACAAATATCTATCACTTGTATGTTTAGTTAGTTTTTGCAAAGAATAAACTCATTTGACTTATTACCAGTGGGCTTAAAAGTTAATTTACATAAAAATGTAACAAAATCAATAGAAAATAGGTTTTACAAGATATTTAATAAAAATTCAGTCTTAAATGAAAAATGATTGGTTCAAACAGTTTTGATTCTAGTATGAGTATGGAACTTGAGTTATAATGATCAGTACCCCGGTAACAATCACTTAGAGAAATGATACTGTTCAAATTTCTGACATTTTATTGTTGCTATAAAAGTAATTGAAAAATTACTTTTATTTATTATCCATTTATTATTATTAACTTAAAACAGCATCTTCCCATCTATCAAACTATTAAATAGTGTCAATAACAATATTTAATGTTCTTTGTGACTATAGTTTTTACTTTCCGAAGTATACAAACTATTTACTGTTTGTTTTGTTTGTAAGAAAAAAAACATTTTACATGTTTTGGATGTTCCATCAGAGTTGAAGATAATTTACTTCCTAGTCCATACATCCTGAAGGACATTGGGGGATGGCAGTGGGCAGGGTATGAAGTCAGGACCATCGAGAAATCCGAACAACAATCTAGTGCGCATACCGCACAACCAGGCAGCATCCAACTATTAACAGTTTTCCAACAGGACTATGTTACCTGGGCCTTCTGACTAAGGGTTCTGTAGCCAAAACTTCTGGCAAAAGTTCCAATTCTGAATCCTGGATTTTCTGTGATTCTGACTCAGAGTCTGACTCCAATTCTTCCCTTAATATTTTAAGATAAACTTTTATTATGAGTGACTGAGATCTGACACAGACTATGTGGTGCTGCAGTTAATTTTACATTGAAAACATCAGCTTTGATTTAGCTGTAGAGATAGACAAGAAAGGTTTTGGCCTTACTGCACTTTCAGCTCAGGATCTACTTAAGGTCCAGCTTCTCAAGTGACATAGCCCAATAGGTCAAGAGGAGTGTTTAGGGGAAAGCAGAAATATTGCAGTTTCAGAGAAGATATACAGATAAAGTTTTGGGGGCTTACACTTACATCAGTATTTGATAGTACAAATGATCTACAATGCACTACTTAAACAGCTTCTGAATGATCATTATTTGCACAGTGACTGTTAGAAAAAGTTCTGCATTGTTATTCTTATGGCTAAATTAATCTAACAATATCTTAAAAACAATTCCCATGTTTTTCTTTTTTTAAATATGATTATAAGTACTGTTTAAAAATATTTACCAAATGGGATTAATTCGACTACCTTTTGTCAATTACTTTATCATTTACATGTTTTCATCTTAGTAAATAGGGCAAATATGGAATAGATAATGAAAGGCATCAGTGAACATTTCATTTTGGCCTAAAGAACTTAGTTCAAAAATTTTTTTTTCTTTAAGACTAGTGTTTTCTGGATAGTTTTGTGTTTATCCTTTTTAGTAGCATTTTTTTTTTTACATTCAATCAAATAACCCAGGCATTCAAGAGAAATCTTCATGTTAATAAAAGATGCACATGAAGAATAAAAAGCATTCACTGGAAGGAACAATAGAATTAAGCTGTCGCTTGACAAGTCTTTCAATTAATTATTTCCTTACCTACTTATTAACACAATAAGATAAAATAAAACTATTTCATAAATAGATCTAGGTTTATATAACTCATTACCCCTGAGATGCTTGCTTTACAGCATCTTCTTCTGTTACTTCATTAAAATTCTTTGAGGTGTCAGAGTATTTCTTTTCTGGGCGCCGAAGTCTGGCACCTTCTGAAGACATTTTTTTTTCCAACTTTTATTCTTTGTTCTTCAACTTTCTAGATCTTCATCTACTGATCTAGAATCCAAAAATGTATTTTGAATCAAGAAAAATTATACTCATAGTAAGTAATACAAGACTTACTAGAGTAAGTCTAAGTATAATGTTACTGTTACATGTATGAATAATCACAGTCTGAAAAATGTAGCTTATTTTTATTTTATTAATTTTCATTCAGTGTATGAATGTGTATATTAAAATCAAAGCACATTCACTCATTTTACTAAAGGCAAAGGTGTTACTCGAATCTAATCTACTGACTCTAACTGAGCCGGTCTGAGTCTGACTCTAGACACTCTATTCTAGTGTCTCTAACACTCTAACTCTAATGCTAGTCACGGCTAGTCAAATGTGAATATTCTTGTTTGTAATGAATCTAAAATCTCACTGACATTGCTCAACTACTAGATTTATTCTAGTACTTAGTAATAGTAATAGTTAATAATAAGTAGCCTACTACTAGTTACTTAGACTTAGAGTAAGTTAGTCTAGTTAAGTTTGCTAGCCTAGGCTAGTGACAAGTCTAGTCAGACTATTTAATTATGATTGATCATTGAGACTTCTATAGATATCTACGATAAAGTCAAAGTTGGATAAAGTATAAAGTCTATAGTATAAAGACATTTATAAGTCATAATTCAAGTTGAAGTTCAACTATACTATTACTATACTAGGCTATTACTATTAGTGTAACAGTCTATAACTAACTTAAATAACTATTCATTGTCACTCATTGTGTGAGAATCACAATGACAATCACAATGTGTCTCTTTTCAAGTTTTCAGAACAAGTTTCATCTTAATAATGTTTTCTTGAGTTTAGGGGTCCCAAACAGAGAATGATTTAATGATTATTCTATTATTGGCCTAACCAAAGTTAAAAATAATCTATCAATCGCATAATTTTGTTTATCAATGGACAAGTGAACATCAACACATTTTCGTGTTTAAATTACAAACCATCACAACGTAAACAAACGGGGTTGAAGGTCGGCTGCGGTTCTATAGCTCTTTTGCATTTAGAGGTGGCAATATAAAAAAATGTATCTTTATTGTTTTGTGGTCCAAATCTAGATCTAGATCCATAATAGCTTGTTTTAATCAAACATGTGTTATAATTTAAATTCAATTAAATATAGGCATCTAGATCTAGATTTGTATCTGATCTAGTAGATCTATATATACTCTAGATCTAGACCTATTTATGACAAAATTAAACTTGATAACAATATATAGATCTAATAGATCTAGTAGATTTATTTAAAGTTTTTAAAAGTTTTAAAGACATAAAAAGAACGAAGTGCATGATGGGTATTGCTAAGGTAAACTAAGATGGCGCGTTATCATTTATGTGGCTATAGCTAATGCCATGGTCTTCAGTAAACGAATTAGATCTATAATAAATCGATTAAAAAAAAAAAAGAGACCCAAATAATGCATGCATAGATCTATAGATTTAGATATATAGCCAAGAAAAATAAACAAACTAAAACTTTATCATGATGTGAAATCTAGTGATCTACATTTTTATATTGAAGACTTATAGTCTTAGATTACTAAACTAAGCTAAAACAAAATCATTTGTTTGGTAATCAATCAAAACAGATAATCTAATCATTAAAAAAATACATTTTATAAAGAAAATTTAAGCATGGCTGAAGTTGCAGAAGAAAACCAAAATCATGATAAAAGTCAATATTCTGAATCAGTGGTTCTTAATCAAGACTTTGCTGATCTTAATACTTTAGATCAAGATTTTCTCAGTCAAAGTCAA
The DNA here is from genome assembly GCA_021533235.1 of Biomphalaria straminea. Lineage (NCBI taxonomy): Eukaryota > Metazoa > Mollusca > Gastropoda > Planorbidae > Biomphalaria > Biomphalaria straminea. The sequence goes on from JADKLZ010000104.1 coordinate 11,337,661, forward strand.
ATCTCGAATTCTCAAATGAATACACGAGCAACCTCATTTATGGATGAAGTTGAAATATCACCAAGATCAAAGAATATAAATTTGAATGATTCCAGAAGCATGCAAGCAAAATTAAGAGACAGATTATATGATAGACCAGAAAATTCAGGTGTTATCCAGTTTGTAAAGTTACAGTCTTTAAAAAAAAATGCAACTCCAAGAGTAAGTATAATATAGATCTATGCCCTATTTAATATTTTAGGGAATAATTAGGCCTACTTTAAATTGTATAACTATGTTGACAAGCTTCAATGTTTTATTTACTCTTAATAATGATATTGAAAGACCTTTATTTATCATCTATATACGTTTTAAATAGGCTTCTAAATATACACCAACTTAACTTAATATTTATATTTATAGTTTTTTTAGTCTGAAACATTTTTTATAAAGATCTTTTTAGGCACAATAACCAATATATAAATTTTATGTGACAGCTATGTAGTTAAATTATAACGATTTATAATAGGCCTACTAAGTTAAATATTTCATAAAAATGAATCTGCCATTTAAAACTTTTAGAAATAAAAACTGTAGTGTATAATGATAATGTTAAAGAGATTAAATTGCTAAGAATTAATTCTAGTTTTTCTAGTTTATTCTCTATAAAAGGGTTTATATTTGGCTAGCATAAGTTTGACTCATACTCTTTGTTGTAGACACATTTTAAACCCCATTAGATGTATAAAGATAGCTATATTATGCTTCAAACTTTCAGAGTTGTCAAAATTCAGAAAATTTACATTAGGATTTGAGCATCTTCTGAGTTAATATTAGGCAAAGCTCTTTCATTTCATCTGATTTGATCATTTTCAATATTTCATTTTTGAATTCTTCACTCAGGAATTTTTAATATCATGTCTAAAACATTATAAAGTTGGTACCAAAGCTTTAATAAAGAATGCTGGACCTGACAATAGTGTGTTGTTTTTTTTCGTTCTCTGATCTCTAGGTTGATGGAAAGCTTAAGCATAATATAATTGATTGAGCATTCATTTTCTCTTGATTATTTTTTATGAAATATACATTTGATTAGACAAAGTAAAACTTTGAAGTACTTTTTTTCTCTCTCTCTACCAAGAATGGCAGTGTTGTTCAACCTTATAGCCTGCAGAACAAAAAAAACATCTTGGAGCCTTTGAGTACAACTATTCCTAAAAAAATGAGTCCCTCATCCAGTGATGAAAAGCTCTCTGGTGAAACGATTTTGAAGGACAAGTACCTGCTGTAAAGATAATGCTTTACTAACAAGATTTAGTAGTCTGATAATAATTTAAATATATATTTTTGCATAGTCATAAACCATAATTATTACCATTACATTTTTTTTCATTATCTTATTATTGGTTTTTTTTAAGCTTAACTAGAAAACGATCAAAGCATTTGGAGCCTCTTGATATTTCAATAGATTTAAATAGTAGCATTTCTGTACAGGATATCACTGCTAAAGGTTAGTCCTTAGTAATTTATAAAAGCTGATCTTTATTAATCAATACATTTACTTTTGCCTACTCTTTATAAGCTTACATTAAATGTCACATCACTACTCCTCACCTTTTTTTTATTTCTAAAAAATGTTAAATAATAATTCTTAGAGACCTTTTTTTTTTTAAAAATATACTTTAGAAAAAAGATAAACTATGGAAAAACGGAAAGAAGGCATATGCTTTGCTCATTATTTTTTATGAATAATTTCCATCCCCTTTTTTTTAGTTGTCATTTTCAAATAGGAAATTGGGAATGTACTACTTTCCAATACTTGAGTTAGTATTAGAGCTAGTTTTTCAGTATAGTTTTAATGTATAAAAAATACAATTTGGTTTTACCAAACATTTTTTAAAGTCTTTTGCATGAGGCTCAAAACTTTCAGCCAATATTGTTTAGTGTGTAAGTTTTTTAATAAGTTTTTTTTTCTTTTGGACCATTCTGCATAAAATTTTTCAATCCTTTTTATTTTCATTGAAGTGGTGGTGGATGACTGGTAAGTGCTTGCTTCTAAATTGAGGGGTCTTGGGTTTGAATCCTGATGAAGACTGGGGATTGAATTTGGGGATTTTTATGGCACCCCTGAGTTCACTCAACTCTAGTGGGTACCTAACATTAGTTGGGGAAAGGCGGTTGTTCATTGTGCTGGCCACATGAGACCCTCATTAATCATGGGCCACAGAAACAGATGACATTTACTTTATCCACTCCATAAATGGAAAGGTCTGAAAAGGTAGCTTTACTTTTCTTCTAATATCATTTTTTTCTGCAAATGATTGGCTTATTGAAAACTTTTTTCAAAGAATATCATATTATTTCTTGTTCTTATTTTATTATTATAAAAAAATACTGTCATTTTTTAAAATAAAATGATTATTTTTACCAAATGTAATAAACATCTGTTATCTGCTATAGGTGATCAATCAAACAATAAAGTTAGTAAAGATTCAGGAATAGAAGTAGACAAGCCACTAAGGAATGAATCAAAAAGTCCAACTAGAAAATTGGACCTAGTGAATAATGTTCATAAACAGCTTCAACAAAATGAAGGTTCAATAGAATTGAAAAAGAATACAGAAAATAGTTCAGGAGTAACACGAGCAATTTCTGTGACACCTAGAACAAATAGACAAAAACAGGTTCACCTTTTTTTTATGTGTTCTAGTTTCTTTTCTAGTTAAACATGTTTGAGTACCTTTTATAAAACAATTTATTTTAAGAAAATATTAAACTAAAAGCTAAAAATATTTGCTAAGTTTGAAACAGGAGTCTAGAAGTTGTAATTATAAATATCTAAACATTAAAAAAATGAACTTAACATTATTTGAAAAATAAAAAATGAGTTGATCTAAAAAATACTATATTCTGGTTAATTCCAATGTGAATAAATTTTATAGGCAGGCACAAATCCTATATGTGGATGACTTCATTCCAAAGGCAATCTTTTTAGGCTGTTCACATTAGAATGCTTCTGGACAAATTTTAAAGACCAGCTCTGACATTAGTTAACTCAGTTCACTTTTACTGGCATAGAGGTAAAAATTTGGCAGTCTTCTGAAAAGGACAGCTGAAGAATTCATACAAAAACAATGGCAGGTACCATTAAAGTGTCCAGCCCAACCAGACAATGATTTTGTCTGTGTCAGTTGTAGGTCTTAACTGGTTCTTTGTACCATTCGAGTGTCCAGCCCAACCAGACAATGACTTTGTCTGTGTCAGCTGTAGGTCTTCACTGGTTCTTTGTAACCATATAAAACTCTGCTATTGTACTTAATTTTTGGACTCCAAGACATTGGCTAATTATTATTATTATAATTGTGCAATATATATATATATATATATATTGCACATTTATAATAATAATATTTAGCCAATGTCTTAAGTCTAAAAATTAAATCCAATATATATATATATATATATATATTTAAAAAAAAAAAAAAAAAAAAATAATAAAAAAAAATAAATTTGTTTTTGTTAATTTATTTGTGAAATAAAGGGGTACATTCTAATGGTTCATTTTAAATATTTGTATAACAAAAAATAAGATTAGAAATTAGCTTTGCTACTGATCTGATAACCATGACCATCTATTTTTAAAACTTATTATGGTATTTTGACAACTTAATTATACTTATATTTCATTATATTTTTGTCTTTATTAAAGTATCTTAATTAGAGTTCTATAACATATTGTATGACACAGGTAATACTGAACAGTCCAAGGCAATATAACTCTGATGTCCCAGTAGAAAGATCAAAGAGTGCTGGTTTAGCAATGAGAAGATCAAAAGATAATTATGAAACAAACATTAAGTCCTTATCAACGTCTCATGTTTCATCCAAACCGGATCCAAATAAAGTATTGACTTATCTGAAGACTAACAAATATGATGATAGTGGTATGTAACCTGAATGTCTTACAGTTACAACTAGTCAATTTGAAAAGAAAAAGTAAAAATGGTGAGAGTGCCAACAGTGACCTGTTTATGTGTTGACTGAACTAAGTGTACACAGTGCCATACAAACTTTCATTAAAACAAGCTCCATGCTTTTGATTGCTTTTTCTTAAAATGGTTTTTACAAATTTACATACAATATAAAAAGAGAAAGAGTACAATTTTGAAGAACTGTAAAGAAAACCAACATTGCATTCATTTAGAGAATGGTGAGATTGTAAATTGAATTTTTATTTTTTGAGCACTTTGTTTTGAAAGTAAAAACATATGTGAAGTAATACAAACTGCCTTCTCCACCTTGTAAGAAGCTTCTAATATGTGCATGCGGTAACATGCTTAATTTGAACACAAAAGAATACTCTTTCAGAACACAAAAAGTAGCAATTGCATGTTTCAAGCATGATGAAAGCAATATATCATCAGATTTACAATTTTCAAAAACTTTTTGCTTTTGAGATCTTGATGTGATTGACAGACAAATTGACATGCAAGCAGCACAAAAAAAAATAGTAGGTCATTTGCTTTGTCAAACAATTTTAATGCCTGTTACAGTGCCTGATGTAACAGATGGCTATAACAAGTTAATTGAGATGAGAAGACTGTTGGGATGGGTGACTGAAATACCTAGACATGGACCTGGTGTCAAGAAGAAAATGGAAAGCTTAAAAGATTTTGATGAGGAGGAAAAGGTAAAATTATAATCATAGTTACAGTAGAAGTCAGAAGTGTGGCCAAAGTAAAAGTCAATGGTGAAATTTGCAATTTGAGCTGCAATAATATTTTTTTGGAAAAGTAATGTACAAAGTCATCTTTACAGTTTACATGTAGACAAAATATTAATAGTTGAATATGTTAGAAATATCAAGTGCATTAATGTGAAAATGAATTTGTAATCAAATTAGGAAAGTGTTTTTGAATGGTATTCATTGTTGCATGTTTTCATGTCTTTGTATTGAATTTCTTAGTAGTGATATAGCTTTGTTAATTAATAAAAAGTGTTCTTTGATATTTAATTCTTAACTGCACAAGAGACCCTACACTATATGGCATGTATAAAAATTATAAATATACATTAATATAAACATTAATATAAATAAACATTAATATAAATATACATTAATGCCTTAAATTACAACTTAATATTGAAAAAAAAAAAGAATTTACATGTTACACGATTAAGTTAATGTTAGCTTTTATTTAATTTTTGTTAAGGTTTAACTATTATTACAATAAAAAAAAAACACTAAATTTTTATGAAATTTTGTTTTTGTTCTTAGAATTTTGCAAATATTGTGAAAGAAGACACTGGAAAGTTTTATTACTGCTTGCCTCGTAACAGCAGCAATCTTAGAGCTAGATATGATCCATATGATCTTGAGGTGGTGTCAGCTAATACAGCAAGGTCACAAAGAATGTATTTTACCATCAGTGCCTCATATGTGTCTATGGTAATAATATAAAATAATTACTAAATTTTTCTCATATTGTGAATTATTTTCTTTACTTTATTTTTCTAAAGAATTTTGTTTAAGTTGACATTATTATTATTATCATTTGGTTTATTTTGTATGAAAACTACAGCATTGGAATTTAATAGTTTTTTGTGAAGTCTATTGATTTTATCTTTCAATGTTTTTAAGTGCTATGAAACTGATGAGAAAATGAAGGAGTCCAATGCTACACCTGCCCTATGGTGGATTTGGGAACGACGATTATTTAAGATGATTTTCCACATACCTGTTTTTGTAAAATTCAGGTAAATGAACTGATGAAGTAGTTTTATTTTATTGATAGCTGTGATTTACAATGATCAATGATATGCAAGCCTAGGTCTAACAATAATAATATTTATCTTTATTATTGCTACTATTCATCTGATTGAGAGTTTTAAAATATTTTTTCTGAATGGGTTTTTATACAAACAAAATTAGTTAGAATTGACAGTAATCAATCTACTGCTGTTTTTGTGTGGGAGTTTTTTTTTTTCAAGAAGCCTGGTTTAGGATCTTTTATTTATCGACATTTTTTTATGAGCTCATGTTTCAAATGTTAAAAAGTACATAGTTAATTTTATTATTTGATTTTGCAAAATAATTTACATTTTAGATTGTGGAAAGCTTTTAAAAACTGGAAAAAAACAATACTTAGACAAAAGAACAAAGGCCAAAAGTAAGTTGTTTTTTTTTTTAATTCTACTGATATTGTCATCCAAATTACTTCAATGAGTTGGTTCTGAGAAAAAAAAAACAACTTCACAGTAAACAGTTTCTTATTAAAAACAACAACTTCACAGTAAACAGTTTCTTATTAAAAACAACAACTTCACAGTAAACAGTTTCTTATTAAAAACAACAACTTCACAGTAAACAGTTTCTTATTAAAAACAACTTCACAGTAAACAGTTTCTTATTAAAAACAACAACTTCACAGTAAACAGTTTCTTATTAAAAACAACAACTTCACAGTAAACAGTTTATTATTAAAAACAACAACTTCACAGTAAACAGTTTCTTATTTCTTTCAAGCACATATTTTGTGTGCCCATTTTCACTTTAATGTGGATTTAAACATCTTGCGATAGAAATAAAATATATATTATAAAAGCTCTTCAATTTGAAAAATTGTATCCTATTAAAAACAGTTTTGTCCTGCTTTACAATATATAAATCCTAACCTACTTACAATCACCAATGTTTTTTTTAATCCAATTATTTTAGTGTCTCTGTACTTATGCTGAAATACTCTGATAGCTTTCTCGTATCATTTGAAGTTATTTTATTACTCAAAGCATATGTCTTTATATTATTCTCTAAAACTGATCCTACATGGAACCCCCTGGCTTAAGTGGAAAATCTTTCCATCTGCATGTTCTGTCATGAATGTTTTTAAAATGTATTTTTTTAATAACTCTTTTTAAGAGCCAATACAGTAAATGTAATAATATTATAGAAAACCATGGTCTAATGTAAAGCTTCTTTCATTTCAGAGACAAACTCTGCAAATCTTTATTTATAGCCAATGAGGTGCTTCAGGGTTGTCTCATACATGTAAGGAGCATTTGTGAGAGTACTAAAGATGTCCTGAAAGATGGTTCTTCTAGCTCTCTTATCTCCCTTGTTGACCTTGATCCAGGAGCAACGCTAAATCTTGAAGAGTTTGAGCTTCGCCAGAAGAATAGATGTGACAGGGCCTTGCTACAATTGA
>JADKLZ010000104.1:11344854-11437236 GCA_021533235.1 Biomphalaria straminea
TTGTTAAACATATAAAAAGATTATATTGATGAAAGTAATTAGAACTGTTTATAATTGTTATACCTCATCAACATGTTGTTTTGTTTTAGACTGTTGCTGAAATGGAAGGTGTGGCTCAAGGGATCAGAGATGATTCTGGCACAAAACTAAACAACAAAGTTAACCTTACTGCTTATTTAGACAGAGGAACAACAAAGAATATGCTAGTGAAAAAATTGGATCAGAAAAGTATGTTTATATTAAGTCATAACCATGTAAACTTGATTTATAACATTATATTTCATTCTTTAGTTGTCCATGCAATTTCTATTTAAAAAGACACATAAAAACATTGCTAACTTTTAATCTAAATTGTGACTTTCCTATAATCATTTGAAAATATTCTCAGTTGATGTATAGTACCATGGGTAAAACAACTATTATTGATAGGTTTGTGAAGTATGCCTTCACATTTACTAGTAAAAGGTTTTCAATAACCTTGAGTACATTTTACAGCTATGGTCATCTGCCACCTGGTAAATCTGACTGTAATACAGTGTTTTAGTGTCCTCAACCTTCAGCTCATGGGAGCCTCCATGTCACTGTACAGACAGTTGTAAATGTGGAAGTAGCACACTCCAGATTTCTTTTACTGCTGAGGCTATAAGGTTTTGAATAAACTTCTTTGAGGGGATCATCTTGGATCATGGAACCTAAAGAGCACTTACTTACTCCAAGATCCATTTCTTTTTTTAAGAATATTGATCTTAGTGTCTACCAACCACCCAACAATATATATTGTGAAGTTTTACAAAAATGTATGAGTACAAAGGAAGAATTTGTGTGTGTAGTTATTTAATGTAAAAGTAAAAAGTAAAGTGTCCCCTTCTGACCTTGTGATCTATGTGGCAAATGATGTTAAGGTCATCTGTTTCTTTGGCCAATGCTTAACGAGCAGGGTGCTATGTGGCCAGCACAATGACCAACCGCCTTTACTTCCCCAACTAAAGTCAGGTACCTATTAAAGTTGGGTGGACTCAGGGGCACCCTAAAAATCCCAAAATTCAAAATCCAAGTCTTCTCCGGGATTCGAGCCCAGGATCTCAGGTTTGGAAGCCAAGCACTTACCCATTTGACCACCATGCTCCCAGTTATTTAATGTTTATTTGATCATAAACTTTCATTTAAAGGTACTTGTACATATGTTTGTTTCATATCTAGAAGCCAAGCCTTTGTATGCTGAGATTGCTGAGTGGCGTAAGATCCTGGCAAGACTGTCATGTTTCCTTAGATGTATAGATTACTTGCTTCAAGATTTGTTGCGACACTTAGTTTTCTCTGCTGCTCAGAATCTTCTAGATCATATGGCTGATTCTTACAAGTCCTATGATTTGAGAGACTTTGAAGCTGTAGAGGAAGAAGTAAGTATCTAAACAAAATTTGATTACAAATATAGACATTCAATCCAAACTTTGTTTCTCTATCGGATATTTTCTTTAAGTTTTTTTTTTATATTGAAAACATTTAACAAGTATCATTTACTGTATTTTTTTTTCATTGTGACATTACATAATATTATGTATATTATTTGTAAGAATGTTTTATAGTTATTCAAATGCTTTTATTAAGTTGCTCTGCATGTTTTTTGCATGTTAGGATTTTCTATTTAAATACTGTTGTTTTTTTCTTAGGAAAGTTCTATCAGATCAACAAGTTCTAGAATTCTCTCATCAAGGTCAGCAGAATGTATTTATTTGTAGCTATAAATTGTTTTTAAAGATGTTCTGTTGAAAATATTTATAATAGCAATAGAATTAACAAGAATATATATTTGAATAAAAAAGTATAATAATAGTCCATTTGTTTGATCACAGAGCCTACACACCAATGACAAGATACCAGCCCAAAGTAATAGAAGAACCTACAGCTGAGAGTCCTGAAGCTTATATTATTCCCAAATATGATTTCAATAAGATAGAAGTAGTTCAAGGTCCACCAGATATCGATGAGGTAGCAAACTAGATTTAGATTTTTTTTTAAAATTTTCTTTGGAAGTTGAGTGATTCAGCATTTTAAACTCTTTTCAAATAATTCCATTAGGTTCTGGAAGAAATAAGGCGTAGGGATATTGTGGAGGAGGTGATCAGTCCTGTCTTTACTGTCAAACTAGTTTTAAATGTGCCTACTCTTACTAGCAACCAATCTCAAGATGGTACAGCCAAAAGAAATTCTAAAGTGAAATGGTCCCTTAAAGGAGAAAAAACACATGAACATAAAGGGATAACCAGAGAAAACAGCACTGGTAGTTTTTCTTTTCAAAGCATGATAGATTTTTATTAATTGTGATATAAATTGTTTGAAGATTTTATTTTAGCTGCTTGTTTTATATGTAAGCTTACCCTATTAAACAGTGTTTTATTTTAGTTATATTTTTATAAATGCATGTACAAAAACTTGTTTACTTTAAATTTGAGAAAGCATTGTTTTCTTTCTTTTTGCAGAATCAGATTCAGAAACTGAGAGTGACTATGAATCAGAGGAATCAGAAATAGATGAAGATGATGATGTCCATAATAAAACTGATGCAAAACTTGATCCATATGCTTACCCTGACAAAGAAAAAGAGTAAGTTTCTCCTTTTTTTTTAAGTCAGAAATATTATATTGTTTCACTCCCTACATGGCTTTATATTGAGCCTTTAAATTAATTGGGACATCATTGACTGTGTTAAAAGAGGATTCACAAATATGTAGCTGAATTATAAGTGAAAAGTTGCATAGCAGGTGTATCTGAATGATAACTTTAGACTTGGGAAAACTTGTCTTACTACAGTAGTGAGTCACAAGTAATTGTCTTTCCATGAGAGAGTATCTTACTCTTACATTTTCAAGAAAATATTAAAACTCTTTGTAAAAGTAACTTTCATTATCAAACATATGCATGCTTCTAATTTTTAATAGAGTATAAGACTGTAGTATAAAGGCAATATTTTTAATTGAAAACTTGAAAGAAAAGTTCATCTGGCTTTTCTTACTTGGTCTCAAAAGAAGTCTTTCAACTTACTATGTTGATCTCTCAATTTGACTTGCAATTCCTAAACATTCTTTTGTTGGCCTCCTTCAGTCGTAGAATGACTATAGCTCATCTCAAACACTTTTTCATGTGAATGTGGAGCCCTATTTTGGAGAGACACTCCCATCAACATATATTGTAGGTTAAGGTGGCTTTTTCTTTGTTGGTAGAGAAGCCAGATATTTTTCATATTTCACATTTATTATTTCCCATTAAATTATCCTATGTATTGCTCTTGTGGGAGATGAGTGGGCAGAAAAAATATAGAGATGCAGATCTTGGAGAGGAAGTGGAGATGGATGATTGGTCACACCCTTAGAAAAGATACCAGCAACAGAGCTAGGCAGGCCTTAGGGTGGAACCCCGAGGGAACAAGACGTAGAGGAAGACCAAAATGAACATGGCAACGCAGCATACTGGTGGAAGCCGAGAGGACTGGAAAGAGCTGGGAAGCCATCAAAAAACTTGCAAGAGACTGTGGAGAGTGGCATGTTTTTGTCGAGGCCCTATGTTCCACAAGGAACACAAAGGAACGATGATGATGGCTCTTTTTGTCTCAAAAGGCAATGGATCTGCCCAGATGAGTCACTGGTTTTAGTTTAGTCTTGAGACGAGACAGAATTTGGTGTGGCTAATCAAGCAAACTCTAAAACGGCAGACTCTGACACAATTCATGCATGTGTATGCATTAGATTTAGGGCTAGCAGACAGGGTAGCTTTGTTTTTTTTTCCCTTCTGGTTAAGGCGCCTCAATTCTATTGTTCTCAGCGAGGGTTGTCCCAGCATGCACAGTCTGTCTCCATGCACATTATTCTATAGAATTTGTCCAAAAATATCTTTTTTTTAACTTCAAAATCATTAATCTTTCATTTATCATTTCATCAAACTTTAAAAACAAATTCATACTTAAATATAAAAAAGATTTACTTTGTGTTTCTGGAACTCTCTATATAGCACCAAGACTTTTGTGAGCTTATCTCCCAGTTCTGCTGAATTTAATGCCTGCATCAGGTCTATGATTTGTTACTTTGAGGATACAGTTGGTAAGAGAATGGACTAAATATATTTGTTTATTAACTCTTACAATGGATAATATTTTATGCAGGAGGAAATTATTTATTTCACTTCCAATATTTCTTTTCTAAATAATTGATCCTTTAGGTAGTTTTTTTAGAGGCGCAGTGAGTAAGCAGTAAAGCTCGGCTTCCAAACCTGGGGTCCTAAGTTCAAATCCTGGTGAAGACTGAGATATATAATTTTGAGATCTTTACACTGCCACTGAGTCCACCCAGCTCTAATGGGTACCAGACATTAGTTTTGGAAAAGTAAAGGCAGTTGGTCATTGTGCTGGCTATATGATACCCTTGTTAATCGTGGGTCACAGAAGCAGATGACCTTTACATCATCTGCCCTATAGATCTTATATTGAAAGCAATATCTACATTCTTGTAAAATTGAGTAAAATCAAGAGCTAGCTATTTTATTCATAATACACATTCGCTTTTAGATTTACTTTTTATTTCATTTTGATTCCATGTTCAATGAATGTTGAAAGCACACATTAAAAAAAAGATTATACATATAAATTTGTTTTGCACATTTTTTTTTGTTCACAGTGAAAGTAACTCCAATGCTCAGAGAGCCCAAACTGGCTGTATTCTACTCTCCTCCCAAACATGACCTCAAGCTTAACTGTGATGAAGAAGAAATGGAAGAAAAACAAGAAGTTATGCAGGAATGGCCCAACCTTGACCTTGTGCTCAGAGAAGATCCAGCCTATCAAAAAATATTAACTGGAATGTTTAAATATGTAGAAATGGAAATGCAGTTGCTTGAGCAATTTATTTCAGTATGTTGATGATCACTGTCCAATCTCTCTGTTATTACTTGCCTTACAAATTATATATTTATATATATATATAAGTGCTTTCTATGGACATACTCTTTACATTTCTTGTTCATTTTAAGATTCAGATATCAACTGTTTTTTCTTTTCTTTTTCAACATACAACATTTCTTTCTCAGTCAAATTGAATGTGTTTATATTTATTGACAGAACTATGATGGATTTTGTCAAATGGTGGATAAATCACGAAAAGTGAATGTGGAAGAATCAATAGCTAAGAATCCATGGACATCAGAGGATTTTAACCATATACTTGGAGTTCATTTAGAAATGGTCTGTGCAGTACTACTAACTGTGTTCCTTTTAAACTTATTCTAAAATTATAACTAATAAGCCACAAAAAATATAAGGCTGAGCACCTTCAAAATCATTATGAAAAGTGAGGTCAATACCAAAAACAATTTAATAGAAAAGTATAAGGAATAAATAGCTTGCACATTTTTAAAGTGATTTTAATTGAATCCAACTCCATTTAACTCTATCTGATCTGTTAATCTTCCTCACTTAAATTCCTCATTTAAATAGTCCTTTTTTTTGGTTGATTTTTTTTTTTTACAGATGAATAAGATTAGTTTTTATTTTTATATAGACACTTTTCTTGTATTTAAAATTTTTAGATACGACGTATGAATAAAATGGTGACATCCAGAAGAGTAGCCATGGTCCAGGTGGAAGGTGTTGACTTCAGAGATGCCTGTCTGCCTTATCCCCAGGCTGTGGTGGATGCTGCCAACAAATGCCTACCAGTCATAGCCAACAAACACAATGATGATCTGATGACAATCATTAAGGTATAATTACATATATTTAGTTAATCTTTTCTTGTTGAGTTTAAAGTCTTGAAAAAATCATGATTTTAAGAAAAGGTTTGTTGTAAATGATACATTAATAGTGGAGTATTTGTCATTTCCTTCATAAACATGCATTATTTGATTGTAAGCGATGGTGGATGAGTGATAAAATGTTTTGTTTTTTAATTGAGAGGTTACTTCTAATTTTGATAAGGTTTAGATCTTAATTCAAGCTTTGAGAATGTTGTTGAGCTCACCTAGAATCAATGTTAAAGCTCCTCATAACAGTTGGGATTGTAAAATATTGCTGAAAAATGTCTCCTACGTCATAAACTGTCACTTGTCTGCCTCATGAAAATGTTGTTTATATACTGTCTATAAAGGTTATCGACTGTCTTAGACAGAGTAGACAGGTGTGTTATGGCTACTTTAGGTGTCAGCTTCATATGAGGTCTAGCTACCTTTAAGCATATCTCTGTTATCAAATGGCACATTTCATTTAATATTGTAATTGCATTAGCCAAAGACATGTTCAGTTATATGTTGTGATTTACATGTTAAACAGTTTGAAACACTTGCTTAAGTCAAATTAAATCCTTATTTAACTTTTTTGTTTTATAAATGAATAACTACATTTAAAGTTATATTTATTTTATGAACAGGGAGCCTCTAAGAGACTAGACAAAACAATTTTGACTGTTGAAGAGTTTGTGGAGCATCTCTCTTTTCTGGGTCGCATGTCAACAGAGTTACCTGCACTTGATAAAGAATATGATGTTGTCAATAAATTATTTACTGTTGCTAAATCTTACAAAGTTACTATCAAAGCCGAAGAAATGGCTCTGTACCAGACACTGTCTCCAAGTTTTCAACATCTAAAAGTAAATTCAAAATTAATTTAAAATTATTTAGAATTGTTATTGATTGATATGGACAATTATTCAACAAAATACAAACTAAAATTAAAATTTAAATGAAAGAGTTTTATTAGAAAATGGATTTTTGTAAATATGGCTCATCATTACAATTTTTGTTTTTTATTTCACTGTTTGGAAAAAAAACAATATATTGTCTCTCTTTAATAATTGTCTTTGAATGATATGAAAAATGATTTTCATATTATGGGTATGATCCTTAATAATTTTCTTTGAGTGATATAAAAATGTTTTTGTATTATGGGTATAATTTTTTTTACAGAATACTATCTTGTACTGTGAGGCCAAGAAAGATGATAACATAAGAAAATTTTCCTCTCAACTTGACAGTCTTATTGGCAACATCAAGACCTCCTTAATGGATTTGAAAATACGTGTTCAAGACCCAGAACTCCTGCATGTTGACACGCATCCCCTTTCAGCTTTGGAAACTACTCGACTTCTTCAGGAAGAAGTGCATATTTTGTCTATAAAAGCAAGGAGCTATGCCAGCTACCAAGAGAGATTTGGATCTTCTTTATCAAAACAAAGAAAAAGTTATTATGGAGAGTTAGTTTTTTTGTTGATTTTTTTCAAATATACTAAAAGATACAAAATTAAGTATAAGTAAACTTTTTTTTTTCCCACTGCAAATATCAATTAGTTAAATAATATTTATTGAATTGTCTTGATATATTATTAAATGTAAGCATTTTATAATAGCTGTTTTACTCTTTATAGACTTCAAGGTTTGGAAAGACGTTCAGATAACAGTATTCAAGAAATTCAGGCAGACTTGAGTGAAATTGAAAGGGACTTAACTCTGAGGACATTACTGTGGCAGTCATTAGAAGAATGGGCAAAACTAGTGGAGGAATGGATGGAAACCCCATTTGATTCTATCAACGTTGAAGGGCTGCAAAAAAATGTGAACAAGTTTACTCAAACACTTTACATGCTAGAAAAAGGTAATATTATGTAATATTATAACAAAATGTAAAATGTGTAAGAACATTTACTTTTAGGAGAAATATATTATAAAGGGATTTTTAAAAAAGTCTAGGAACATTGTAATCAGTAGCACTGGGTTTAAAGGGTTAAGAATAAAATATATATTTAGACTGTGTTATGTGAAATAACAAATATTGGTATATATTGCAATTTAAATTTTAAAAAAATCGCACATTTTCCTAGTTTATAGCATGCTTACTGAAAAGATACAATTTGTTTTAATGCCAAAGAATTTTAATTTTCTTTTAAATAATTATCACTTAGTGTGTACTTCTTTTTCAAGCATTTGCTGTGAAGTCTTAATTGTTGATACTATTGGTAACAAGTGGAAGCAGTCTCAGTTAATTAATTTTGAGTAGTAGGGTAAAAGATGTTTCATACATTTGTTTCCTTTCTTTTCATTGGTGGTAAATCTTTTTTTTTTCTTTTGCATTATTTTTTTTTTCATACTATTGTTTTAATTTTGATTTTTTTCTCTGAAATGTCTTCAGTGGTTTATTCTTTGTAATTTATTACAAGTTGATGACAATATCCTCAATTGTCACTTCATTATGTGATGCTATATGGTTTGAATATTTAACTAAATTATTTTTATTACTTTAATGTTTTCATTGAGTTTTTTGTGATAATTTCATAAGTTTACTTATGTTTACACCACAAATGTCCAGTAAAAATGTTCTATTTTTACATTATTTCTTGTAGTTATAAATTATAGAATTTCAAACACTGCTACACTTTTCAAAACATAAAGAATTTTTTAAATTTTGTATGACAATATATATTTTTTTTTTGCAAATTTAAACTTTTTTTAGTTTAGTGTTAAAAACAAACAAAAAATAAAAAGAAAGTCTCCTCTATTTTTCTGGGACACATTTTATTTTTTTGCAATGTTAATGCGAATGTAATTTTGCTTTTTATTTATTGCTGATAGGACTGCCACATAATCAAGTTGTTCCAAAACTTAAGGAGAAAGTGTTAGACTTCAAACAGGGCATGCCTGTGATCATTGCTCTGAGAAATCCATCTCTTAAACCCCGCCACTGGGAGGAAATACAAAAAGTGATTAACAAATCCATTAGTCATGATAAAAATTTTACACTTGGAAATTTGATAGAAATGAATGTAAGTTTTTGAAATTCTTCAAACATGTTTTTCTAATTCAAATCTAGTGTACTGTGAAGATTTTTAAACCTTTTTTTTGTTTTTTTTTGTTAGTGTTGTTAAATGTTTAGAAAACCTTGTAATGACTGATTCTCCAACCCATTGGTTGCAATACCTTTTGGTTTATCAAGTGTTTTCTATTCATTTTTTTATTTTGAAGCTTTTTAAAAGTGGATTCATTAAAAGACATTTTTGCTAATAAAATACAAAAACCTTCTTTACAAATGTTGGGACTCTAGCCCTAAATGCTTTAGATTAAATAGAAACTATCTCTTAAGAAATCACAATTATTCAGTTTTTCTAAAAATAACAGCAACAAAAATAAAATCACAAAAAACTAAAAAAAAATTATAATGGTGAATTAAATTTAAAAAAAAAAAAAAAAGAAAAATTCTGATTATTGATTTTTGTGATAATCTGATTAATTCGGTATTTTTTTAGGATTAATTTCAATTTAAAATGTAGTTTGATTACCATACATGTAGTTGTATTTTTTTTCTTTTTTTTACAAATAGATCTTTAAATATAAAGATAAGATCCAGGAGATTTCTACCACAGCAAGCAATGAAGCTACTCTGGAGCTAATGTTACACAAGGTTAACTCCCTTTTCTTACTTCCCCTTATTTCTTTTATTGTGTGCATTAAATCCAAGCCAGTTTCATTTCCATAATTTTTTTTTCCAAGTGTGAAAAAAAACAACTAATTCAGTTTCTAAAATGTATAAATAAATCTGACATTTAATTCTCAACATCTGTTTGATTTAAAATTCTCAGGTGATTGACCTTTGGCTTTCAACTGATTTTCGTCTGGTACCACATGCTGGACGAGACACTCTGGTCATATATGGTGTAGAGGATATAATGGCTCAGCTGGAAGAGAGTCAGGTGACTGTTGGAACCATTCGAGGTTCCAGATATATTGGACCTATTAAGGTAAAATACATGTATTGTTTTCATAAAGTCTACATGTTACGTTTGATGTTTTTCCATTACATTTAACAATTACATTTAATTAAAGTTTTTTTTTCCCTGAATAATTTTAGGCTGAAGTGGAAGAATGGGAACGTAAACTTCAAGTGTTCTCTAGAACATTAGATGAATGGTTGACCTGTCAAAGAAATTGGCTTTATTTGGAACAAATATTTAGCACTCAAGATATTCAGAGGTCATAACAGTTATCATATTAAAATCATAAAAGTTTTCAGTCAGATGTTGTTTCATGTAGTTGTTAATTCAAAATCTAAATCAATAAATTTCTTGTCAGAACTTTATTTTCTTCACTTTGTTGCTCTAAATATTCTGTTTATGTTAACAGGCAACTCCCTGCAGAATATAAATTGTTTATGACTGTAGATAAAGCTTGGAAAGACATCATGCGTAGGACAGAAGACAGACCTAATGCTCTCAAGTCTGCCATTACTCCAGGAACTCTAGACACATTACAGATGTGCAATGCCAACTTGGAGAAAGTCCAGAGATGTTTGGAGGTAACAATTTGATGTTTCCGTTGAAGGCTTTGTTCATTTCTAAAGAGATCACTGCCAATACTTTTTGTATGTGAACTGTTTTGGATGAAGAACCAATCATGGACTAATTTTACTTTTAAATCTCTTAAAATAGGAAAAGAAATGGAATCCTCTAAATTTACAAATTTAATTTAGTGCTTGTATATTGTAACTCACTTTTTAAATTCCAAGTTAAACTTATCTCTGGTCAATGTTTTAAAAGTCTATTGATGACCCATCGTCAGTTCAGCAGAAAAATATACTCTTTGATTTTTAAGGGGTAACTCTTGATGAAAATTATAAAATATAACATTGCTTTTTTTCTTTAATTAGGATTACCTTGAGACCAAAAGGTTCATATTTCCAAGGTTTTACTTCCTTAGTAATGATGAGCTGTTGGATATTCTTGCACAATCTAAAGACCCTAATGCTGTTCAGGTATGTTTACATTTATTAGTATTCAGCTTGCAGAAATTTATTTTTTTTCTTGGAAATTCACTTAATGAATAAAGCTATTTTTTAGATATATAATCAACATCATTTCAGGATTATGATCAGTATTTTATTTTGTGTTAAGCCTCATCTTGGAAAATGTTTTGGTAACATCAAACAGTTAGACATTGCTTTCTTGCCACGGCAGCCTCCAACTGTTAAATCAATTATTTCATTTGAGAAAGAAACTATTACTATGCCAAGGTAATTATTTATGAAACTTTATACATGGAATGTTAAGGAATAAAATATTTTATTGTTTTGTATATCATTGTTCTTTCTTATATATAATGTTAAAAAATAATTTTTAAAATGTCTTTACTTAGAAATGTGAGAGTTAGAGGAGCTGTAGAGCAGTGGCTGTTGACTGTTGAAGCTGGCATGTTTGAAACTGTTAAAAAGTAGGAGATCATTTCTACTATTATTGTTCTGTTTCCACTAGGCTGTAGTGTTTGTTTCATTTACTGTTTACATTTTCTTTTACATTTGTAAAAGAAAGAATTAAAGTTTTAAGGAAAAATATTCTAAAATTTTATTAAATAAAACTCTGAATGAGCTTTTATATTTAATTTTTTTTTTCTAGACATTTAAAAATTGGGTTAGCAGACTGGCAGATGACCAATTTAAAAGAATGGGTTTTGAAACATCCTGGCCAAGTGGTTCTCACAGTTGTAAGTAGCTTTCAAATATTCTCCCAGGTTGTTAGCCATGTGACATTGCTTTTAACCAAAAATTTAACATTTGTTAATACATATTAATTAATCATTCTTTTCATGCATTGTTTTAATCAGTTACACCCAACCTGATATTATCTCATTGTTAATTATAATAAGGCTTGTCTTCGAGTTCGAAGATTAGTGAGGAATACCCTAATTCTGTTTTTAATTTAAATACTTTAATCAAGAGTTTCACCTTTTTCAATATAGATGCAAATTATGTTCAACAAAGATGTGACCAAGTCATTTGAATCCTCTCACACCAAGTCAGCCTTGAAACAAACACTGGACTCCATAGTGGAGCTGTTGAATCAGCTAGCCAGCTTTACCTATGCTAGACTCCAAGGCTACCAGAGACTGAGTATAGAGGCCTTGCTGACCATAACTGTCCACAACAGAGACATTGTCATAGAAATGCTGAAAAATAAAGTCAAAAGAAAGGAAGACTTTGAGTGGAAGAGGTAAAAAAAAAAGTCTCTGAGAAGAATTAAAGACTAAAACTGCTTTATTCATCCTTACAGAAATTTGTTGTGATTACAAGGACTCTTTTCTCATATAAAGATAACACAGCAGAAACATACACATAAATACAACAGACACAACATACACATTAATACAACAGACACAACATAAAAAGTTCATTCAGCGACTAAACACAGGCATCTTGGTGTCATGTTCCCTGATCAATGAGTGGCGATGATAGAGTCTGACCGAGTGAGGTACTGCTCCGTACTAGTTTTGATAGACAGCATTTGCCCACTTGACGACAACCTGATGTAGTTCTGATGGAGCGGGTAGCCATTGTCTTCCAAGATTTTTCCAATTTTTCTTAGGCACTTTTGTTGAAAGAGTTCCTTTAAATTGTGGTAATGTTGTGTGTGTAATTTTGGATGCCATTTTATTATGTTTTCTAGACATCGCAACAATTTAGATGAGGCTTGCCTTGCCAACATGTTATTCCGTATGTTAGCAGATTTTGTATAGTCGCGCCGTAAAAAGTATCTAGGATTTTCTTGTTTAGTTTAAGGCTGTTGAGTTTGTATAGAAAAAAGAGTCTCTGGGCTGTTTTCTTTGTCAGAGTTTTAAGGTTTTTTTAATGTTTTTAATTTGAGTGGTTTACATCATAAAAAAAATATATGTTTAGCACATTTGTGTAGGTTTTATAGTCAACCTTTGTGCAACAAAATATAGTACATCTGAGAAGCTTGCTTAGTAAACAACATCCATTACATGTCAGGTGGATACATTTTAAAACAATCTCATCCAGCTATTTTTCTCATCTTTCATAACGTTGTATAATCATCTTTGCTCTTTTGAGGTGCTAAGCTAAACTCCATTTTACAGCTAATTGATTAGTAAACAACAAGCTTAAGTTTCATATACAAAAAAATTGAATCAAATCTTTGCTTATTACTTATTTGATTCAGAAAGGAAAATCTCTGGAACTTCAGCTTTCATTTTAAACCTTAATTTTATATAATTCGTTGTAATAATTCATGTAATTATAGCTTGTCACTTTCACTATTAAATATCTATATAATCAAAGATAAGTTGATTTTTGAACAAATTGCAAATTGCAGACAACTGCGTTATGAATGGGATGAAACATCCAACAACTGTCTGGTTCTGCAGAGCAATGCCAACTTTCAGTATGGCTATGAGTATTTGGGATGCTCCAATAGGCTTGTCATTACTCCACTGACTGACAGATGCTACCTAACACTGACTGGTGCATTGCATTTACACCTGGGTGGCTCTCCTGCAGGACCAGCTGGCACTGGAAAAACTGAAACAGTCAAAGATCTGGCAAAGGTAAACTTAATACTTCATACATAGTCGGGCTCTCATGTATTTTTAGATTTTAGTATATAAGCTTCAGCAAGATTACTATTATCTGTTTATAGGCTATGGGGAAACAGTGTGTGGTTTTCAACTGTTCTGAAGGATTAGATTACAAGGTAAATACAAATTACTCAATTATTATAAATATAGAGATAACAGCTTTGAATACCTTGGTTTTACTAGTTCAAAGATAACTAAAGAAAGTAATATTTTACATGGCTTTGCAGTCCCAGCTGCAAACTACATATTTTATTATATACTGAAATAGATTTCACTAACTCAAATAATATAACTATTTTTATCTTCTTTAAATTTACTTTGTTTATTTATTTCAAAAGTACATAAATAATATTTTTTTTAAGCTTGAACTACAGTAATATGTCACTTATTACAAAAGAGTGCTGTGTTTTGTTTTATTTTACATTTAAACAAAATCATTTTAATTTTTAATAATAGTTTAACTGATTAATACATTAGATCTCTACTAAATACAACTCAAATGTATTTTTGTATTAACACTTCCTTTTTTTTTAGATGCTGGGCAAGTTTTTCTCTGGCTTGGCTCAGTCAGGCTCATGGTGCTGTTTTGATGAATTCAATCGTATTGATGTGGAAGTGTTATCTGTTGTAGCTATGCAGATTCACACCATCAAATCTGCCAAAGATTCTCAGCTGCCAAGATTTATGTTTGAAGGTCGTGACATTAAGCTGAACCCAACCTGTGGATATTTTATAACCATGAACCCTACGTAAGTGTTTAAAGTGTTGCTTGATAAACATTGTGGAATTTGTGATTTTAATCTTGCTCTCTCTTATTGTGTCTTATAAATTAACAAACATTACTTCAAAAGAGAAAATAATTACATCTTATGCATTTCATGTGTGAATCTAATCATGCATGTTGTTATGTGTGCAGCATTGTGTGAATGTGAAATGGTGTGAATGTGTGTTGAAAGAGGAAGAGAGGGAGATCTGAAAATGGAGTAATGTAAATGAGGTTATTATTGACATATTGTTATTTGTTGAATGGAAATCAATGTCCTCATAGTGTAACATAGATGAGTCTGTTTGGTGTATGATCTGCTTGTAACAAATCCATAGTAACCCAACTGACAAAGTTGTGCATAAGACCTACATAATACTCAAGCCCACATGACGGCCTCATGTTCAATCTTACAATTTTACAGGGCTACTTGACCACTATATTAAAAGTATATGCTGGTCATTTTTACAACTTAAAACATTAAGGGAGTTATTTTACATTACCAAACAAAAATGCTCTGTTAAAAAGGTTACTATCTATCTGTATAAAAATATTGCATGACATCTATATGAATAATGTTTGAGCATTGTGTTCCTTTATTTGTCTATGGTCTCCTCTTTATTCTTTTTGCCAGTCAATTTTACCTGTTACATTTTTTATACATTTTTCTTATAACCTTGCATTTTTTTTTTACATTGCAAATTTAGGATATATATTTTAATAGATTACTAAATCTTTTGAACTTAAACCAGTTTAAAAAAAGAAGTTTTAAAAATATCTTGCATTTGTACAAATTTCTAATTCTACTCAAATCTTTCACATTCTTCAACAGCTATGCAGGTCGTGTTGAGCTTCCAGATAACTTAAAATATTTATTTAGACCAGTGGCAATGATGGTGCCAGACTATACACTAATTGCTGAAATCATCTTATTCTCTGAAGGATTTACTGCAGCTAAATCATTGTCTCAAAAAATTGTTAACCTTTACCAACTGGCAAGTAAGCAGCTTTCTCAACAAGATCATTATGACTTTGGTATGAGGACTATCAAGTCAGTTCTGGTCATGGCTGGCCATGGAAGGAGACAAGTTTTATTGAGGTACAACAAATTAAAATTGGATACTTATCAGATATGCCATTTATAAGTATAATATTGTAATAACTTTTAAAGTAGGCAACTCAACAAACAGATAAGAGGCAATAATACAGGATGTATTTATAATAAGTCACAGGAACTAATGAGTCTTAAGTTCTTAGAGTCCTACTTCCTACCATAACAACGAACAGACCACTGACACACTTCCCTAGTGTCATTCCAGGTCTCCCAAAACAGTTCTACAGTACAACGCAGGACAGAACCTAGCCACAGATGACTTAGACTTTCCTAACTTTAGCTGGATCCACCACAGTTTTTCTTTATGTCTCTCATTCATTAGTGCGCTCAGGCGCACCACAAGCACTGATGTAAGGCAGGGTTACAACAATATGTAATATTTATATACCAAACCATAATACTCATTTTATGGTAGGTTTTTGGTGAGAGTACCTATCAATTAAACAATAAAAACTTATACATTATCTGTAGAGATCAAGCAAATGAAGCAAAAATAACAGAAAATGAGGAGTCTTACATTCTCATCCACTCACTGAGAGATGCCAACATGCCCAAATTTTTAGCAGAAGATGTGCCACTATTTGAAAGTATTCTAGATGATCTCTTCCCAGGAGTTACACCCCCTGCTCAAGATACAGGTGTTTTAGAGGTAATGTTGGCACACTCAAATAGCCTGTTAGTTTGGACTTCTATTTATTGACTTTTTATATATAAGTAAAAAAAAATGTTGCTGTCCTACAAAACTAATGACAGGCTTGGGGAAGAAAAAAAAATTGGTTTTAATCTTCATTGAATGGCTAATTCTTTAGAATAAAAACAGTTTCATTTGATATAGTATGTTTTTTTCTAGCAATATAGAAATTGAAAAGTTAATGAAAAAGAACATTTAAACACATATATGTATACTGCATACTTTAGGAATTGTATGATCTGGTTTATAAATGATTCTGAAATTAAAAACATTGTATTTATTTCCATTCCTAGAAATCCATCAATATGTCCATCAGAGAAATGAACTTGCAGCTCTGGCCAAACCAAATAGAAAAAGTCAAACAACTGTACAGTCAAATCTTGGTGCGTCAGGGTGTTATGTTGGTGGGCCCCACTGGTGGTGGAAAAACTTCAGTCAGGATGATCCTACAGAAGGCTCTGATCCTGTTACCAATGCTACATCCTCAAGCCTCTGACCCCAGCACCAGAGACATCAATACCAAGAGACAAAGTGTGTTTTATGTGAGTAATGGGTTGAAAATTGTGTTCTTGTAGTTTATAATTTATAAGGTAAGCTGGACATCTGGAAATATCATACACTCTCTATTACTCTGATGATAGAAAAAGGTTGAAAAGAAGGGGTATTTAACATCATTAACCAAGTCTGTGCTAGCTAATGTCTGATCCATAAGAAGCAAAATGTATTAAATTAAAGTCCTAGTACTTTCTTCTGCAATTTTTTTTAGGAAGAATATATATTGTGTTTTACTGAGAGGGTGAGATAAAGAGGACATGACAATTTTTTGCATTTAGTGACTTCTCTTTGTTAAAGAAAAAAAGAAAGTTGATGTGAATAATTACATAAAAAAACAATATGCTGTTCTAATTTAGAACTCTTTTCACTCTGAGATAATTTTAGTGGACATGTGAGTTTGGCTCTATTAACATTGTTTCTACCATTACTAACAATGATAAAAACATTTTTGACCTGTTGCGTAACTAGGTCACCAGATGCCACAATGGTAGTACTGGGTAACTTTAATAAATATAATATAAATGCTGACTTTCCAACAATATTTATCATGTTCAACGCAAAAGATAATATGCATATAAGTAGCAATCAATGAATCTATACACAACACTTTTTACCTGAATGCAAAAAGGAAAGAATCTAAAAATAATGTTCCTGTAATATTTGTATGTCTTAGGCAAGTAAAGGAAAGAAAGGTCACGTTGAAACATTTACTATCAACCCAAAATGTGTGACACTTGGTGAACTCTATGGTGAGACTGACCCCAACACTTTTGAATGGTCTGATGGGCTCATTGCCAATGCTACTCGCAGATTCTCAAAAGAGCTTTCATCGACCTCCACTACACCTGTTATGGATGATGAGCCAAAGAACTCCAGAGAGGCCTCAGCTGGCAGTGCTAATTCCTCTACAAACAACAAAGCCCATGTTGGTTTAATATTATTTTTTTAATTGTAATTATATGACAAGCATGTAAACAATATATTTTACAGACAATATAATGTATTGTTCATTTTAATGTGGCACAATTACATATTTTTATTTTAATAAGCCTTTAACCCTTAAAGTGCTGAACTGTTTTACAATGAGTGAATACAAAAGGAAATTACTATTTTGATGTTTAGAGGCTAAACTACCACACAGGTTTTAGGGGTTAAGATCTACTGAAAAATTGTTTTGAAATGATTTATGAGGCTCTCAATAAAAATACATTTTTAATAATTTAAATATGAATGTCTATTTTTATGTTGTAACTTACCCTGATACCTAATCAAAAGTTATTCTGCCTAGGGTGCATCTAAATCAGCTAATGCTCAGAAACAGCCAGTGATTGAAGAAGAAATAAATGCTGAAGATGAAGGCAAGGAAGAAAGTTATATCACAGACTGGAGATGGCTGATTCTTGATGGACCTGTTGATACATTGTGGGTAGAAAATCTCAATACAGTGCTAGATGATTCAAAGGTATAGTTTTGCTGCATGTTTTGAAGCTGATATTCAGTATTTAAAAAAAATTTTTTTAATTGATATTGTTATTTGAAAGTAGTTATATTTTATATTGCTTTGTTTTGCTACATAAGTTTAGTTTTCTCATGTCAGGTACTTTGCTTAGCAAGTGGTGAGAGAATTTCTTTAACTCCTGGAATGAGACTGCTCTTTGAAGTTGACAATCTGTCTCGAGCCAGTCCTGCTACAGTCAGCAGATGTGCAATGGTTTACATGGCAAGTTTTAGCGATTCCCTAACATCTCATCATACAAGACATTTCATCATTGCATAAAGTGCATTTTGCAAACATAGTAAATGTAGGTGTAATTAAGTAATTAACATACTGAGCAAGTTAACCCTAACCCTAAATGATGAATTGCTAGAATGATGAAATGTTGCAATGATGAAATGTCTTGTATGATGAGGTGTCTGGTCACCAGTTTTAACAAAAAATGATAGATATTTCCTTTATCTTATTTATACTAGGGATTTTCATAATAAATTTCAATTCCAAGCAATGTCAAGGTTACAATATTTAAAAGTTTACTGCTGCAAAATAGATAATAAAAATAATTTTGTGCAAAAGAGAAACAAAATTTGATTCTTCAATTCTAAAAAGTGCATATAATTTATTGGACATGTTCTAAATTGCAAAGCTTCCTTTTTTTCTGTCCATTATAAATCTATATATATAAT
The DNA here is from genome assembly GCA_021533235.1 of Biomphalaria straminea. Lineage (NCBI taxonomy): Eukaryota > Metazoa > Mollusca > Gastropoda > Planorbidae > Biomphalaria > Biomphalaria straminea. The sequence goes on from JADKLZ010000104.1 coordinate 11,363,548, forward strand.
CCTCTAAGTAAGAGGTCAAACACACAAAAGTTCAAACACACAACATGCCAGCGGCAAGTAAATAGGGAAGATCCCATGGCGCACGCACGCGGTGTGAATGTAAATTGGTGCATCCCAATCCGCACTATTTTGTGAATGAAAGTGGTGTTTACATAATTATCTCTTCTTCTCAGATTATTGTCATAATATTAAAAGTATTTCCACATTATTGTGTCGTTAGACTATTGAAACTAGAACAACAACAATACACGGATAGAGTATACTCTCAGGTTTCACTTTAGAAAGTACTTTAATTACGCACATTCGTTCATTAGACATGATTACGAAAGGTAACTCATCTCTCTATTCCTAGATCTAGATCTAGATCTAAAACTCGAATTCAACTCTAAGAAGATTATAGAACTTCTCTTCGCAAGTATAGTTTTATGCTTTAGCACATGAACATACTAATTATAGTCCATTTAATCAAATTAACATTCAAATTTGTTTTTCTAAAGCATTGTTACATGAGTGCAGCTATATTCTTAATATCGCGTAAATTAAGGTCAATTAGCCATTTTTTTAGCTCCATTCATAGTACTCTTCATTCATGAATTCACGCATTCGCTTTACTTATAACAAGCAAATGGGAAGATCCCATGGTACAACATGATGTGAATGGGAAATAATATATCCAAAATCCGCACTATTTTCATTCACAAAATAGCATAGCATAATTTTTTTTTACTTTAAAAAGATTTTAATATTGTCCGGAAATTTCCAGGACTTTTTCGACCGGCGGCATAGCATTTAAAAACATTTCAGGAGATTTCCAGGGGGCTCCTGGTAAATTAGGAGGCCGCGGGAAATCTGTTACGTTTTATAAAATGGTTCAATTTAATAATTTATACACCTAAAAATTAGCAGAGGTCCAAAGAAAGTTCGGGACCCACTGTGGTCGCATATGTTGTAGTATTTTTTATTCATGAATTCACTTATAACAAGTAAATGGGAAGATCATATGGCGCAGCAAGGTGTGAATGAAAATGGTGTATCCAAATCCGCACTCTTGTCATTCACAAAATAGCATAGACATAAATAAATATAGACTGGAAAAAGGAATTAACTTCATGTAACTTAATTTAATAATTTATACACCTAAAAAATTAGCACGGGTCCAATGAAAGTGCGGGACTCACTGCTGTCGCATATGTTGCAGTGCCTATTATAAGGCCTGCCCTGGAAAATAGCGGCGTATGCTATGCCGCCGGTCGACTAGTACCAAATAATTAGCTACTTATAATTTTATACCATAGATTGTATCATATTATTTTGTTTTGTCTTATAATGAAGATTAATGTAGACTTATGTATGCATAGCCTAAAAGGGAAACATTTTATCATTTTTTTTACTTCTGTCTAAAAATTAGCATGTTATATTTATCACATGCCATTCTGTAGGCCATTACAAGATTTTGAAGCTTTCAGTTCTAATATTTACCTTCAAAACTTTTTTTTACTCTTCTAAAATAGTTCATTATTGATGAAAATGTTTATCTCAAATAGCAACTCATATGTTTTTATTTCATGTTATTTTTTAAACATTTTAATTTTACAGGATCCTGTGGACTTGGGCTGGAGACCTTATGTTAAAACCTGGCTCAATCGACTTTCCAGAGATTTCCCAGAGTCTGGAAAACATTTTCTTCAATCTCTCTTTGAGTCAAGCATTGACAAGGGCCTTAACTTCCTGCATAAATATAAAGAACATCAAGCAATTATTGCCCCTGATTTAAGCATCATAGCAACTTTATGTCACATTTTAGCTGCTTACTTAGAATTTATGACTTCACATGGAGGTTTTGGAACTTTAGGTTAGAGACACTTGAGTGCTTGTTTTATTATCTTGATAGAAAACAATAGAATAGAAAATGTATTTGAATGTCAAATAAAAAAAAGAGTAAAGTTCCCCTTTCAGACCTTGTGGTCTATAGGGCTGATGATGTAAAGGTCATCAGATTCTGTGACCTATGGTTAACGAGGGTGTCATGTGGCCAGCACTTTTCCCCAACTAATATCAGGTACCCATTAGAGCTGGGTGGACTCAGAGGCGCCCATGGATTCTGAATATAAAAATCCAAGTCTTCACCAGGATTTAAACCCAGGACCCCCAGTTCAAAAGCCAAGCGCTTTACCACTCAGCCTCCTTGAATGTCAAATGGTGACTTATAGTTTCACATATTTTTGTTGTAAGTAAAAAAGAATACATTACTAGCGACATGTATAAAAAAGTAAGTAAAAAAGAATACATTACTAGCGACATGTATAAAAAAGTAGGTAAAAAAAAGACATGACTAAAATGATGAAAAGATTTTAATTAAAAGTTATCCAAAGATAAAAATAATGATATTTAGCTTTATTGCAAAGGGCTTCAGTGCAAAATCCCAAAAGATTAATAATACCAATGTAAAGTATTTTTCAAAATATTAGCCCAAACCATAACTTAATTCCCCTTAATTAACTTCTGAAATAACCCTAAAGTTTAAACTTAACCCTCATCCTAACATCTACAGATGAAAAAGACAGAGATAGCAAACTGACTGTGCAAGGAACAGATGATGACGCAACTAGTCGCAACTCCTCTTCTACCACTGGATCCAAGATGAGAAATAAACTGTTTAAAAAGCATGTTAAGATCATGGATGACCTAGAGCCTACAGATCTTTTTGAACCAACCCATTCTAAAGGGTGAGAAAAAATATATATATCTACACATAATATATATAATACATTATATTTTTGTACCAACCTCCTACATGGACATCCTTTTGTAGATTGAAGCAACACTTACCTATAAATAAATGTAAATCAGTGTATCTAAAATGATCGTTTAATCAAGTTATATTTAGTTATATATAGAATGTCAATTATTGTTATCTTTTTGCTCTCTTTTTTTGTTTGTTTGATGGTTTTGTTTTTAAGTTCAAATTAAATTTTTTTTTTTTTTTTTTGCACTAAATATTTCATTAACTTTATCACCAGGTTTATCTGAGTAATTTTTTTTTCTGTTTAACTTTTGTTGTTTTTTTAAAATATATATATATTGAATGTTTATATTGGAGAAACGTAATTAAGTTAAAATTATTTTTTAGGCCAGAAAAGAAGAAATTTTATCTTGAACAACATCCAAATCAATTGACCAATCTTCTTGGAAAACTCTTTGTCTTTGCCTACCTTGGAGTATTGGGGGTGTGCTCAAGAGGAGAGAATTCATGGATGAAGATGACAGCAGCATCAGGAGGTCAGGAACGGTGGTTGACAAGGTGGACATCAACAATGAGTTTGACAACTTTGCCAGAGAACTCTTTGATGTTGAGCCACCATTAGGTCTGTTTTACAGAGTGCAGTTTCTGTGTCATAGAAATCTGTGTGTATTTGTGTTTTCAGGATATACCTTACCTTAACTTACCTTACCTATCCCTTAGTCTGTTGGACCGTTGGGGCACCAAGCAAGACTTGTCAACCGTCTTTCTCCATTCCTCCCTGTCTTTTGCCCTGTCCAAAACCTCCTTCAATGGTAGGCCTGCCCATTCTTTTATGTTGTCCTCCCATCGCTTTATCTGTGTGCCTCTTCTTCTTTTTCCTGGTACTGTTCCCTGAAGGAAGGTCTTTGCAAGCCCCGCAGGATATACATTCTTATAATTCATGAACTATTTGGTATTACATTCATGTTTTATTTATTTCTGTACTCTCCTGTCTTGATAGAAACTTTATAGAAGCTATATAATGAATGCACAATAAAACAAGAGGGTGGTAATATTGAAAAATGTTAATAATGTAAGTTGGATAGTAAAAAAAAACAATACATAGACAGAGCCCTGGAGGCATGGTGGCAGAATGGTAAAGCACTTGGCTTACAAACTGGAGGGTCCCAGCTGCGAGTCCTGGTGAATACTTGGATTTTATATTTTGGAATCTTTAGGGCACCTCTGAGTCCACCAGCTTTAATGGGTACCAGACTTTAGTTGGGGAAAAGTAAAGGCAGTTGGTCATTATGCTGGCCACATGACCACCTTGTTAACTTGGCCACTGAAACAGACCTTACATAATCTGCCCTATATACTTCATAGTCTGAAAGTGGAACTTAGGGCCCAATGTAAGTAAAGTTATCAGTATTTTGCTCATTTAATATGCAGAGAGTGTTATATCTATCCCTGTAAGTGTGTGTGAATAATATCAATATTAATAATTGCTTATTATATCTAGGTGTCAGATTGCCAGCTGGAAATCGAAGCATCTATGGTTACTTTGTTGACTTGGAAGGAGGAGGCTTTGTTCCATGGGATGTCCTCATTCCCAGCACCAAGTCATTGATTGAAAGAGGAGCAGTGATTACTATTGGTACAGTATTTTATGTTAAAATTACACACACACACACACAAACTCAGTCTGCCAAAGATTGTCTTTGAACTGTGTTGTAACTATTTCATTAGATTTTAATAAAATTTACGCAATGTAATTTCTTATTGTTAATCTGTATTATTGATTTCTTTTCCTAGGAGAAACTTTAGGTGTAGTGTCTGACAAGAAGAAGAATGAGCTGAAGGAAGCTGAGATCATCCCAACAGTTGATATCATCAGATTTACATTCCTGACAAGCCTTCTTTTAATGAACAAACACCCTGTACTTTTATCAGGTTAGTTTTATCATCTGAGATGTTTCTTTTCACCTGTCATATTAAACAGACAGAAAACTTGTGTGGTATAGAGACTTTGCAGATAGAATGAAAGTATTCAGTTTTAAAGGCTTTCAGTATCAAAGTTTTGCCAACTTGGGATGGTTTTATGAATTGGCTGCAAACAAAAAACATTTTGGTTAAATCAGGATTTGAATATTAGGATTTTTACTCTAGGGTAGAAATCTATGCTGTTTAAAGAAAATTAAATCATTATAACTGATGAATATAACAGGTTGTTGTTTTTATTTTTGGTAAGGACTCCTCAGCACAATAAGGCAACATTTTGTATTGGGAACTTTGCTTTCTATCTTACAAGTCTTTACTTCAAAAGAGAAGATAATTACATCCTATGCATATGCCTATGTCAATCTAGTCATACATGTTAATAAGTGAATTAAAATCTCTCTGATTCCATGCCCAGATAGCACAATTGATATAGATTATTGTCTCCCATAGTAAATACTATTTAAGAGGATATTTGACCAAGTACTATTGAGTTTGCGCTATTAGTTTTCTTATATTAATATTTATTTTTAAACTATATAGAAATTGTAATTTTTCAAGTAATGAAAAAATGACTCAAATATATTTGAAAAAAAGTCATGTTTTGTATAATATTACTGTATTGTTTTTAGGTGATTCTGGGGTTGGAAAAACTGCTATCATTAGTCACTTATTGAAAGAGTTGGAGAAGGATGGTGGCACATCTGTTGACAAGTCACAAACTATATTGGGGTCAGTGCTGCAGTACTCTGAAAAACAATCTCATCTACTGGACAACCTCAGCAATTTATCCTTTCAGAATGAAACAGAGGATGCCACTATTGATATTTTATCCGGCGGTAAGTAAAGCAACTGTAAAAAATTTGATTGGGAAAAGTAACCAAAGTATTCAAAGGAAAAAAAAAATTCTGATTGAAAAATGTTTTTCACTCTGTGGTTTACTATTTCTTTGCTCACCTTGTAATGTTATAGAAAAAACAAGTTAAAAATTATTTTTTTTTTACCTTTCTACAGCCAAAGGGAGGCCAGTAGGAGTTCTCAGCACCATGATACAATGCAGCGCCCAGACAACTGCTAAAAGAATTCAAGCTCAAATTCTGTTGAAACTCATAAAGAAAAGCAGATCCTCAATGGGAGCACCTAAAGGTCGAAGGGTAAGTATTGACAACACAGTAGAAAGGTTTTGACAACAAGATCTATGAATCTAAAAAAACATAGAGTGCATAACATATAACATATAAATGACTGACAATCTGATGTTCAAAGGTGATTGTGTTCATTGATGACCTGAACATGCCAGCACCAGAAGAGTATGGAGCCCAGCCACCACTGGAACTGTTGAGACAGTTTTTGGAAATGGGAGGATTCTATGATACAAAGAAGATGGTTTGGAAGGTAGCAATTAGACCCCTCCCCCCAAGTATTTAGGAGATTTATTTGTCTTTAAGATTTTTTTTTCTTTGCTATTTGGAACATTTTATGTTGGAGACTTTTTTTTTTACTTTCATTGTTTTTATTCATTGTTTGAATTTCTTTCAGGACATACTTGATGTAAATGTTGTTGCCGCTTGTGGACCACCAGGTGGTGGCAGGAATCCAACAACACCAAGGCTTTTAAAACATTTCAGGTAACTAGAGCACGAAAAAAAACAATAAACTGTGAAAATAAGCAACACTTGCTTTAGTTTTAGCTTATTTATTGAAATATATTGATTATTTTATCCAATTTTTAAAAATTTGATTTCCTAAATGAAACTATTCTTATGTTTTCTATAAATTCTATTTCAGCTTGTTTACACTCCCTCAGCCATCAACCAAATCCCTGCAACACATTTATCAAGTTCAACTTGGACGCTTTCTCCAAGAAGGAGAGTTCATGCCAGAAGTGATGGACAGTTTGTTTTCCATTGTGTCAGCCAGTATTGCTGTTTACTACAACATGTGTGCTGTGATGCTGCCCACACCTACCAAATCTCATTACACATTCAACATAAGAGATCTGTCTAAAGTAAATGTTTCTGTACAATTTTAATTAGGCTATTTTTGTTGATATGGCAGATTGATAAAGTTCTATACTGCTGAACACAGGGTCTCCATTTCTATGCTAGATGAAGACTAATATTTATTTATGTAAGATTTCCTAGTAGTACTTTGACACTTGTTACAAAAAGTTGTGTATTGTGCTGGCAACACAACATCCTCATTAACAATTTGCCTTTGCAACAACTTTACATTATTTGCTCCATAGACAATGGAGTCTCAGAAACCTTCTTTATTGTTTATAAATAATTGTGCTTGTTTTTTTCATGGAAGACTAAAACAGATATATACAATTATTATTCAATTATTCTTCTATAGTGTTAAATTCCCAGAGTAGGTAGAATTTGTAAATGTTATAAAAAACTGTGCATAATGAGTTCTCCTCTGCTCTGGTTTCTTTTTGGTTTTTTAATGAACACCTAGATAGCACTATCCTGGGAAAAGTCTATACTGATCTGTTTGTGGGAGGGTAAAAACTGCACAAGTCTACACTTCAGCAAAATATAGCAGTTTAAAGGGGGAAAAGAGATTATAGTATATTTTTGTTTGTTTTGTCCACACCCAGAAAAAACATTAGCTATGAAAAAAAACAAAACTTGTCTTTGTAGTAACCTAATATGATTTGGTCTCTACACATGAACTCTCCTATTCTATAAGTAGATGTTGGATAGAGCAGAATATAATAGATAAAACAATTTTGGACAGTTACATTGTGTCACAAATTTCTTTGAGTGTTTTTTTTAGCACTATCAATTAGACTTTTGTTTCTCAAAGTAGCTTTGCATCTTATCTTATACGATACAGACATTACTTCAAAAAAGAAGATGATTACGTCCTTTGATAGTGCTACACAGGAGAAACAGTTAAACCAATATAAAGATTTATAGCTTCAATCTCAATCAATTGAAATAAATATTCCCATGATGAAAACAAATTCACATCAAACATAATCACTTGCTTATATCATATAAGTAGCGTGATTGACAAAAATTATCAATATTAAACAAATCACAGTGAAGAATGATGAGAAATGATAACTACTATTAACAAATGACTTACCTCATTTTTCTTTTATAGCATCCAAAAGACTTTTCTAGAAGAATACATTATTCTTAACCCTTGTTCCATCTTTTTTAAAAATATTTTCTTTAACCCACTTATTTGTTGGCAAAACACAATTTATATTTCAAAACTAGTTTTTGACTTTCTTCACCATGAGTCTGTTCTTTACATTTTAATGTTTATTTTCAGGTAATCCAAGGAATGTTGCAGTCTCATTCTTCAGTCATCATGGGTAAAGACAATTGTGCTCAACTTTTTGCCCATGAAGCTACAAGAGTTTTTCATGATCGTCTCACCAATCCAACGGACAGAGAAACATTTTTCCAAATATTAGCAGACAACTTGCACGATTATTTTAAGGTTTTTATGTTTAATTTTTTTTTTTTTTTGGTTTCATCAATCTAGATAATACTAAGGGAACAGAATTGCTATAAAATATATGTTTTTAGATATTCAGTTCTGTTTTAAATGAGGGTTTGAACTCTATTTATCTGAATAAAAATCAATGAAACAAAAAAAAATAAGAATGGCATTTACAGAAATATTGTATCATTTGTTCTTTTATATATATTGTTCTTATATTTCTAGTTAGAGTTGCTCTTTATGGCTTAGCTTCTAGGAGAATCAAAGAGTGTTTTATTAATATTGAAGATGGGGGTAAAGGAAAATGTATCATTACTAAAAGAGTTGTATATGAACATGTCATATGTCAACATAATGCTCAATAAGTGAACTCAATGCTCTGCCTATTTGTATACCAGATGAGATGGACTGCTGAGAAATTAATGGAAGACTCTGTTTTGTTTGGAGACTTTTTTGATATGGCTGAGCACGGGTCCCTCCACAGAGTGTACAGACCTCTGGCAGATAAAAATAAACTGGTTCGAGTTCTTGAAGAGTACCACATGAGAATGAATATGGGAGAATTTGTAAGTGAACAGTTCACATAGTTTGTGATGTCCAATTGTTATCTTTGTATTATTATTGTAGAATGTGATTTCTGTATCATTTGTTTGGAATGCCATGCATATTTTTACAAATTAACTCTTTCTCTCCATAATTATTTACCACATTCTAGTAAAATCAACGATGGCATCGTCAGTAAGGAGGGAAAGAGTTAAGCGATGATTACAATGATTTCTTTAGTGTCTATGTTTGTCAAAAGGTTTAATGCAAACTTTTTTTTTTTCAGACTGACCAACTTGTGTTTTTCAAAGAAGCTGTTGAACATGTAGTAAGGGCTGCCAGAGTGTTCAGACAACCAGGGGGACATCTTTTACTGGTATTTTTTATAGCTGTTTAAAAGAAAAAAAACTTTTTTAAATGTATTTGTCTAAAGTGTATATTTATGGCAAATCATTAAAAGTAAAACATTATGAAAATATTTTTTTACAGGTCGGCATTGATGGTACAGGCAAATCAACTCTAGTTCACTTAGCTAGCTACATTGCCAATTGTGAAATTTTTAGGCTCAAGCTACATAATCAATATGGCATGACAGAATTTCATGATGACTTAAAATCTTTATTCATGAAAGCTGGAGTCAAAGGAGTGCCTTCAGTATTTTTGTTGACTGATGCTGATATTGTCAAGGTTTGAAGATTTTCTGATTAAACAAAAAACATTTATCTATTGTTGTAGGTTTGGTGCAATGTTTACCTGTTATACTGGGCTTAGAAACAGTGTTAAAATTATTATTATTTGTTTATTTAAGTAGCAGTGCTATATAAAAAAAATTATATCTTTGTCATGTATATGCTATGGCTTCTATTGTATTTTAGGAATCTTTCCTAGAGGACATCAACTCCATATTGAACTCTGGAGAAGTTCCAGATCTGTTTGATAATGAAGAAATGGATGGTATCACAATGGAACTGAAATCTGCTGCTACTGAGGCAGGCATCCCAGACACCAGAGCTTCAGTGTACTCTTACTTCACACAACAGATAAGGAAGAAACTCCATGTTGTCTTGACAATGAGTCCAGCAGGTAACTTGTAAACAAATAATGGGTTAACATTTGGTGTTAATTTATACATTTTTCTAAGAGTGAATTCATACGCTGTGAATTTACATCTAGAACTAGTGTCAGTTTAAAAATTATAGCAAAGCCTAAATTTTAGCTTGGTATTTAAATTGCAATAAAGAAATTTTAAGTGATTTCTTAAGATAGACAATATACATTGACAATGCCATGTTTTTTATTGTTTTTTTTAAGTGTTATTATAATTTGAATCAAGACTAAACTATTACATCTGTTTATCTAAAAACAAATAGTAGTTTTTACGTATATTATGAACAAGTAACTAAATAGGAGTCCTATCCTTTGCAGGAGAAAAGTTTCGCCAACGTTGCCGAATGAATCCAGCCCTAATTAACTGCTGCACTATCGACTGGTTTGATGAATGGACTGAAGAAGCCATGTTGAGTGTTGCTAAAGTTTTCTTTGCTAATACTGAGTTCATCGTTGATGAGATACATTATGACATAATAGTGAGTAGAAAGTCTTAAATTACATTTATCATAGCTTGTAAACATTTCTAGATAGCTCATTCAAAAGGTTTATTATTCCATCATCTCCTATTAGACAAATGCATGATAGTCTTCATTGTGGACCAATGTATTAAGATACACCCAATGCTACAAATTTTCTGGAAATAGAACTATTCCATTCAATTCAGAATAGGAAATGATGTAGTTGTTTACAGGTATCTTTGTATTGTCATCAAATAAAAAGAAAAGTGTGCACAGACAACCTACCATCTGACTGTGGATGAATCAATGTTATAGTCTAAAATTATAAAAAACATATATTAATGTTCAAGACAAAGTTATCTAATAGAAACGTTAATCAATATTTGTTTGTATTATCCAATAGGAACTGAAAGAAAAAGTTGCTCACATCTGTGTTGGAATCCATAAAACTATATCAGAAATGAGTGGCAGATACTGGGAAGAGGCCAGACGCAGATATTACTCCACGCCAAGCTCTTACATGGAACTTATCAAACTCTACTCTCGCATGTTGAAAGAAAATAAAGATGAGTTCATGAATAATAAGTGAGATGTGATGTTTTTTTTACTTCAATTTTTTCTACTTAATTATTGTTATGCTTGATTAATGTATTAAACATTTTGAATCACTACATATTCTTCTGTAAAACTTGCTAATTAGAATTAAACATTTTTAATCACTACATATCCTTCTGTAAAACTTGCTAATTAGAAATTAAATAGCTCAATCTGAAACCTGAAATCATTTTTCATTTTTCAGGGGCCGCCTACAGACAGGCTTGCAAACTTTGACCAATGCATATGCCATGGCTGGGTCCATGCAGGAAGAGTTAGTTTCTCTTGGGCCAATCATTGAAGCCAAAGCCAAGGTTCTAAAATAAATCAATTGTTTGTACAGTTGAATATTTATAGAAACCAAGAAAATGTAAATCAAATTAAAACTAAAACCGAATGAATTTTACTGGCTGTGTTAAGAGATTCATTGTTTAACATTTTTCAGGATACAGACATTTTACTTCAGCAACTCGAGGAAGATAGACAAGCTGCCAAAGAGGTTGAGGAAATAGTATCTCAAGAAGAAAGCATCATGGCCAAAGAAATGAAAATTGTGCAAGATTATGCTGATGTAAGTTTGGTCAACTTTGGAAAATAAAAAATTGTACAAGCTTATCCATAAATAATTGTATTAAGAAATGGGCACAGTTTCAATATATCATACATTGTTAGCAGACAAATATTTGACTAGAGCATTACTGAATTGTATGAAACATGGTTTCAGGAATGTGAGACAGATCTGGCCTCTGTGTTACCAGTATTGAGAGATGCAGTAGCATCCTTAGAGACATTAGATAAAGCCTCAATATCTGAAATAAGGTTAATATATTTAATTGCCACCTTTTGTTTAATCTTTTTTTTTTAAATTTTAATTACATTGTAAATTTCTTATAAACTATACTTTAAATTATACTTTTTTGAATGTAACTTCTCTTTACCCAGGGTATACGCAAGACCACCGCAGTTAGTGTCCACTGTTATATCTGCAGTCTGTGTTTTGTTCCAGAAAAAAACTGATTGGGCAACTGGAAAGTTATTTTTAGGTGATCCCCAGTTCCTGAAAATGTTGTTGACATATGACAGAAATAATCAACCAGAAAAGGTAAATATATGATATTCTTTCATTTTATTTTGTCTCTCGATTACCTATTGCTTTGATAATTTCATTTTGTTTAGAAATGCTACATTTTAGAAGACATTTTATTTCTCTCTAGACTTGTATATTATTTTTAATAGCCTGAAATTTACAATAAATCTTTTGTAAAGAAGCAGGGATATTGGTGGGATATATTATAACCTGAATTAATATTTTTACATTTAAAAAAAAAGAATACTATATAGCTTTTCATTTTAAAAGGATTATTGAATCTGTGATGTTAATTGTGCACTCTCTATTCTACTGCAGGTATTTGCTAAGTTAAAGAAGTATACTAAAGATCCAAACTTCAATCCTGAGGCTGTTGGTAAAGTTTCATTGGCCTGCAAATGCATCTGTCGATGGGTTTTAGCCATTGACAACTACAATACTGTATATAAGGTAACTTTTTTCTATCAGTAGTGACTTGTGTTTTAGTTTGAAATAAAAGAACATCTGTGGCTGAGAGGCATAATCCTCTTTACTATCAAGGGAGCTCGAGTTGATAACCTAACTCAAGCTGAGTAATATTAGCTGAGCACCTAAAGACAGAATGAAAGTCTTCTCCTAGGTATCCCCTCTTATCTCACTGGGCTTCAAAAGAACTATAGTTCATGCTTTATACATGGCTTTATACATGGCTTTATACATGGCTTTATACATGGCTTTATACATGGCTTTATACATGGCTTTATACATGGAAGATTAGCTGTAAACAAACAATTTAAAGAATTTTTTTTTTCTTATGAAAAAAAAATATTTTCTAAAAACATGCAAATTAATCAATTCTGAGTACAAAAAAAAATATATATTGATCCTAATTATATAAAAGTTATATTTCATTATGCATTCTCTAGTGAGAGGCCTGTGTGGGTGCTTTCCACCAAGGTTTTCACCTCCTCTCAGTCAAATTCAACACATCAGTAATCAAAAAAAGTTTGCATTAACCAACCAGCTTTTTCTCAGATGACTTTTTGACTTGTTTTCTGTTTTCCCTTTCTACAGTAACAAAAAGAACATCTTTGTGTCCAACCAATTATTTAAACATAAATAAACTGTCTTGTTGTTAGAGATTTTAAATCCAATGTTTGAAATATCTCCAGATGGTTAAACCAAAGCAAAGGAGAGTTCAAGATGCCAGAGAAGCCTTGCAACTAGCACAAGAGAGTTTGGCCAAGAAACAAAACAGTTTGAAAAAGGCAAACTAAAATTTTCATTTATTCACAAGTCTATATCATGATGGTTTCTATACCATCTTTAAAATATATATATATATATATTTATATATATAATTTTATTATTGCTATCTCACCTTCAAATTTTTTTTTTATCTAACAAATTCTATACTTCCTATTCATTCTTATGTTTCATAAATATTTTTTTTTAGATTCAAGCTCATCTCCAAATGATCCAGCAACAGTACCAGGAGAGTGTTGATCAGAGAGAGGCTCTGAAAGAAAGGAGAAGAGTTACTGGCATCAGACTTGAAAGAGCCTCAATCTTGATTTCTGCTCTGGCAGATGAAGAGGTAAGATGTGCTATGATAGACATTTGAATTCAGATGCCTGGAACAGATTTTACTGTTGCATATTCAAATATTTATATGTTGTGTCAAAATTTATTTGTCAACTTAAATAAAAGTGGTCTTTCTTTTTTTATGGTACTGTAGACTAAGTGTGTGTGTGTGTATCCTAAAGTTGCATTGAATGATATTCTAAAAATTGCCTTGGCAATATTTATTAAAAAAACAATCTTACTAGAGAAACAGTTTTGTATTGCTTTGTAAAAAAAAAAAAGATTTGTTACTGGAATAATTGAATTCAATAATAATGTGTTGAGATTTTCAAATAAGTAATTCAGTGGTACAATATGTCAACAGCCAGTTTCTTATTTCAAGGATTTCAATACACTTTTCATCGAACATAAATGAGAAAACAAAACCCAAACTCTTCTCTCAAAATATAATTAATGCATTGTTTATTTTAAATGCTTGTATAATTGTATGTATGGATATTTACATAAATTGAATATTTAAATAATATGCATATATCTGTATAAGTTGTATTTGGTTTATGATAGTATGATGTAACTGTTTCATTGTCAGGTCCGTTGGGCACAGTCAGTTAAACTTTTGGATATTAAACTAGAAGGCATCATTGGTGATACCTTGGTATCAGCAGCAGCAGTAGCTTATTTGGGGCCTTTCACTGCACACTACCGAAATATTTTGGTGGAGAATTGGATCAGAATGTGTGTAGAGAAAGATATTCCTATCTCCAAAGATTTTGATATTATCAAATGCATGATGGATGCCAACCAGGTGTATATTTATTTTATATTTTGAAATATACATGTTTTTCTTTTTTTTAGACCTAATCTTATCTTATAAATTACAGATATTACTTCAAAAGAGAAGATAATTACATCCTATGCATATGCCTATGTCAATCTAGTCATACATGTTAATTAGTGACTTAAAATCTGCCTACTCATTGTTTTTCATGGTTGATTCAGGCAACTAATTTCATGCTTAATAGCATTAGAGAAGATGGAGTACTGTACCAGTTTGTTCTATCATATGGAATAGGAAATATATCTTTACCTTTTTGTCTTACTGAGTATTTTGTTATGTTTTGTTTAGCGTTTGTAAATTATGGTTCAGTGTTTTATGTATTATTGCTACTATACTTTTTTGTCTTCTATCCTGAAGGGCCTCTAAATTTAGTGATTTTACCTATGATGTTACTTTGTGTAAAGGTCTATCAATTTAAAAAAAAAGCTCTTTAAAATAATAATTTTAACATTCTATATGCTAGTAAAAATACTTAAAACAATGTCCCCATGTATACACATTTTGTTCACAATACAATGTCAGTAGAAAACTAAACAAAGATTTCTCTGACTGAATAAAAAAACAAAATGATAGAAAAAAAGATAATTAGTTTCTATTACATTAATGTTTGTATTATGCCCTAATTTATTTTTTTTACCACTACTTTCTAAGGTTATGAAGTGGCACAACAATGGACTCCCCAGAGATAAATTATCAACTGAGAATGCTACTTTTGTCAGCAGAGCTCGCAAATGGCCATTATTTATTGATCCACAGGGTCAAGCTAGCAGGTGAGGTATATTTGTATGAACATTTAATTTGAAGCATGTAGTTCACCTTAACATCATCGGCCCCATAGATCGCAAGATTTGAAAGGGAAACTTTCCTTTTTTATGTAGTCGACCTCCTTGGTGATATGAACATTTTATTCATGGCAAATAGGAGAGAAGAATGAGTTGTTTCACTGGTGTGTTTTTTTATGCTAAAGAAACAGCTCAAAAACAAATGTTGAATTGCAAATTATAGCCTTTTAAATATTTAAATTTAAGACACTTCCTTTGGGGCAGTCAATTCTTTCATATCACTGAGCTAATATATAAATATTTGGTTGTTTGAACCATGTACAATATAAATTATATGTTATGTACAGATACTACAATTTGATCTTAGCTTAGGGGCCAAGATACATTTTCAAAGTCTATAATAACTCTTTTTTATTTCATTAGAGAATAAAAGGGGTTACTTGAATTAATCAGTAAAACCAGTTACTTTGTATATTTAGGGTCAAGAATACTCCTTTTACTACCCTTTGAACTGGCCAAGGCTTTCACTCTGTGGTCTGGATGAAAGGGCTCTTCACTGACATCTCTGTCTGGAGGCCCCCCTAAACTAGATGATGATGTAATCATTTCTGTCTTCATGATAATGGCTCCTTGAGGCATTGTCATAAGCTGCTCCTCTTATGTAAAGGCTAGAGTTCAAGACCATTAAGAGATGCTTCACATACCTATAATGTACTGTCATATTCTGTGGTTGGGCCTAGAAAAGTGTGAAGTGAGCCTTTCTTACATCCTCACCATATGCTTGTACATTCACTAGAACATACTGTCAGAGCCCACTGGAAGCCATGTTAACTGTGGTTATTGGCTCTTATTCTCTGGTTGGACTTTTCTAGAGAGGCGTTTTGATGAGGCTACAGGAGATGGACTTCTCCCCTATGTGCAGTTAACTTCAACAGCTAAATAAATGTACACTTTTAAGACTTCATATCTTTTTAAAGAAACTTCTGTTAATTATAAGATAAGATCTGATAATATAATACCTGTTCCCTAAGTGTCAATCTATTGATAAAAATAATCTCCATCAATTTCTTACCTTGTGGTGTCTCAGGTGGATCAGAGAAATGGAGAAAGGTCGTCTTAAAGTTGTAACTGGATCAGAAGTAAATTTAATGCGTACCATTGAAACTGCTATCAAAGTCGGTGATCCTGTCCTTATTGTGGTAATTAATAGAAAAATATTTTTCATTAATAAAGAAATTTAGATTTAAATATGTATAGATCTAGTAATTTTTTTTCTTAACATTTCTCATTTTTAAGGATGTTGGGGAAGAATTAGATCCAGCGTTGAGACCTGTTCTGCTGCAAGAAACATATCACAAAGGAAGTCAGATTGTCATAAAGATTGGTGATGTTGAAATAGAGTACAATGAAAATTTTAGGTAGAGACACAAAAGTTTTTAGTTTTCTTTATGTTTCTCAATCACTAGACCTATCATTAACCTTAAGTTAAAAAAAAAAAACATTTTTACTAAATAATTGACTTGCATATTTTTAAGACTGTACCTGGCAACCTCCTTGGCCAATCCTCACTATTTACCTGGCATCTACCTGCAAGTGAATGTCATCAACTTTACAGTTACTTTTGATGGCCTGCAGGAACAATTACTCTCAGTTGTTGTGAAACAGGTAAATAACACTTTCACTTTCTTTACAAAGTTCAAATTCCTTTCCCTAGAAATACAATGTAAAAAAATTTTAGTGTATAAGATATTTTTATATTTTAATAGATACATATTATGCATAAAAATTTTCTATAAATAAAATAATCGGTTTTGAGTTGTAAAATAAAAAAAAAAACCTGCTATATTGATATACAAAATCTACTAATATTGCTATCACATGTTATTGTTGTTAGCAACTTTTGTAATTTATCAAAATATCATGTTATACATGGTGATTATAGGTTTGGTTTTATCCAAATATCATGTTAGACATGGTGGTTATAGGTTTGGTTTTTCAAGATTCATTAAGCTGTAATCAATTACCACCATTTACAGTTAATTATGTAGTTGCATTGATCTAAAGGGCCTAAAAATACAAAAACCTTACAGGCTTTAATATGATCTCTTAATTAGAATTAATGCATTATTGTTGACCCAAAAATGAATACTTTTTTACTAGATGTTTTTGGTGTATACACAAAGTATTGTTGCATTTCATGTGAATAGAAGATACATATAGGATATAGAACCACATGAGAAGAGACTGGCTGCATACATTTCAGATAGATAGGAATATAAATATGTAAAGTATCAAGCACTTTAAAAGAGTTTTGTAACATCTCTATTGCACATCAGGTTGAAACTTGTGATGGACATGGATAATAATGTTTATACTCATGCAGCTAACTGTTAAATTTCTATAAATATTGCATAAAGATAATGCATTAGAAATATTTGTTTTTCAGGAAAGACCACTCTTAGAGAAACAGAGAACTCAACTTTTAGAGAGTATTGCTAATGATAAACAAACACTGAGAGATTTAGAGGACAAATCACTTTCCATGTTGCACAGTACTGAAGGTAATTACTGTCTTTTTTCTCCATAAGACACATTAATGATTCTAAGGAGATTGATTTTTTATTTAAATTGAACCTTATGGTGGGCTAAACTTTTATGAAAAAAATATATAAAGTAAAGTAACCCTTTCAGATTTTGCAATCTATGGGGAAGATGATGTAAAAGTTATCTGTTTCTGTGGCACTCTATTAATACAGTTAATAAAATATACCACAACCATATTTCAAGAATGTAAACACATCAGTTCTCTTATTATCATTGTATAAGCCAGCCCCTATTTCTTTGATATTTGGAGACTGGTATTTTTCAAAGCAATTGAAGCTATGACATATAATTACATTATTAATGAAAGATCTACTACTATCTCGGTACATCCATTGACCTGACAATGAGAAACATGCTGAACAGATTGTATGATGCTTCTAATGATATCGGAGCCACTGCTATGTGGTGTTAGGCTCTAATTGTGTAGATATTAAGTTGCAAAGATAAGATCTGGTGGATTTTTTGTTCCCACAAACAATATAAATGAATAAAGCACAGAGGATAATACCAGCATTAAAACTCAAACACTTTAAATACATTTAACAAGTACAGTTGTTCTCTGAATTTCAATTCACATCTTATAGATTTATTAAGCCAAACTTGTAAAAGAAACTAAATGAAAACTCTGAGTCTGTTGTCTTTATTTTTTATACTCAAATGATTAATGAATGATTCTCAACAAGCATCTTGACAACATAGGAGGCTATTTTTACCCATTCTAAAATGAGTCACTAAGTTCTAGAAGTTGATAATTCATTCTAGTTAAAAATGTTTGTAAGCAAAGTTCCTGGCTAAACTTCTTTGATTCACTATTTGGTTGCAACAGTCACATATAATTGATGTCAGATTTTCATGCTATTTATGTCTCATGAAGGGATGGGTCCCATCATTTCAGAGGTAAAAAAATATGAGTTTTACTATGTTCTAAGAATAGGTTATTTCTCTTTATAGTGGAAGTAATTTTAATATTTGTATTAAGTCTCGTAGGCTTTTAAATGGAGAAAAGAGGTGAAGCTTTTTGTGGGTGTGTTGTTAATTCATTTCAAAATTCCTGTTGCTTATGATCACTTTAGAAATGTTTCTTAGTCAAAAATTTTTATTTCTTTATCTATACTGAGCTGCAATATTTTATGCTCTGGCATTTCTTTTATTTTTTGTTATCCCCCTTTAAATTATTCCCCCCATACAATAACTTTAAAACCTGATGTCAAACCACACAATGAAGTTGTTACATCCTGCACACTTGTTAATCCAGACATTTATATTAATTAGATATTTGTATTGCTCCATGCTGAATAACCACTATGAAATCTGAGTATTTACATAGTATTGGTTTTTAAATATTGAAATACTTAAGTGTTTTGTTGTTGTTTTTTTGTTATTAGGCCACCTTCTTGATGATCAAGAGTTGGTACAAACACTTCAAGAAAGCAAGACAAAGTCTCAGGAAATCTATCTTAGAGTTGCTGAATCTGAAGAGACTGAAAAAAATCTGAATATAGCTCGTAAAAGATATTTGCCAGTAAAATATATTTCTTTCATTATTTAATGCAGTAATCATAATATGAGTAAAATTAAGAAAAACTAAAAACAAAAATTGCTTCATTATGTTCAATTAAAGGAGTATCAGTTTTTAAAGATGTAATTGTAAGAATAGATATTCTTTTGGTTGTGATGTAGATTTTCCCTGGTCATCTTTTATGCGTCATTTAAGTTTATGAATAAATATTCTGTTTTTTATGTAATGAATAGTATTGAAAAATTTGATGGTTTTTACATTGTATTTAAATTTCTTGTGGTCAAAATATGAGGTTATTTCATTAGAAATTAGTTATAAGGAAAATACACATTAAAAAAATCTATGTAAGTTCATCTCAGTATAATGTCATACTACAGGTTGCTACCAGAGGCTCTGTCATTTATTTTGTGATAGCTGAGTTGGCCAACATTGATGTTATGTATCAGTATTCACTCACTTGGTTCCAGTCCATGTTTTCCACATGCATCACAGAGAGCATTCAGGAGTCTAGGACTACATTCAGTCACCAGACATTTGCTAGTGGTGTACTCAGACCTTCTAGTGCTAAAAGTATCAAGTCAATGCACAACAGTGAGAGCCAAGAAGGTAAGTCAAAGTATTTTTCTTTAGCATTCTATCTAATATTTTTAATAATTTACACTCTTGTAGTTGTGGTAGAGGGCGCTGTGGCTGAGCGGTAAAGCGCTTGGCTTCCGTACTGGAGGTCCCGGGTTCGAATCCTGGTGAAGACTGGGATTTTTATTTCGGGATTTTCGGGTGCCCTTGAATCCACCCAACT
The DNA here is from genome assembly GCA_021533235.1 of Biomphalaria straminea. Classification (NCBI taxonomy): domain Eukaryota; kingdom Metazoa; phylum Mollusca; class Gastropoda; family Planorbidae; genus Biomphalaria; species Biomphalaria straminea. The sequence goes on from JADKLZ010000104.1 coordinate 11,383,630, forward strand.
CTAATGGGTACCTAACTATAGTTGGGGAAAAGTAAAGGCAGTTGGTCGTTGTGCTGGCCACATGACACCCTCGTTAACCGTAGGCCACATAATCAGATGACCTTTACATCATCTGCCCTATAGACCACAAGGTCTGAAAGGGAACTAGTTATGGTGTATGAGAATTTTGAATTTAGACATAGAGTTTACTATCATCTCAAAAGTATAAGTTTATTTTAAAAAATGCACTGGCATGAGGTGAAGGAAAATTCATTATGTAATAAAACAATAATAATAGTAATAATAATAATAATTTAGTTGAATGATCCAGGTTTTGAGTAAATAATAACAAGAAAATTGATTAAACTTTTTAACTTTGAATTTTCTATTTTGATATTCCTAGCTGAAAAGAATGTTCAGAGTAACAAAAATTATGTTCTATTGTAAGCTTGGCTTTATGAGATGTTGTTGGGAAACGGTTGACAAAATGTTTGCACTTGTTGGAATCCCAATTTAAATTAATAGACTTTTCATTTCTGTTAGTGATTAAGGAATAATAATTTTCTTAGGTGATCTTGATGAGCTGAGTGATCCTGACAGCTCAGCTTCTCTTATGGAACACTTGACCAACATGATAGAGCGTCTCACTTACAACATTTATAGAATTGTATCTGTTGGGCTATTCTCCAACCACCAGCTGACCTTTTCTTTCATGCTGTGTTCTAGCATCATGAGGGTAAGAGCCTGTCTGTATTTTTATTCTAGTAACATTTAAGTTAAGAACTTAGCAGTGTAGGTGTTATAATATTTATCTTCAATATGGCTGACTGCCTGGCATTACATTAAGTTCAGAAGCTAGCAGTGTAGGTGTTATAATATTTATCTTCACTATGGCTGACTGCCTGGCATTACATTAAGTTCAGAAGTTAGCAGTGTAGGTGTTATAATATTTATCTTCACTATGGCTGACAGCCTCGCACTCTGGGTTGGTATCTTGATGGTTCCATGTTTAAACCCTGCCCTCTCCATCATGCAGAACATTTGGGTTATTCTCAAGGAACATGTAAAACAGTTCTTGTTTTGGCTGCTTTCTTTAATTGTTTTATTTTAAATGTTCTTGATGTCTTTACCATGACTTTAAAATGACTCCTCTTTGTCTATTTTGAAACTTGCCTTTCTTTCTATTTTATCTTCTCTCTCATGGATTAGTTAGCATTGATATGTGATGTGTTATATTTGCTTCAATATTCCATATTTACATATCTCAATATGTAGGTCACAGCTGGGACTGCACAGCCACGGGAAACACTGTATTCCTCATTAATCTTCGGACTCGAAGACAAGCCTATTATTATTATTATTATATCTCAATATTAAAACCTTCCTTAAAGTATTTTCAAACATATCAGAAGGCTTTAAATAAACAGTAATGAAAATAATGTATATTAAGTTTTCTTTAAAAAGAAGCGATAGAAAGTGAATAAATAATTAAAAGTGTTTACTTAGCTTTGTTATCATACCTCAGTTTCATCCTAGTTTCTGTAATATCTTATGCAGATACATTAAAGAAGTTCATGCCCTCTTTCTATAAATGTTTATGGCACCTCTTAAAGTGATGTAGTTTGCCACCCATTCCTTCACAGAAAAGGCACTTTTTTTTATTAATGTGTGCCAGTGTTGTTCGGTTAGTCTAACTAAAAACTATAGATTTGTCATTGTATATTAGGGGAACAAAATTATTGATCTGCAGGCCAACACCAAAACAGAGAATACATCTCTGAGGATAGAAGGGATTCAAGACAATGAATGGTATTTATTTCTCCATGGCAATGTTGCTGCAGCATTAAAAAGTCAAGATAGAGGTGAATTATACAAAACAAATTAAATAAATATGAGAAAATAAATATAAGTTTGCTTTGTTTTTCATTGAATCATTTTAATATATTTTCATTATAAGATAATGTTTTAACAATTTGATTTCTGTTTTCACAAACTAGTTAGTAACTTTTGTCTACTTTATCCAAAATATTCTTAAACTTTATTTTACATTGATTACATTGTATTGATGTACTGGAACTAGGCAGTTATTAGGACTAAATTAATTGCATTCTGATATGATCAGATTAGTTGAATTAACTGTGGGTTTTTTTTCCCTTCAATAAATGAAAATAAAGATTATATATATATATATGCGTGTGTGTGAGTGTGATTTTTATAAGCTTCTATCAAACAACTTTATCTTAGATGAACTATTTTCTTCCTGTTATAATACATTTTAGAAGATAAAAAAGAAAGCACAGATTTGAGTAAGAGCTCGGACTTAGGAGAGAACACTGAGGAGACAGCAGACACTAAAGAATTAAAACCAACCTCTGCATATAAAAAAATCAGCCCCAGCTGGATCTCAGAGTCTGTATGGCGACAGTGTCAGTTTTTAGAAGCCACATTGGAAAACTTTAGTCAGCTGTGTTTGAGTCTAACAGATAACGATCAACAATGGGAGTTGTTTAGAAATGCTGAGAATGTCTTTGAACTTGTCAGAGAACCATTTGTATCAGGTAAAACTATATTGTCTGATTTGAGTTTAAATATCCATCTGTTAATCTAATTAAACATGTAAATTAGAGACAACATTTAGCAATAAAATAAAACTGTCTTGTAAACATGGGAATATGACAACATTAAAAGCAGAATTACTTTTTTATTCTTATTATGCATGTACTAATCTACTTTCTGAAACATAACAGTCTTTGAGTACAGTGATTTACTGGCTCAAAATAGTATCAGCTGAAGAGATATAGTGAAAGGGGCGTGGTTACTGACTTGCATTAATATTTGCATTACATTTTTCTATGAAACTTGACACTTCAGAAGAGCATAATATTAGTTGTTTGTGTGTTCACTTAATACATTCATTGTGATCTTTGGTTTTAATTCAATTATTGTTGTTTGAGAATATTAAATAAATGTCTTTATGTTTATTTGTTAACTTGAAAATGTCTTAATCATTTTATAAGCACTTGCTGATCAATTTTATTACTTTTATTTTCTATTATTTTTTCAGTTTCAGAAAAACCTGTCACTGTTTTTGAATGGCAAAAACTGACTAAATTCCAATGTTTGATTCTGATTAAGACTTTGAGATTAGACATTCTTCCAGCATCTCTCTCTCTTTTTATCAAAGATCAGCTTGGATCTAAGTATGTGGCTACTGGTACATTTGACCTGCGGGAGGTGTACAACGAGTCCATGGCCAAGTCCCCAATGATATTTATCCTATCTCCAGGTAAGTTTAATATTTTGCACATGTATATCTCAAAGAAGTCTTGTGCTGGAACATATTAATCAGTATATTTGAAAGTTTGAAGTCAAAGTCTTGTGTGATTGATACATAAATATCATTATACTCAAAAGCTTTAAGTCCTTGTCCCACAGCAATAAATTATGTTGTCTTGTGATAACTAGAGTCCTATTATGAAGTGTTATGATGTGGTGTACATATGAAGTGTTACAAGTACATTCATGTTTGCGGGGTCTCATGGACTAGAGTTGTAACTTGCACATTTTGTTTGTAAGCAATGCACCAAATTTTATGATTAACAATTACATTACTTTTGATTTATTTAATAAAATAAAATTAGCTAAATGTTAATTTTATTTGCTTATTTAAAATAAAGCTTGTACATTGAAATACATAGATTTTCTTTTTGCACAGACAATCACAATTAAACACATTTTGATTATCAAGTATTATTTATTATAGATTGTCTATTTATGTGACTATCATCATCTCTTTTAGAATGTTTAGAACTGATTAATTAAAACAGTTTTACTCAATTTGATAAATATTTATTCCTGAACACATCAAACTTCTTACTGATTCATAATGAATTACTTTTGCTTTGATTGTGCTTTGTGAAAATATAATGTTGTCTTGTCTTTAAAATATTTTTTTTTTGTTAGATGTGAAATGTTTTTGATATTAACCCCACATTTTTTCTTTATTAATTATCTAGGAGAAGGTAAGACTATATAGATTGACTATATGGTTTAGAGCTATAAAGTAGTACTAGAATTTTCAGTTGTGCCTTAAAACCAGTCACTTTAATAAAAAATTCTAACATTTAACTGTTAACATTTCTGGAGCATTTTTTTTTATTTCTACAAGTCTTTAAAAAACAAACTATCACATTTATTTGAATGCATGATATCAAATTTAAGAATAGCTTAGTTTTTTGTTTCTTTATTATAAACATTTTAGTGATCAATATTGTTTAACATAATAAATAAATTTATGTTGTCCTGAATTTTTATCTTTAGAGAATAAAAACTAACACATCCTAATGTAATTTTATTATCTTTATAAATCAAAACTTCTCTGTTTAAATGGGTGTCTCTGTGAGAAAAAAAAACTATTCCATTTGCATATGTAATAAGGCTTGCATATACATACATTAGAAATGATGACTCTTATTCACACGTTTGAAAAATATTTATTTTATTTGCAGTTATGCTACTTCTATGGGATTTGATGTAGAAGTTCAATCTGAAATTAAATACAAATTAGATTTTCATGATTTGCAAAAGATAAAATTGAAAATAAAAATTTACAGACACAGCAAATGTAAATAGGCCTATAAGTAATTTATTAGAATATTTTAACATTATTTTTAATGGGATATGAAATTGTTTTTTTTGAAATACAACTCCAGGATGTGATCCATCATCCCAGCTACTCAGATTTGCCAAAGAACTTCGAGGAAGCATTCTTCATCTTGATATGATCTCCCTAGGCAGAGGTCAAGGACCAAAGGCTGAGGAGCTGATCTCTAAAGCCCAGATTCTGAAAGGAAGATGGGTGTTCTTGCAGAACTGTCACTTGGCTGCTTCATGGATGCCCAGACTTCAATCAATAGTTGAAAGGTGGAAAACTTTTTTAAACATTATCTTGAAGCATGTAAAAAAAAATTTTTCCCATTACTCACTTAAACTCTTTCTCGCACTCATGTCACACCAAAACATCTACACTTCAGATTGAATCTTTATTTAAATGTATTATTTCATTTCATTAGATTCAACCAGGGAAATGATGAAAATCTTGATCCTCAGTTTAGACTTTGGTTAAGTTCTCGACCAGATCCATCATTTCCAGTATCTATTTTACAATATGGACTAAAGGTAAAGTTTCTGCATTGAATTTAAAATATTTTTGTCCTTAAATAATTTTTTTTCTTATTGAGACCAATACAATTCATTGCTAACAGTTTAAATGTATGATTTAGCAAACAGCACATTAATCTGCTGCTTTTACCTTGGAAAAGTCTATCAGCATCCTTTGATTGAGGAGAATGTTTTCTCTCAGCAGACAGGCATAGAGTGTGAACTCTAACCAGATGCTTTTACTATTTCTATTTAAAATAAATATAAAATATAATCTATTTTGTACTACAACTAAGCCTTAATTAGTTTTTAAAATTTTAGCTTTCTTTTTTATGTAATTTCTACTCTTATAATTTTAATTCTCTTATTCCCTCCTATTTTATGTACCATATTTGTATTTTAAAGATGGTAGCTCAATTTCATAATTTGTTGAAGATGTATTTTATAATTAATTTGTTTTTAGTTAATAGTTCATAGTCATAAGATAAATTTAATTGCTTCAAATAAATTTCTTAATTTATTTTTTTTTTAAGATGACTGTTGAAGCCCCTCAAGGACTTAAGGCCAATCTTCTGCGAACGTTTGGAAGTTCAGGTGCTGGAGTTGTATCAGAAAATCTGTACGACAAAGGGTCTACCAAGTTGGCTTGGCGCCCCCTTCTGTTTGGGCTTTGTCTCTTTAACAGCGTCATACATGAGAGAAAAAAATATGGTACTTTGGGATGGAACATACCATATGAATTTAATGACTCTGATTTAGAGGTATGTTTTTTTTAAACTATGCCATACCAAGAAAATGTTATAAACCTTTTTATCTTATTAAGTAATCATCAAAAAAATAATGCGATGTTTCAAACTTGACAATTAATGAAATAATGTCTTCTTAAAACCAAGTATTAATCTAGCCATTTATGTTAATCTAATACAATGTTTCTCAACCTTAATACACAGGCATATTGCTCTGGATACCCAGCAGAGCTTTATGGCTATAGTGTGTAGTACTTTTGATGAAAATAAATGTTAATCTATTTACCAATAATTGTTTCTTTCTTTGACAATTTCTTATTATTTAGGTGTCTATATTAAAGCTTCAAATGTTGTTAGAGGAGCAAGATGATATTCCTTGGGCTGCTCTGAACTATCTGACAGGGGAAGTCACCTATGGTGGACGTGTAACTGATGACTGGGACAGGAGGTGTCTTATCTCCCTTCTTAATAAATTCTACAATAGATCTCTCTTTCTACCTGGATACAGCTATGACTCTGCCAATGTATGTCTCTTATTTATAACTATATCATTGCTTGTTCTAATTTGTTCAAATTTCATCATAATATTTTATTTCATTTGTTGAAATAACAATGTAAAAAGTATATTTTCTATAAAAAAAAAATTTTCAAATTATTGTTTTGAATTTCTTTTTGCTTGAAATTTCAACAGATGTACCATCCTGTGCCGGAGGATACCAAGTTTTCCTCTGTTTTTTCCTTTATTGAAGAGCTACCCAGTTATGACAGGCCAGATTTATTTGGAATGACTGACAATGCTGAGAAATCTTGCAAAGAATTTCAGGCAAACAGTATTATAAAGACTATCATTAGTGTTCAGCCTCGTAGAGCAGCTTCTATAACTGGGTTAGTAAATTTAGAAAATTATTGAAAAACAATTTATTTTTCAGCTATGCTACTGATATAAAAATTAAACATAATGTATCTAGTTTATAAAATATTAAGGAAGCATACCATTATTATTAAGCCAATAGCTGAGTTTGCAATAGAATGTAGTATCTATGGTAGCAGATCACTATATTGAATAATGTGACACAAATTTTCAGCAGTTTTTTTACTTCCATATAAGAACCTTTTATGTCTCATTCAGAACAAGATAGACTTAGCTTAACTGGTAACTATTTGTGTTTTAATTTTTAAAACTGTGTCAATACCTGACAAAGACATGACTTTTTAAAACTGGAAATAGAAGCTAGTGTGTTAATACTAATATAGATATATTAGGTGTATACATATATATGGTGCTACATTAATTTCCAGACTGTTTTGTTTTCTTCACACCTGTCCATAAATAAGGGGAAATAAGCTGCTTAACTAGGTCATTCAGGGTGGATGTGAGGAAACTAATGAAACAAATAAATTGATAGCCATTTGTGTTTTTGTACATGAATGTAAGGATGCATGTGTGTAAGAAAGGGTTATGTCTGTGTGTTGCATTTCCACTATGATATATTATATAGATTAAAGTGGTAAACAGGCCAATAAAAAAAAATATAGTTCTTAACTTGAAGTTCTTTTTGCACAGACAATGAAAATATTTTACAATTGACTCATGATAGTCCGACACTTAATAATCCTGCACAATCAGTAATCTGACACTTAATAATCCCACACAGTAATCCAACACTGTCTCAATATGAATTCATGTAATTAATGCATACTGTATGATATGTATTTTTAGAATTTTAGTAGCCTTCAATTGTCATTTATTAAGTACGTGAAAGCTGAAATCACATGATCAATTAGATCAATAAATGTTTTATTTCATCTATTGTATTTACAGGCTTGAAAATCCAAGAGAATGTCTTATAACATCATAATTAGAATTTTCTTTACATATACAGTTAATTTCTTTGAAGAACAGTTATGTAATCTGGCATGTACAGCTACATTCTTTGAAGTACTGATATGTAATCTGATATCTTTATTACTCTGACAATCCCTAGGCTAAATTATCATTGGACTATCAAGAGTCAACTGTACATGACAGTTTTTGTTTCATAATAATGTGTTTAATGTTTATGTGTTTGTTTTGCTGCTGTAGCTCACAAAAAAGTAATGATACAGCAGTCTTAGACATAGCTGAGGAAATTAGTCAGCGTCTCCCTCTCTGTATAGAAGACACATCTAGGACACCCAGCTCAGTATTGATGGAGCCACAAAGATCACTTAAATCTATTCTACAGAGAGATGTAGACACCAAAGGATTAGACAAGGAGAAATTAAAAAGTTTGTACATGTCTATTATTTAGATAACAAATAATCATGATCAAGAAAAAAATGTTTTCATTATATTATTCGCAAAACAATACTTAATTTCCTTTAATTTAATTTCTTTTCATTTTTGCTATTATAAGATCTAATCTGTAGTTACCTATTCTAATTTTTTGAAGTATTAAAATGTATTTAGTTGAGCAATTTATTTACTGAATTAAAACTTTCAATTTGTACTTTTACAAATAGTCATGTAATAGGCTTTCCAGCTAATTGAAATAGATCTGTATGATTTTGTGTATTTTATACTCAGTTTCTTGATTGTAACATGCTTCTAATTTGTCTAGTTCTAGAGTCTTTGACAGCCAAGCTGGCAGGTAATTCAGCTTTACTAACTATTCTGAGACAAGAAATTGATCGCTTCAACCACTTGCTGTCTGTCATTCAAATATCTTTGACACAGCTGACACTAGCCATCAAAGGAGAGATTGTTATGTCAGAACAATTAGAAGATGCCTTTGATGCTCTCCTAACACAGCGCATACCATCCCAATGGAAAGTAAGTGGAAGCTGTTTTTTAATATGTTTAAACTTACAGTGATAGATCTAATTATGCTAAAGTTGGGTGATTGTGTTTGTTCTAGTTAGGTTAAAGTTGGCTGATTATGATTTGTTAGTTTAGGCAAAAGTTCAGTGGTTATGTTATTTCTAGTTAGGCTAAAGTTGGGTGATTATAATGGAGAAACGTGGATCTCTAGTTTTGGATCTCTTGTTTACTGATTTTTTTTTTATTTATGTGTTTTTTTCTTACTCTGAAGTTTTAATGCTGCCAATTTATTTTGTATCAATTTTTAAACATATGCTTATGTAGCACCTATTTTTCCTAATCTTTATATTAAAGGAATAAAATTGTTTAATTGTCAGATATCTTGAAATAAGTAGATTTCCATATTAGGCAATTTGTATTTAGTTCCAGAAAATTCCAGAGAATACCAAGAGAATAAACTTGTATTGTCCCTTATATTCCTACTAGGTATCACAAGAACACTGTTCTAAAACTGGATTATTGTGTAGTTTGTTTGTTTTTATTTGTGTATGATATACAAATAAATGTCTAAAAGTGTCTTTAAGAACAGTGAGTTACACAAAATATTTCAGACATGTATAATTCCTTTCTTAAACAGCTTTTTTGTTTTGTTTTGTTTTTAGAATGCTGCTTATGAGTCTGCTAAATCTTTGTCCTCATGGGTGACAGACTTGCACAAGAGAGTTTTATTTTTTGCTGGCTGGGCCAAACTATTGTCATCTACAATAGACAAGAAATTCAGGCAAACTCTACGCAGTGCCAAAGATACTTCAGTGGAGGTAGAAGTCCCTTCTGTAACTCAGCCTAATTATTTCTGGCTGTCTGCATTTTTTTTCCCTCAAGGTACATATTTAAACATCTTGAAAACTTTGACAAATAAAAATTGAAGAATTTTGAGATTGTTCTTTTATAAAACCTTATAGATTTGTTCACTGATTTTTTTAAAGCAACTTATGTGGATGATTCTTATTCAAGTTGTTGTTGTTATAATTAATTTATTCTTTAAAGGTAATACTATTAATGTTTCAATTCCAGTTAGTGTCTCTTAAAGTTTTTTCTCTAAATATTTGTTTTGTCAGATGATATCAAAATTGTTCGTTTCAAATGGCTTAATATTTATCACTCAGCTATGCCAAGAAGAAAAGATTTTTGAGATCTTAAGATTTCTTAAAGAGACAAAAGATATAAGTTTTTATATAGCCAATGGTTTTTGAGGAAGTTATATAGCCATGATTATAGATGACCACGTATTGCTCTTTCAAGCAGTTATCAAAGCTTAATTTAATTCATCTCATTACTTTATGACTCAATAGTGGATCACCATTGTCAGTTCAACATATGGTATACTTGATTGTTCTACGTTAAATTGTTTATGTTGTTTACGAAGATCCACACCATAGCCTAAGAGAAACATTGGTATTAAGTATTCACCCTCCCAGTAGCAGTGAGATCTAATAAGATTGAGACATTTAAGAAGCAGAGTTCATTCCTGGTTTTACTCATCTGCAATGAGGTCTAATAAGATCAAGACATTTAAGAAACTGAGGTTCCATCTCATTTTGATTGACAACTGGTAAAGAGATTACAATGAATTTTGTTTCACTCTAATGAATTTTGACGCCGGCATTGTCACATAATATTTACTTAATTTCTAAAATAATAATATCTTTATTCATCTTAGAGGATATTTATGTTACAATGTGTGCATTAACATAAACAGTTATTATATAGCAAATAAAATATGTTTCAATCCGACATTACATCAGAAAGTTGAATTTTATTTACTACTACATAATAGGGAAACAAAAGAGTTCTTGTGTCTGTTTTTTTTATGATTGGTGTTTTGTATCTTCTATGTCATGGTAAAATATTAAGGTCATGAATAGACATTTAGACATTTTTTTAGACATTAGACATAGACATTTTTTTTTATTTTAAAAATCTATTCAATTTTCTTAATAATGTGGTCAATTTGGCATTGCAATGTGGTCTGTTGGGCTATGCAATGTAGCCTGTTGGGCTATGTTGTCTGTTGGGCTTTGCAATGTGGTCTATTGGGCTAGATATTTGAATGATGTAGAATTGCAGCCATTGAACCCTTTGTATTTTGTCTTTAAATGTATAATGAAGTTGTAACTTTTAAACATTTTTTCAGTCTTTTCTACTTTCAGAAATAGATGCAGCAAACAAGAAAAACATTTTATTTGTATGTATTTTACATTTATATTTTTAAACTTACATTTTTTTCATTAATTTAGGGTTTTTAACTGCAGTTCTTCAGAATCATGCCCGTAAACTGGGAATTTCAGTGGATTCACTTTCATTTGGATTTGAAATTTTAAAATATTTGGCAGAGGAAGATAATTCCATGACTTCTAGTGACAAAGAGTTAATGCTTGTGGTGAGTCATTTCTTCTTCATTTAGCCAGCTTTTGGCTGCTGATCTATAAGCTCTTTTACACTAAAGTCAGTCATAAAATAGAAATCCTATGAAGTATTAAGCCAGTTAACCAGAAATATATTTTGCATCAACTCAGATGAATTTTTAAAGATTCAGTGGGGAAAATAAAGAGTTTAAATATTGAAATGTTTTAGTTTTTAACCCTAATACATTTACTGCCTGTTTATTCATGCTGATGTAAACAAAAAATAATCCAAATTGTCATGTCAGTAAGTGGAAAATGAAAAGTCATTTCATAAGTGTAATTCTTGTGCAGTGATAATTTTAGACAGTGATTTCTCATATCACATAATAATTTAAACTAATTAAAATTCAAGTTATCTTTTAATTGTCTGTGTTCCAGTATTTTATTATGAACCTGCAAACTTGCATTTCATTCAATTGTCGATAGATACTTTGTGCACACAATGACATTAATGGTGAACATGTGGATATTACCATGATGGTTTCCACAGTACTTAAAGTAATCATACATTTTAATCTATCCAGATCATAAAATCTTCATACATCAGATCATCATTCATGAAGAATTATAAACATGACATAAATGTTTCAAAAGTGAATGTAATTGTATTTTTCTGAATCTCATTTAAATCTTACTACTGTCCAGTTTCTAACTCATGAGTTGATATATATATATATGGTTTTTTATTCCCTGCCTGGTAATCAGATGAACCCTCCAGAAAATGGTGTATTAATATCAGGTCTGTTTCTGGATGGGGCTCGTTGGGATACAGAAAGCCACACTCTTCAAGACTGTAATTCTAATACAAGATTTTTTCCATTACCAGTTATACACTTTGAACCAAAAGAGGTGAGTATATCTGCATATGCTAGCATGTCAGTTGATTTATTTCACTAAGCTCTATATAAAAAAGTACAAACAGAGATTGAGACAAACCTCAAATGACAATAATTGTTTGGTCTAAACTGGGTAAATTAATAGTAATTTTCCCTATTCTGATTCTCAGAAAATTATTTTGGTTAAAAAGAGTCTTTTGCCTTTTAGTTGTTTTTTTTCTTCTTTGCATTTTAAGAGTTGTTTTATGAAAATGTATTATGTTTTGTATAATATTAATTATTTAGCATCATTATGAACTAATTCTGCTCTGTAATCAGTAGCTTACATGTCTTGAGTTAAAGATGTGGAGAGAAATGCCTTTAAAAAAAATTAGAATTAGAAACTGTGGACTTTTAGCCATTTAAAATGAATTAAGGATATTTTATTTCAATTTTAAATAGTAAGTAAATTTGTCATTGATAGCTACAGAATACAGAAGTTACAGTGTCACCCAGTTTGGTCTATGACACAGAAGTAACCAAGTCCCCCAATTTAGTTCAAGATGCAGAAGTGAACACATCATCCAATACAGGTCAAGACACAGAAGTGATCAGGTCATCTAATTCAGATCAAGAAGCGGCCAGGTCATCCAGTTTGACTCAAGAAGCGGAAGTGATTAAGTCATTAAATTTAGTGGAAAAAACAGACCAAAGTCCACCCACTCCAGCTCCAGAAATACAGTCCTCACAATTTAGCTATGAGTGTCCACTCTACAGGACTTCAGCAAGAGCTGGCACACTGTCTTCCACAGGACACTCCACTAACTTTGTTACTTCTATCACACTGCCATCAGAACAGTCTTCAGATTTTTGGACCCTCCGTGGAGTGGCCATACTTTGTCAGCTAGATGACTAATTTATTTTTTTTTGCAAAACAATGAAATCTACAATTGGTTTTTCTCAGTGGTATAACTGCTTTGTAAGTTGCCATTTAATATTTATATCATTTTCAAATATTATATATATATATTGTAAAATATCTTTGAAGCCTTCTAAACTTGCCTAAAGTTGCTCAGCACATTTAAGCAATTAAATCACGGGTGATCTAAAGATTTTTTTTCTTACTAGAATTATAACATCTAGATTCATTAAATATTGTGATATATATATATATATATATATATGAGAGTATTCAAGTATTTATGAAGGCAATACAAAAAATGTTCTTGATTTTAAATATGTATTTTATTGCTTACATAAATACTTGAAGATATCATCTCTACATATACAAATTTATATCTATGCATGGGTAAATATTTCATCATTAGATTGGAATTGAAACATCTGTGAACCAATTTACTTTTAGATAAATGTTGGTTGAATTCCTTCTTATGTCTTTTTCCATGAAATAAGACAAATTTGATGTCACCAAATATCTATTAGCATTAAAAAAATATCTATAATTTACTTCTATTGATATTGACACAAAAACACCTAAAAAATACAGATGATGGTAATCTCAACTAATATATCTAGTAATCTCAACCTTGAAATATACAATCATGCTGCTATTACTTGTATTTTATTTCTATTTGAAGCTGTGATATAATTATAATTGTGATAATTATATTTGTCCTGTGATTACAACTATTTCTATATTTGAAACAAAATATTCTGTAGGTCTATAGTTGGTCATATTTTAATAACATTTGATTCTCAGTCAATTCAATTTTTTAGTGTTTAATAATTCACTTTGTCTAGAAATGAACACCTGTTTGAGATTGTGAAAATATTGGAATATTTTATACATTACATTAGATGCACATCTGCATTCAAGTTTCCCTTTTAGACCTTGCAGTCTATGGGGCCAGATGATGTTAAGGTCTTATGTTTCTGTGGCCAATGGGTAATGAGCAGGATGTCATGTGGTCAGCACAATGACCAACCTAAAGTCAGGTACCCATTAGAGTTGGGTGGACTCATGGGCACCCTCAAATCCATGAATTTCAGTATCCTCAGGTTTAGGAGCCAAGCACTTAACCTCCTGGCCACCAAGCTTCCCTACATTTGCATTAGTATTGAATAAAAGCAATAATGTAGTCTTTCTAAATCTTCACTTCTCAGTGTATAATAATAAGAGTGAATGTTGTTTTAGTTTGACTGAAAGTTTTTAACTGTTTAGCAAGACACACACACAAATACTTTGTAAGATAAACAAGTTACAATTGCATGGGGTGCATTTTTGGATTGTACAATGCAACAATAAAGTTTTTTTTACTGATTTTCATGTCACAAAATATTTTGTGTTGCAACAAGATTTCTGCCCTTTCATTCCAATGTTGCAATAAAAAAATTAAAGTCACTTTAATATTTGTTTGTTTCTTTTTGGTAGCAAACAAAATAGTTCACCCCAAGGTATCATTCACTGACATAGAATATTTGACTCCAATATCTAGAAATGTTAACATTTTAAACTTATTTTTATTTTCCTTTCTTTGTCATACAATGATTCTCCGCTAATTTCAATGTATTGAAGTATAGAAAAAACAAAATATATTTATAAACATTGTAACCAAATCAGTTACATTAAACATAAAAACAAATGCCCTTATCTAAAATATTGTGATTATTGGCAATAGTCATAGGAGTTTGAAATGCATATACAATGAGAGCATTGCTGTAAACAAAACTTTTCATTATAGGATTAATTACAAAAATAAATTTTATCTACTCATGACCATTTTAAATGCACAAAACCTTCTATAAAAAAGGTTTTCGAAAAAAACCTATAAAAAAGGTTTTTGAAAAACAAGTTTTAATATCTACTCATGACTAAGAAAGTATTTATTATAACAGATGTCCAACCAATGTTTGAAATGCACATAAATCTCCTATAAATGCACTAAAAAAAAGACATTTTAGATTTGCATCATTCAATATTAGTAAAGTTGGCATATTATACCAAGTTTATTACATAAATTAAAAAAAAATTTACAAACAAAAAGAAATATGAACACATTATCATACAGATTATAATCAACATTTTTCTAAAATATTGATTTCAAAGCAGCATATATACCCAGCTATTAAAAACAATTAGTAATGCCTTTAAAATGTCCTGAAAAATTAATGATGTGATATAATGTACAGTTACCTGGAAAATGTAATGCCAAAGAAAAATAAATAATGTGCACAGAAAATATTTTTTTCACTTTTAATTAAGTAGTGTACACGAGTAGCATATAGTGTTTAACGTTTTTTAATGCCATTTTGATCTGCTCTATTAGGTAAAATAAATGCAGAGAGAAATGCCATGGTCAAGTATGAACAGGCCAAAATTATATCTTCCTTTTATGTTTAATGCAATCTTTGTGATGCCCATAAAAAGTAAATTGCAATTAAGACTTGCTATTCAAAAAGACATTAAGCATTCTTTGCACACACAAGTATGGGTCTTTAAGGTGTTGACTTAACATAATTATATTTGCTAAATGCAAGTCATTGCAACATTTAAAAAAAAATGCAAAGAAACTCAATATATCATCAAGTTGCATTTTTCTTGTTCAAAAATCTATCCTTCGATTCTGATTTTGAGAAATGAACTCTCTTTAATAACATATAGATATTATTTTAAGCATATAGAGGAAAAAAAAAACTTGTTTTTTCTTAAAGCCAGAACTATTAATTCTAGTATATTTATAAAACATTCATTTTTTTCAATTCTAACTATTTATTTAAAAAAGAAATTATTGAAGAGATATTTACAAAGTAAAGTAAAAAAAAAATAATTGTGTATTTCTGTGCTTATACATTAGCATTGTTATACTAACTAAGAAACTAAGAATCTGCCTGATAATATTATTGACAGCAAGATGATTTAGTCAAATACCATGTCACATAGTAATTGTTTGTTTTAACCAGTATTCAAATGTACATAATATACAAGTCTAATGTACAAGCTTTTTCAACATCTTAGTGACTTCCCTAATATAGATTTCATGAAGTCGACTTTTGAGACAGTTCATTATTGGTGGCTTTGTCTACTTTTTGGCCAAACTTTTCAGTGTAGGTCAACTGGTAGAAGTCATACAGGCGATCAGTCCATGTTTTCCAATAATCTTTACTTGTTGCCTTGTCCATAATGTGAACATGAGATGGCTGTCCATCAGGATATGCTATCACAATCATTCCATGGTTGATTTGTCCAAACTGAATTGATCAGAGAAAGAAGAACATAACTAACTTCTTTTCAAACAATCTAAAATAAATGATTCAAGTTACAATGAAAACTTCTTTGCAAACAAGACTTTAAACAAATCTTTCATGATCTTACCTTTCGAACATACTCATCATTAGCATTGATGGCACCAATGTATGCCACAATCTGCAGTGGGTCATCGTATGTGTCTTTAATAGTAGGTCTTGGTTTCTTTGAAACTTTCCAATCAATGACGCATAGAAGATCTCTAGGGGTACAAATTATTTAAAAAAAAATAGATTTAATGAGAATATAATTCTAAGATTTTTGCTGACAAGTTTAGTAAGTAATGTGTCATAGAAAACAAGTAGAATATAAACATTTATAAAAAAGAACATATATTCTTGAGTTCCCAAATTTTCAATGCAGGTAGCTGAATAAGATTGTATCCAAAAGCATATATTTATATATATATATTATATATTTTAATATAACAACCAATTCTTTGTCATATTTCATATTTTGCTCAAGAGGTTCCACTATATTTCTATCACTGAGTCAGGTAAATATACATACAAAATGTTTTCAACATAAAAAAATAATAAAACTACAAAGTGGTCACAGCGAAACAGACAATTCCAACAACTGCAACTTTCTTAATCTCAAGAAATCCATATCTTGTCACTATGAGTAAACTCCTTCCATGAACAGCAATTGTATGGATTTTTAGTTATTTTCTGTATATGGATTTTATAAGCAGTAGAATAATTGATAGAAAACTAATTTTTTAAAAACTGTTATTGTCTTTTAGGGTTTGACTTTATTATGGGATGAAAATTCTATATGACTTTATGAAGTATAAGCCTTATGTTGTTTGTTAATGACTTAGAAGGTCTATGCATACAGGATTGAAGTCCACCATAAAAATGGTAATGGATCTGGTCCATTGCATTATAATGGAAACTATGTTAGGCTAATATTACATAGTTAGGTCTGTAAAAGATCTTTTGTAAATAGTTAAGCAAGGGCCAGTTGTATCACTCAGTGGGACCTTTTTATAAGAGAATATAATAGCACCTTTTAGTGTATTACAGGTCTTACCTGCAATTCTGATTGCACCTTTTGACGTTGATCCACTTGGGTAGCGGCCCACTGGGCATGTATCCAAATGCCCATATGGTAAGTCCACCCTTACATGCAATGTGTATCAATGTTTATGAAAACAAAAAGGACTGTAAATATTTACTTACTTGTATTTAGCAACACAGTCAAAAACTCCTCTGTACAATAATAAAGGATGAAATACTCCCACTTCAAGGGCTGTAATATTTGACATGGTTTTAAAAGTTGACTGTAGACTGGCCCAGTGACCTTGATTATCTGGCATGATTTGTATTTCATTCAAAGGCTTGCCATTAAGATAATCCTGTATGTTGGCGTGTAAATTGAGGCCCCTTTTTATAGTGGCTGGTGTTTGACAAAGAAATGTATAACATAATTCACTCTCTGATTCGATGAGTCTTCAACAAATTATGACCTATTTGAATGCTACACATTAATAGATTATATATAATATTGTAGAAAATATTGTGTAAAATAGAAATATAATTTTAATGTTTAAAAAATAATTAATTCCAGAGAAATAAATACATTTCAATATGCTTTAAATTTATTGTGCAAGAAACCTGACAGGCACACTTTATAAACATTGACCACAAAGACAGGTGGCCTTTACATCCTGCGCCTCTTTGGCTGCTAGGTCTCTTAATTGCTTTCAATAACTACATAGTGTTCTATCATCTAGTGAACAGTTGTTTTTTTAATGGATGAATTAGATTTTAACTACTCACCTTCTTGGTGTTGCTGAAATCCTTCTTCTCCTAGTTCTTTAATCATCTTCTCACGCCATCTCTCAAGGAAATAACGATTTATACTTGGCATTGACTTGTTTAAAATACTTTTGACAGATGGTAGTGTTCGAAACCCTAAATCCTTTATATCGTTGTGAAAGGCCTGTAACTGGTCCAGTTTAGCAGACTGTGACCAAGTTGCACTCTCCCTTGGAAACAAAGGCACTTCAGAAATCACATTGTAGGAGTCAGGTGGTTCAATAGGAAGAGACGATGTGGCATCCAACACTGATGGCTCTGGCTTTATTTCATATACTTCAGAGATATTACTGACAGAAGACTTAGGCTGTGGGATGGGTGCTAATTTTGGAATAAATATCTCTGATAAATCTTCTTCTGGATTAGATGCTTTATTTGTAAATAAACTTTTGTGCTGATTATTATATTTTAATCTATTCATAGTTAAATTGTTTTGGTTATTTACTGCCAAATGAGGTTTTGTTAATCCAAGAAGTTGGATTTGTTTCTTTCTATCTGCAATTACTTTTGCCAAGCTTTGAGTAATCTCATCTTCACATTTTATCTCCTGGTCATTTTGTCTTAAAGCTTTAGAAGCTGACACTGGCAAGGGAGAAAGTGTATGATTAGAGGCTGAACTTTGTACTTTACTATTCAAGCTGATTGGCATATTTGTGTGTACCGTCCCCTTATGTCCCAGCGGGACATATTTAGCATGCTGATTTCCAGCATTCTGTAATGTAGGCATTGATTGTGATGCAGGGCTGTCAACATTATAAGCTGATTCAGGTGTAGGTATATCAGATGAATCTATTTGTGGGGGAACTTTCATATCTAAATCCTCTTTGCTTGGAATTATAATTGCATTAGAGGATGAGCAATCACTTAATACAGACAAGCGTTCATTCAGTAGGCCACTTTTTTTACTCTTCCTCATTTTACCAGTTTTAGTCATTTTTCTTTCAGCACCAAATGCAAGATGAGTTTCTTTTTTCCATTGGATCAGATCATTCAGGTTAAAAGCATATTGTTTTTTCTGTACTTTTCTGGTCAGCGAATAGTTTCTAGTTGTACTTTTTATTGCTGTTCTAGATATAATCAGCGTGCACTTAAAAGAGACTCCAAAACATTGACACAATGCCATCTCTTTTTTTGATGAATTAATTGTACCTGTGAGAAAATTTTTTATACTAGTTAAATCTTCTTTGTCAATTTAAGTTTTTAATTTTTATTTTAATATAGTTATGTAAAGCAACCTTTAAAAAAAAAAGGATTTTCAGAAATTTGAGACAAAATACAAAGCTCAATTAATAGGGAACTACATTAATTAGTGTTAGTGGTCAAACTCTCTATGATTTATCTAGTCAATTCAAAAGATGCTTTTGAAGAGAAGAATAACATTCTAAAGTCTGCTACAATTAAATTAGGAGAGCATGGAATAAGATGTTGATTGAAATAAAAGTTCAATGGATGGCTGGCTGGTCATATGATAGAGCTTTGGACTGCCACTATGATAGTCCAAAGTTCAAACCATCAGCTTCCACCCCCTGGACATAGATTCTAATTAACTTCTTTTCTGAAGGAATGTCGTAAACTTTAGTTTTGTTTTAGTTACTATGCAGCCTTTTCCCAAGAAAATGGCACTACCATACTTGTGTATTAAGCAGTACCAGTACCATTAAGTAATTCCTATTACATTAATTACTGTTTTAGGTGTTCCTTTAAATTAGAAAAAAATTTAATCCTCGCCTAAACATCCAGAAGGATGGCTGAGGATGGCAGCAAGCAAGATTTGAACCCGGGACCATCAAGACAATGGAACAACACAATCAACAGTGCAGAGCACATACCACTTATAAGGCAGTCATTAAATAATGATTAAATTTCAATTGATCAATTATCAAAACAAATCAATACTCTCACTACAGATGGCTACTATGAATAACTCAATGAAAATGAGTCTAAGACTCTAAGTAGACTACTATGATTTAACTACATGCCTACACAGATCTAAACTCAATCTAGAGACCTAGAGTCTATCACTCTAAATTTATATTAACTAGAGTCTAACTAGATTAGATTTCATTAATTGTAGATCTAGAGATGTTAGATTGAATCATCATCCAACTCCACTTGAGTGAGGGCTTGAGACTGAGAGACTCAAATCCTCTCTAGCAAAAGCCCTGGACAGATGAGAAACCCTGCTTCTGTTCAACTTCTGCTGTCTTGCGTCAAACACTAGAGAAGTAGTACTTAGTAGTAGAATATGAAGCCCAGTTGGGTTGCTGTAGATGCCCCAGAGGTCTAGATCTTCTTATCATGAGTAATCTGATGGCTGCCTGGTCGAGCGGTTCGCACGCTGGACTGTCGTATCGATTTACCGATGATCCCGGGTTCAAACCCTGCCCGCTCCCATCCCCCGTCGTCCTGCGGGAGGTTTGGACTAGGAAATAACTATCTTCAACTCTGAAGGAATTTCCGAAACATGTAAAACAAACAAAACAATGTCTTTAAAGTTTGAGTCTTATCCTATAGCCTATATTCTATGTATAAGGTCTATATGATATCTAGATCTAATACTGCATTAGTGTGTATACAGTATACAATAATATACATCTATAGATAAAATATAAAGCTTAAAATTAAAATAAAAGGATGGTGGATGATCAAATCTAGAATGATGAAGAATATAGAGTAGAGCTTTTAAGTTCATCTTTAACTTTAAATGCAATAGGGACATGTTCTTGAAAGGACAGCATTCTCCTGCCCCAAGCAAGTGAAGGCGCTGGCCTACGAAGGTGAGCGCCGTGACCGTACTAGTCTAGTAAGCCTAGTAAGCGAGTCTGACTCGCGACGTTGATATATATAGAAGGTTGGTTGCCTGGTCGTGCGGTTTGCACGCTGGACTGTCGTTTGGATTTATCGGTTGTCCCGGGTTCAAACCCTGCCCGCTCCCATCCCCCGTCGCCCTGTGATGCAGGCTGTGGGAGGTTTGGACTAGGAAGTAACTATAATACTATTACTAACTATCTTCAACTCTGAAGGCTGTGAAGGAACATCCGAAACATGTAAAATTGGATGCAAAAGTTTCACTTCTAGGACTAGATCTAGATCTATATAGATCTAGATTCTATAGATTTAGACTTTAGATCTATTCAGTATTCTACTTGATTTAAATTTAGAGATTCTAAATTAAAATTTCATTTTACCGGTTTACACTAAAATAACACGATCACATTTTGTTTGCATTCAGGATACAGATTTAAAAAAAACAACAACACTGATTCTCACTGAACCTAGAATGTATGCATTATGAAACTCAAAAATACCTAGCATATTAAATATAGGCACCGCGATCGTAGTAGAGTTGAGCCTTATAAGATTCGAGCGCGAACGACATATCAAAGTGGAAGGGGAAGGGGTGAGGGGCGTCTCAACAAAAAGAGAGAGTATCTTTTAAAATGTATAGGCCTACCGTTTTTGCTACAATATGAGACACAAAACCAAATTTCGCGATTCATTGTCAGAATAGTCGAAATTCAGACCATTAAACCTCGATCGTTATTATGACGTTTTTTTTTTTTTTGTTTTTTTTTTTTTTGGGGGGGGGGGAAGTCCGCGTGAAGACGTCTTATTTACACTAAGACTATCCATCTTGTAACTATAATGCTACTACTGTATATGTATTGTTACATTTATATGTGTATTTATGTTTATGTATGTTGTGTGTGTTTTTTTTTCTTGTAGTCTCCCTTGTTTTGTGTCCAGTAAGTTCACGTACCCGGTTTTCTCGTGTCAGTATAGTATGTATCAGACTGCTTTTTGTTCTCTTCTTGTTCGCGTTAATAAAAATGAAGTGTAACTTTTAAACATCGTATCAGTATTGTTATTGTATTACTTCCTGTCTCGATCTTTGTTTATTAGACTCATTAAGCTATACAGTAGAACTGCGACTTTTAAAAAAAAACAGAATAGAAGACTCTGTTTGCAGGAAAACATTTTTAAGGTATAATTTTAACGCATTGTAGATGTCAGGAGAAGGAAATTTCTGAAGTTCAGAAATCCTAAATTCTTAATCTGTAAAACCCCGCTGGGGAGAACTATATGCCACTACCTCAAACTTCTTGTTGGATGTAAGGAAACTCTGCTGCATTACTATTTCCAGTAAAAACTTTTTATGTGTTACAATTATAAGATATGCGTTTTTTTTTTCATTACATTTTTAAAACTAACCAAGACCATACTTATTGGACTCCACGGTACACTTTCCGGTTCCCAGCTTTGGGGGAAGCTAACGAGTTGGTTTTTTTTGTTTTGTTTTTTAGGGGCCGTCACCAGTTTAAGTTTGAGAAACACTGTAATAGACAGTTGGAGGCTCTCGCGATAAAAGTCCGGGATATAGACATTTGAGAACCAAAAGAAAAGCATTTATTGAAGACATAAGCAGAATACGAAAATAAAATTTGAATAGACCTCTGGCGGACAACGGCTTTGCCTGCAGGAATGCGGAAAAATATTCAGGTCGCTCAAGGGTTTACGTAGACCTAGTTATGTCTGAAACATTGCACTCACAGAATCGAAGTCATGGCCAAATTATCTTCTTTTGAAGGAAGGTTTGTAAAAAAAAAAGAATACTCAAATCTAGTGGAAAATATCCAGTAACAGAAGAAGTTATGGATTGTTAAAAATCATTAACCACTTCCTGTTTCGTTTTCAAGGTTGACAGTATTTATTTGTTTTTCATTCATCATTTCATGTCTTGAAACTTATGCTAGCAACCTTGTCACAATAAAGTTTACAATCAAATCTTGAAAGATTCTTAAATGGCCTTACGTTTAAGTATTCACCAACAAATTTGTAGATCTTTTTTGCAAAGGATAGGAACTTCAGCTTGTGACACTTGTCAATTTAGGAATTTTAGGTAAGTAAATAATTTATAATTATAAATAATAAATAATTAAATAATAAAATATAACTAGATTGTCTAGATCTATATAGATCTAATAACTTAACTCTACTCTAACTCTTATATAACTGTGTACTACTATAGACATAGATTAGATAGATTTCTAGTATTATATACTTCATTATAGACTATATTATATATAATATTATTGGTAATCCTTCGATTTTTGGGTCCCTGGCCAGTGAGGACAATAAGTTGGCAACTGTCTATCAGTACGCGACACGCAACGCGTGCCATAAGTACGGTACTCGCGTGACCAGCATCGCGCGCCTCTCTCTTTTTACTCTTGTTAAGCCAAAAAAAGTATGGTGTTCTGATCCGACAATTTATGTAAAAAAAATTTTATTCTATGTAAAAATAAAGTTTTAAAAGTGTTTTGTGTTGTTTTTCTTTCTTTCTTTTATTTATTTTTTTTTTAAATTTCAATCTATAACAATAAAAAAAAATCACCGCGTAGATGAATGACTAGAACGTGAAAAGCAATGACTCGATAACAATTAAAAAAAAAACTTTCACCAATGTTTTGCAAAAGCGTAGATGAATGTAAAAAGCAATGACTTTATTACTTCTATAGGCGCCATTCTGTCTAGCAGTCGACTAGGGTAAAGTATCCAGCTGAATGGAAAGATTAAAAAGAGCTGGGGTAGACCTATTGGTAAAAGGGAGCCTATACGATGAAAGTAAAAATGTTGCCTATAGTTTTAAGTGTGGGCGCATTGAAATTCGGATTAGGCCCGATCTCCAGCAATCAATTTTTTTTTGAAATAATAACTACAAAAGTTGTAATGTAAACAAATTAAACATGCGGTGAGAATATATGTCTGTGGCATTTTACGTCTCGAGAGACGATCTTTCCCCCTTGCAAGCATTTGTGTGACTAAAGAGGCCGATCCTTGATACACAGCTGCGATCGCAGGTTGGGCATATGTAGTCACCAGGCGCCGTTGCACTTTCACCCTTCTTACTGCTTTGTTGTGTATGGCATCTGCAATCAAAGACCCCTCCTTTATGCTCTCTTTCCATGTGGATCTATCTAATGCCACCACTTCCCAGTTGCTGGTGTCTTAAAGAGTTTCATGTCCCGTTTGCATACATCTGTATAACGTAAGAGTGGGCGACCAGCGGCTCTTCTGCCTTCTATTAGATCGCCATACAGAATATCCTGTGGGAGTCGACCTACTGGCATTCTACGAACGTGGCCAAGCCAGCCAAGGCGTCTGCTGCTGATAACAGAGCGGATATCCTGGCAACCTACTCTTCGTAGCACTTCCTCATTGGTTATCTTATCTTGCCACCTTATTTTAAAGATCCGCCTTAGGCATCGGAGGTGGAAGACATTCTGCTTTTTTTTCCTGCCATGAGAAGGTTGACCACGTTTCACTTCCGCATAGCAAGGTGCTCAATACACAGGTCCGGTAGAATAGAGCTTTAGTGCTGTTAGTCAGCAATATGTTGTCCCAGACTCTTCTGCAACCGTGACATGATGGCCATTGCCTTGGCTATCCTGTTGTTAATGTCATTATCCAGTAGAGTGTTGTTGGATATGATGGAGCCAAGGTAACAAAAGTGGTCTACAATCTCTAGTGGTTGGCCATTAATGCTTATTTGAGGTGCAGCATTTGTGTTTTGTACAAGTATCTTAGTCTTGCTCTGACTGATGTTTAAGCCGAACTTCTGGCAAGCAGCAGATAGTTTGTCAACGAGGGACTGTAGCTGGGTATCAGAATCAGCTACAATAGCTGCATCATCAGCATACAGGAGTTCCCTGATGAGTAACCTCCTGGCCTTAGTTTTAGCCCGCAGCCTTGAAACAGTGAATAGTTTTCCAGAGGATCTTGTATTGAGAAACACACCATCGTTTATGTCGTTGTATGCGGAATGCAGTAGACAGGAGAAGAATATGCCAAACAGAGTAGGTGCGAGCACACATCCCTGCTTGACACCACTGCAAACCTCAAAAGGTGCTGATTGGGCTCCATTAAATTTGACAGTGCGTGGATTGGGTTAGGAAATGGATTCTAAGTAGCCTAATTTTAGTCATCTTTTCGCACCACCAAATCAATTAACTTCTAAGTAGCAGATGAACATGTAGTGCTTCCATTGGTTAATGTAGTAGTAGATTAGCCCAGGCGTATGGAATGGATGGCTAAACATGTACGTGCGTGCCTCTCAATTGTGAAAAGCAACATTGTAACCATTTTTTTAAATTATATTTTATAATGAAATACATCACCCAGATGTGTTTTTTTATTCCGTAGATGTAGATTTAGTCAGAATCCTGCGGGGTGCAAGTGCACCTCCATGTATTCCCCTATCCCCATGCAGTATTGATTGAAGAGTTAAATAAATTAATGTTCAGAAAAAATTGTGCGCATCATCTTCTAAGTGTTAATCTAAAGGCCTATCATTGGACTATTGTAAGTGTAGTAAATTAACAAGTAGTGCTTCCACTGAAGTATAAATGTAAAGATACGCTATTATTGTTACTAGAATAGGCCAATCTGTAGTTCATGTCCGACCATGTAAGATTTACTATAGGCTTGGAATTCTATGCACTACAAAAGGTGTCTAAAGCAGGTTAGTCGCTACGATTTTTTTTTCATTTGCACATAGCTATAGTTATTATGAATACCACAAGATCGACTTTCACAAGAGATTCTGAATGTTGATTTAACAGAAGGCAAGAGATCCGCTGGTCATCCACTGCTAAGGTATACTGATGTATGCAAACGTGACATAAAGCTCATTAAAATCGGCACTAACAGTTGAGAAAAAGTGATACTGGATAGATCAAGATGAAAAGCTAGCATTAAATGAGAGTCCTGGGTTGCAGATGTCATTCTTAATAGTAGTAGAAAGAAGTGTGAAAGTACAAAGAATTATATAGCCTCTTTAGTCACACAAGAAGTTGCAAAGGAAAAAATATTTAGTTCAGGTCTAATTAATTAATTTGCCAATTATCTTTCGATGTGATAAATGTTATATTTTCTTTGAACAAAAGAGTTTTGCTAGTGCTTGCACCCCCCTACGAAATATCCTGCGGGCGCCCATGCTCCCACTCCAGAATAATTACACAAGATCCGCAACAGTCTCAGCCTGTGTATAAATGAACTACAACGTGGACTTAGCGCAGTTTGTTCTCTATCAGAGAGTGAACACAGTTTTAACTTTTATACAGTTAACATCTTTTAAGACCTGTCGGATACAAAGACAATTGTTTTTCAATCTTTTTTTTCTTTTACAAACTTATTTTTATGCCCTTTATTGATAAATTAGTTCAATTATAATGATAGCTATGAGGTGTAATACATTACCCTTCTATTGTTTATATTAGTGCAATGCATATCAGTGAAGTTACTGACATTGTGCGTGATGTAGAAACTGCGCGACAGTTCCTTCAAGACCGCAGAATTTTGAGAAGAAGAGCCCCGAATTGTCCTTTGCCTGAATGTGGCCGCGATATGACCGAAGTAAATAGTGCTGATCGGAAGGATGGCAAATACTATCGTTGTCCAACTCATAAGGGTAAAAAGTTATCTCTAAGGGAAGGTAGTTTTCTTTCCCAAAGTCAACTTTCGCTAGGAGAATTTATATGGCTGGTTTATTTTTTGGAGCATGTCCAGCTCCAACGCGATGGTGATGGAGACTTTTACATGGTGACACGGGTTTTCCCACTGCCGCACGATGTCCATGCACAGTAGCCTATTGGGGAAAAAAACCCAACTAAATACGTCATCGCCAAACTTTCCGAAATAGCTGCACAAAAGCATCAATCAAATAGTAATCGTATACCCGGTATATGAAATACATAGCCTACCTTGAAACTCTGACCTTAGCGGTCTTAAAACGAATTAACAGTGACCCTAGTGAAGAAAACACTTATTATACTTGTTTTGTTTTATATTTGCGTAGCTAGGAATTTCCATCGTTTGGGGGCTCGCAGGGCTTGGCCTATTTCTTTGGGGGCCCTTGCATTTTGCATAATTGGGATAATATTTAATTTCTAATGTAAGAAAAACACTCATTTGGGACCCCTTTAAGTGGGAACATAGCTACGCCGCTGATTTTTAAAATTTATTTCCATTAACAATGTCACTTCGCATTTCCCTATTAAAGTCCGATTCGACCTCGATATTTATACACGAAATATATAGGCTACACATTCTGAAATATGGCCAAAATAGAACACCATACTTTTATAACCCGCTAAAAAAAAACAACAAAAAAACAAAACACAACAAACATATTTAGATCTAGAATTATTGAAATATTTTATTTATTTAATAAAATGTAGACGTCTATTATATTGGGCATTTTCACTATAAAGTAAAACGAATATAAAAAAACATTAGATACAGAATTATAGATCTAGATCTATTTATTATTTAATATAGAATCTAGATCTAATAGACCTGGTATCCGGTAGGAACCTAGTTGACCTAGATCTAATTTTAGCTAGACACCGTGTGGATAGACAGGATGCTGCCACTTGCGTAGCGTTGCTCAGTCGGGACCCAAAAATCGAAGGATTACCATATTATTATTATATAGAATATAGAGCTAGATCTAGTATTAAATTAGTATACTAATAGTAATATTAGTCTAATTAGTATAGAAAGAGACTCAATGTAGCGGTATAATAATTTTATAATATTAATTAATTATAATAGAAGAGAATCTTTAGTTTTTAAAGTACTTTAATTTAAAGAGAATTTAGACTTCAAATTATAATAAAAAAAAAAATATAAAATAATAATATGATATATATGGAAATATTATTATAGTAATAGTTATAGTTACTTATACAACTATAGTCTATACTAAACTTTAGTCTAGATTCTAGATCCATATTAAAATAATTAAATCATATTTTATTTATAGAATATTTAATACTATAGAAAATCTAGACCAGTGGTTCCCAAACTTTTTTGTCTCGTAGACCCCTTGCTACATATTCAGTTATTATAATATAGAGATATATAGGCCAATATATATCTTTTTATTGAAAAAATTCAAATTTAAACCAATTAAAATATTTTTTTCTTTTTGCTGGTTTATCATCCGCTGCTATGGATATTAGGTTTCATATAGGAATATGTTGTTCTATAAAGTAGTCATTCAAATATTAAATATATTAATTAATTCATTAAAATTAATTTATAAAAGTTTTCGCAGAGATCAGTTTCTTATCTATTTCTTGATCTTGAACGTGTGGCTCAGAGTCCACAGAGCTGTTTTCACTAACAAGGGAAAGGGCTAAGGCGAGTAACTATCGCCTAAACCAGTAAGCTTTGAGCAGGAGGGACTCATTAGCCTTGGCACGCAGCTCACCTAGCAGAAGGAAAACTGAATTCAAAAGTCTGCTGCCTGCAACTACACACATGGAAAGGTTTTTTGTGGGTAAATCCTGTGGAAAAATCAGGAGTCGACGACGACCCTAAGGCAGTTTGAAGCACACAGCACTACACCCTTTCAGAGCATGTCACGCCGCTGATCCCAAACTGTATATATATGTTGTTTGTAATGAATTACATAAGAAGCTTTTAATTTTATAACTCGTGCCACCAATGTGCCCTTGAACCGTATTGTTGCTTTAAAAAATTATTTTAACAATATCAGATGTAGGTTTGTGTAAAACAGTTTTTAAACTACATCGGCTGGTAAAATCAATGTTTTATCTATAGTGTTTCCTAGATATTTTCCTATAAGTAAAGAGATTATGATGATGAAATAGATATTTGTAAGGAGCCCAATAACCATCAACGTTTCTATATGACGTCGAAGAGAGATTTTGTGGGTCTATTCTGAACTTAATCTTTGAGTGTTCAAAAGTTTTTCAAATCTTTATCTATTTTTGTCAGTGTGGCATTGTCTTGGATGATCCTCCAGCATAATAATTAATAATAATAATTGATTTCATATTGTCATAAAAAAATCACTATGACAACCGCTTGTTTGACAAGGAAGGAATGAACAATTTTAAATAATCAAGGCGAACAGTCTACATTTCCTTTTGTTAAACATAAGTTGCATGTAGACAAAATTAAACTATTTAAAAGAGTCTTGAAATTAAATACAACAATTTTTTTTTTTAATAGCAGTATTGGTTTTTAAAAGTGTATTAGTGTATGAAAGAATTACATATAAGGGATGTACAAATTGTTTCAATTTACTGTTTAAATGAAATCTACTATCGTAGACCCCCGTGGACTTCTCATAGACCCCCAATTTATTTTTTCACTTTCGTAGACCCCTTGGAAGTCTTCGTAGACCCCTGGGGGTCTATATAGACCACTTTGAGAATCACTGATCTAGACTCTAGTTTAGAGATCTAATTAATATTTAGTCTCTATAGTTATAGCCTTAGCCTTAGTAGATATACATTTGTAAATGATTTTTAGAATCTAGTAGATACTGACTATGAGTATGACTCACTATAGTATAGATCTAGATCTACAATCTATAATATTCATATAATATTATAATAAATTTAATGTTTATTTATGTCTACAGACTGTTCTCTGTATTGTACATTATCATATTTCTTTTTTTTTTAAGCACATCACAAACACTTCATGAAGTTCGTAAATTAATGAGAATGAGAATTGTTGACAACAGTGCTATAGGGAAGGCTGCTGCTCAAATAGGGAAACCTCCAAAAGTCATTCATGTTTACAATAGACGACAGGTAGGAAACATTTTTTATCATATGAGAGTTTCTCCAGTAGTGATCTCAGAAAGTGTTACATTAGGCTCAAAATTATTTTTGGTTTCATTTCAAGTGTATTCACTTATTCAGCCATTGTACTTAAAGAATTTATCAGAAAATGGATTGGACTACACAGCAGTGCTGGTTTAGAGGGTACCCATGTATGCATTGTAGGTGCATCACTGGGATACTATTGATGATTAAAGTACAACTAACTGTTTGTTTGTTGTTGCTTTTTAGATAATTTGAATGTTTCTATTGTATTAAGCAGCTAGAAAGAGAAATTTAAGTGTTTTTTTACTACTGCTAAAAGTTTATTAAATAAGTTTTTTTTGTATGATAATAGAATTTATACTACACTTGCTTTATAGCTAAATATATAGGCTAATATCACCACAATAATTCAAGCATAAGCTATAACTTGACTATTATGACAAAATGTTGGGGGTGTTACAAAGGGACAACAATTTAATTATATCTAGCTTTTTTTCAAATTGCCTGAAAAAAAATATTTTAAGACTGTAAATACATTATCAATTATTCTTTTATTAGCAATTCACAAAATAGTATTCTTTAACCACATGTTAGGCCTTTGTATGTGTAGAAATAACTGCTTTAACAGGGCCTAATCAAAGACTTAAGGCCGAGGGCTAAGCCCTTGTCTTTCCAAATTATTTTGAGTTTTGAAAGGGCTGCTGTGGACTGTGCTATTCGGGCCAATAGTTCAGGTTTTGTTCACTCGTCTGAGACAATAGCTCTGAGGTATTTAAAGCTGCTAACACTAGTCAGCTTTTCACCTCCAATACTAATGCCTCTTTTAAAGCCCTGTTGGCTATTGGTCATAATTTAGTTTTTTGGCATTTATTTGCATGCCATATGCTGCGGAAGTCTTGTCAATGTGCATCACCAGATCAGCTAGCTCTTCTTCTGTCCCTGCTAGGCCATTAATGCCATCTAAAATCAGACTGATGCGTTCCCTGGTCATGGCCACATTTTTATATGCTTGCGAGTTGTGGACGTTAAATGCGTAGCTAGAAAGGAGGATCCTAGCAGTGGAATTGAGATGCTACACTAGGATCCTAGGCATCACATTGAAAGACCGCATCACAAACCAAGAGATTAGAGATAGGGTCACTGCAGAGATCGGACCCCATGATGACCTGCAAGGTATTGTAAAAAAAACTGAAGCTTAAAATCTATGGCCACTACAAGATTTGCTGGGCTTGCAAAGACCTTCCTTCAGGGAACAGTACCGGGAAAAAGAAGAAGAGGCATACAGAGAAAGTTATGGGAGGACAACATAAAAGAATGGACAGACCTACAATTAAATGAGGTTTTAAACAAGGCAAAAGATAGGGAGGAATGGAGAAAGATGGTTGACAAGTCTTGTGTGGTGCCCCAATGGTCCAACAAAGGGATAGGTGAAGGTGAATCAAAGACTAAAAGGTGCAACTCTCTGACTATACATCAATGCACCAGGACAAACATTTAGAACTAGATTGACATATAAATTGAAATATAGAGTAGACTAGACTTAGATGTAGATAAAGACTTGTTCATTGTTCAGTGAAGCACCACAAACAATGATAAAATAATTGCATATATATTATGATAATATATATATAATTATGTTTTTCAAACTCAATTTCAGGTTGGTTTCCTAGGAGATAAAGTACTGGTAACAGTTAAAGGAGAAATGAAAAAAGCTTACATAGTTGGCTTACGGCAAAAACAGCTTCCTAATGTTCCAAGAATGGACACTAACAATATAGTTTTAGTAGATGATAAAGGAGACCCTCTGGGTACCAGGGTGATGGTGCCTATTCCTTCAGCTCTTCGAGGAAAAGGTGGTGACTTGACTAAAATTTTATCATTGGCCACTAAATTTGTGTAATAAATGAAATATTTTATTTTTCTACGTTGTGTCAGTCTCAAAAAAAAAATCTTTAAAATGTGTACAGTGATTATTATTTTGTATTTTATGCTGCAGTTTATGTTATGCTTTCAGCGTGTTGATTAAAAATAATGACACAAACACTGATTATCTGCTACTGAATCAAGCCAGTTGAAGGTTATTAGTTATTCTCAAATCACAAAAGGATTTTGTCATCAAACGGAAAAGCTTAGCCTATTTCTGACAAAAATTACATTACATGCTTTTGGCATTTTTTAATAAACATATTACTCATACTCTCTACACACATATTTTTTGTGTGGGCCTATGTGAGACTTGCCTTTATGGTTAAGAAATTAATTGATTTCCAATAAATTTTTTAATGACAGAAAACTAAGTATGTGTAATGAGAATTTTAAACAAACTTTAAAACTAAGTTTCCTCTCTTTAAATAAGTACCAGCACTTACTGGCCATCAATAATTAAAGGCATAATTAGATTTCTCTTTATACAAAATAATTTAAGTACAATTAACTTGAGTACTTGTCACAATGCAGATACAAACGTTTGGTTTCAAAATTGTTAGTAATACAATTTACTTGCATTATAATTCTAGTTGTACAAATGTAAAAATATAACATGAATTTCCCAAAAATCTTTCCAGCCTGAGTTAGCATAACGACAAGATTATTTTATTTAAAAAAATGAAAACACATCATCTAAAACATGGGCTACTAATTTAAAAAAAAAAAGACGGACCTAAGGGAAAATTGTTACACACTTTTGTAATCATCGCCTAATACTGAGTTTGGTTACGTCTTGAAACGGGGCAGAATCTGGAGTGGCTGATCAAGCCAATTCTGGATCGGCATAGTTTGCCACAGTTCGTGTATTTATATTCCTCAGCTTTAGGGCTGGCTGACAGCAGGGCAGCCTTCTTTTTCATTCTCTTGAAATTCTCCAGATTCTGCCCCGTCTCAACACGTAACCAAAGCTAGTGACTCATCTGGGCGCATCCACTGTCTTCCGAGACAGAAGGAGCCATATATATATATATATTATAACACAGTGTGATGCCCAACCATGGAACTATACTAATGGAACTACGACTCCGAGGTTTTTTACAAAGCCGTATAGAAAACAGGTTCTTTGCGCATGTCTCGCGCATCCTGCAATGCCTAAAAAATAAAATGATTGAAATAAAGAAGGATCTTACGCCTCGAACGCGCGCAATTTACCCGTGTTGCTTAGAAAATGTTTTTTGGCTTTTTATAAACAGATCGATAAAAACTTTATCCATTTTCAGACAATCTGTTATAGTAAATATAATTTATTAGAGTAAGAGATTATCACAAAATTATTTTATTTTTAATCACCCCTGGCGTCAAATTCACTCTAAAGTCGATGCTTCTGTTTTGAAGTTGCCGTTCGTTTAGTAATTTTCATGTTAGGTATTTTCTACTAGATCTGGGTAATTTTTTTATGCGCTACTGATGCATGTGGGCCAACTTATAGGCCTATAGCCTACATTTAAAAAAAAATCCATAAGAATGTAATTTCTATCTCTTATTAGTTAAATTCATATTTGCATGAAAACAGTCAACAGTAATAAAAAAAAACGTAGGCCTTCATATAGGTCTAATGCAAAGTTAATAAACGTGCGATCGATAGAAAGGACCACTTTTATTAAAAAGTATAATTTTTTTGAACTATAATCTATATACCTATAGTATTAAGAGATTTTTCTTAAAAATCTAAATTATGAAGAAAAAAAAAACAGTAAGCCTATTAGGTCTATTGATAGTAGACTTATTCAGAGACGGTAGGCCTATATTTAGAGAGTTAGACCTAGATCTATATATCTAATGATGCTATTATATAGAGTATTTAAACGTTTGTAAACACTTTGGCACGATCTTTTGTTTTTTATTTATAGTTCAGTAATGGCAATACCTAGAAAAAAAAAGAAAGTACCCAGAAAATCTTCAAATTTTAATCTTTAACTATAGGTCTATTTTTAGTCTCTGCATTACATTTTTCATATTGAAATTCATGTAAACTTACAGTAGGGTCGGCAACATTTGGAAACACCATTTTCCCGAGGTGCAACAAATGTATACACTGAGAAAAAATTGTAAACACGTTAATAAAAATGCTTTGAAAAATAATTTTCATTTAAGATTCCTATCTAAAGTTATTTTTAACATTTAATCCATCATCTATTCTTTTTTTTTATTTAGTTTGGAGTATAATTATGGTTGCCTAGACTTGTAGTATTTTAGGTGATATCATGATTAATGCCCCCCCCCTTTTTTATATAAAATACATGTTCTTTTTTTTTTCTTTATGCAGTTGTTTAATATTTAGATTCTGTTTTAAATATTTTTGTATTTTTATTAATTTGATTTCAAAGAAATAAAACAATAGCAACACAATTTTTTAAAAACATATTTACATTTATATATTGAAATACATAGCCAATATATATTTACAATTGATCTTTACAATTTTACAAAACACAATAACAATGCAATGTTTTTTTTAAAACATATTCACATTTATATTTTCAAATATACAGCCAATATTTACAATTGATCTTAACAATTTTACAAAAAATGTCTACATATCTATATACACATTTAGCCTTTAAGTATTTATTTAGCTGCAACTTAAGGAAATGTTTGTTTTTTTAAACATATTTACATTTAGATATTTACATATATAAATTTGTATACACATACTACATTCACTAAAACAGACATACACCAGATGTTAACTCATTTTATAGGCCTACAATTAAAGTTTGCATATTTACATAAACCTTAAACCCAAAGTCAAGATCATTGATCTGAGCAACATGATTAACACACAAAAGAAAGATCTTCAAGTTCTTCACTTGTCAATTTTTTTGGCATGAAGCCACCAATCACATATTTCACAGGATCTAAATATTTCCACCTTTTTGCCACTGAGCAATGATCTTTTGTAGTTTGATTTGTTAGTTGTGTTGCACCACCAACACCAGCAGATAGCTCTTTTTCCATCTCCCTTCTTAATAATGGAGTCTCATCACTGTCTTCATCTATGTCTTTTGAAGTACTGGTACTCAGTTTGTTAATTTTCTTAGCTTCTAGTTTCTTCCTTTCTTTAACTTGCTTGTGCATTTTTTTTTCTACTTTTTCTTGTCCTTCACAACTTTGTTAGTTGCGTTTTCCTTTTTTTTTTCTTTTAAACTCATCCTTTTGTAGTTTAGTGACAATCATCTTCCTATTAGTTTCTTCTATTTTCTTTTTCAATGCCTGTTGAAATTTTCCCGCCATATTTTCCTTTCTTTTCTGAAGCCATATAGACACTAATAGATGATCAAGTATTGGATACTGGTAGGCCCTATCTAGACTGTCACAGAGAAAAAAAAAGTATTATAAACAAATCAAATCAATAAAGTAATTAGATCTAACTTAGTCATAGTTAGCTCTACTCTTATAATTATATGATACTACTGTTTCCATTTTCTTCTCTATGAGATTTGTCAATAATTGTAAACACCCCCCTTTTATTTCTAATTCTGTTCAGTGAATAATCTGGGCTGTTTAGTGCGTGTTTTTCAACCATTTTTCAACTCTAAAACACAAGTCTGCTATAGCTAATACGTCAGGATGCTTAAAAATAGCAATCTCCCCTGACCTGGTTTCACTTTCCCTACGTAGCAGAAAGAAAAAAAGTTCACGTACCTATGGTCTTTGACCTCATGTAACTTTGATCGTCTGGATAGCAGCAAATAGCAGACATGCAGGAAGTAAGCAGAAATGATGCCTGCGCATTAACAATGTAATAGTTTTCCCTTTCCTTTTACAATAAAAGCTCCGTGATTAAAAAATTACGATGGGTGTTTACAAATCGTGCGCGTGTACAAACGTTTAAATACTCTATTTAGCAATGTTTATAAAAGTCGAGCTCAACAATCTATATCATTACGATATTAGAGACATTTTAATTATAGACAATATTTAAAAATAATTTAATGAAATCAACCTAATTAATGTACAGATAGCCTATCAAATCTAGTATGCTTGTTTGCAGAAGATATTTATGAGCCTGGAATAGATCTAATATAGGATGCTAAAAACCATGTCAATAAAATAATATTTATCTGGGTATATTTAAAACTAGAAATATAGATCTAGACATTTTCCATAACGGAAATAGATCTACAGTGTTTACAAACGAAGTAAAATGCCGTAATCTAAAGTAATACTAGATCTAGCGCTATATCTAGAAAACACAATCTATTTCTAGTGAAAACATAGTGCTTGTCTATACGTTTTTGTGATCTAAATCTATTATCGGTTTCATTATTACTACGTTTATATATTACGACAGTGTAGAAAAGGCATCTAGATTGATTGTAAACACCGTAGATCAATATTCGATAACGAAAATGCCTAAATCTATATTCTAGTTTTAAATATACCCAGATTGCCAGATTTTTTGCAGTAGTATTTACAACTAGCGGTTTTACCCGGCTTTTTCGGGTTTTGAATTATGAATTTGTTTTCTTATATTCGTGGCAAGTTTCTTCAAGATTTTTTCAGAATCTTTTTTTTTTATTTTTGTTATACATATTTTAATTCATCGTACTAGATCTAGAAAATACTTGGGCAAAGCGAGTGTGTGTGCTTATGTACTTTTAAATATAGCCTAATTAATTAACATAATAGATTATACCGATATATGTAGATCTACTTATCTACTTGAAATATTCCTTAATAGTTGCAATAACATAATTTTTAAAAAAATGGACCCGTTATAGTAATATAAAAGTTTTTTTCTTAACACAATCTTAAATAAAGACTTAAATAAAGACTTACTACTACAGTGATCTGTAGTTCTAAAAAAAAATTTAAACGCCCGTTTGAGAACAAATGAACAAATGGATAGTTTATATTTTGTACGTTCACTTCTAAAACTAAAAAAGTTATCTTTTTGAAGATTAGAGTGAGTATATAAAGCCTTGGTCAATCAAAAAGATGCGAACGATGTGACATTAAACTTTTACGTTATTTTGGAGCCCGGAGTTGTCAAGTTCTTTCAGTTGGTGGTGTATGGTGCAGTTTGCAGAGAGCCTGGATAGTGAGATTCGTAACAATACGTCTTTTATATTATTATTTTTTTTTTTGGGGGGGGGGGCCTTCATGCTTATTTGATTTGTATCTCCGTGCTGCTCAAGTAAGCTGCGGGCGGGATTATGAATGGAGCTATCGATGTCAAGCGGACCATTTGGGCTACATGTAATATTGTGTCTACAGAGTTTAGTAATTTTCTTTTATATTATTTTTAGGATCTTCACTTTATAGTAGTACTACTTAACATATTTTAGGTTTACCGCTAGTATCTAAGGAGTATTTATCATAAGTTTCATCAAGATTGGTTAACTTGTTTTTTATTTCTTACAAAGACATACATACATAGTTACATACATACTTCTTACATTCAATTATATATATATATATATATATCTTAATGGGACGAACCTTGCTCTAGATCTTATGCCATTGTAATTTTCATTCACGTTTAAAAACCTACCTTTTTTAAAATTAGAAAAAATAAACTTACACATACTCATATACTTATAACTTATAAACTTATAAGCCTACATGGATCTTGTTGTCATTATAGATCTAGAATCTATATCTGCATTACAAATTTAAGAAATAGATCTAAAATTTCAATCAAGACGTACAATAATTTAAAATATACTTGAGATGTAAAATCTAAGCTTTAGCCTCTTATATAAGAGACACTTTACGACTATATATCTACTCTATATTATTTTATAAATATAATCTAAATCTAGATAATAATCTAATATCTACATTAAGGCTAAATCTACTAGTTAGGCCTACTAGATATCGTGTAGATTTAGATGTAAATCTGATCTAGTATAGATTTAAATATATAGATAGATCTAGATAAAGATTTAAATCAAGACTACAACTTGAATCTACATCTAGACCTAAAAGATCAAATAGGCAGTAAATCTGGATCTATATTCTAATTTAAAAATAAGGACGATTTTTTTTTGTCGGAATTGGGACTTTGCGGGACACAATAAAAGAGCCAATGAGGAATGCCGTAACATGTGTGTGTTTTTTTTATGTTTTAGCGGGACGGTTCCGCTTAATGCGGAACGGTATGCTCATTTGCAAGTAGCATATTATATGAAACTGCACCATACCTAGTAGAAAAAACCCAACATTGGAATCCCTGAGAACATATAATTTTGAGTAGGATGATACAAAATAAATTAATTTTGTGATTATCTCTTACTTTAATAAAATATATCTATTATAACAGATTGTCGGAAAATGGATAAAGTTTTTTATAATCTGTTTATAAAAAGCTAAACAACATTTTCTAATCAACACGGGTAAATCGCGCGCGTTCGATGCCCTAAAATCCTTCTTGGTCTCTGTATTTTTTTTTAAACATTGTACAGGATGCCCAGACAGGATGCGCAAAGACCTGTTTCGAAGTCGTAGTTCCATTAGTATAGTTCCATGGCCCAACATAATTTCCAACACTCGTCTTGCGGGCCACATAAGCGAAAAGTTACAAAAACGAAATGAAATTGTTCTGAAACTATTTTGGTAGAAACTTTGGGATTTAATACTTAATTAAGTTTTTTGAAAATTATATTTTTTTACACATCACAAAACAGCTTCAATTCTCTAATTAAATTGTTTGCAACAGTATAGTGTGATAGTTAGCCTTACCTACGACTCTATTTCTTGTCTCCTTTTGGTAAATGTTCTCCTGGATTCTCCAGCCTCTTGGCGTACTTTGATTATCCTTTATTCGCGACCCAAACCAAGAATGCCGCCATATTTACTTTATAATGTCGCTTTTGTGTTGTTGTTTTGTTAGACAGCCACACTCTCTTTATTAAATAAATATGTTGGCTTATTATCATGTTCAACAAAACAAAATATGTTTACTTTTCCTGTTAGATCCCATTTCAAAAACACACAAATGTTAAATATCATAATACATATTCATCAGAGAACAAGTTAGAGCCCAAAATTAGGTACAGGTACATTTTTTTCAACCTCTTTTTTTTTTTTTGTTTGTAAGGGGGATTTCTACACTTTGTGCTTACGTTTCGGCGGGCCGGATGGATCCACGTCGCGGGCCGTATTTTGGGCCTCACTGTTATAACAGCATGAAATATTAACTTGGTTCAAGATATCATTAATGTTTTTATGTAGAAGGCCATGATATCTTCTCTACGACTACTGCAGAAGAAATTCAGAGAGACAGACAGACCCCTTTACATCGTTTTTGTTGATGTGACTAAAGCATTTGACATGGTCAGCAGAAGTGGCCTTTTCAAACTCCTAAGGAAAGTAGGTTGCCCTCCCAAACTACTGAAGTTCATTGAGTGCTTTCAGGAGGAAACTAAATGTACTGTCAAATTCAATGGAGCCCAATCAGCACCTTTAGAGGTTTGCAGTGGTGTCAAGCAGGGATGTGTGCTCGCACCTACTCTGTTTCGCATATTCTTCTCGAGTATGCATTATGCATACAAAGACATAAACGAAGATCCTCTGGAAAACTATTTAATGTATCAAGGCTCCGGCAAAAACTAAGGTTAGGAAGTTACTCATCAGGGAACTCCGGTATGCTGATGATGCAGCTACTGTGGCTCATTTTGATACTCAGCTAAAGTCCCTGGTTGACAAACTATCTGCTGCTTGCTAGAAGTTCGGCTTAAACTGTCACAGAGAGATAATGCCATGTGAAGAATTTAAACCAATGAAAAGAAATTAAGAAGAATATATATTAATATATTTTTAATATCCAAGAGTAAATTAGTCTTACAATAGTTTATTGCACAGTAGAAAAAACATTACAATCATAGCACAATGTACATTCATACATTACTAGCGAAGTTACATCAGAAAGTTGGATTTTAATTAATTTAAATATTTAGTGAACAACAGATTGTATATTATTGTGACGTGAAGTTAAAATGTTGCAATCAATTTCCTTCTATAAAGTATACCGGTATATCAACTCGCTCTATCTGGCCAAAAGTATGTAGGCATAACTATTATTTCTCTGACACCCAATCTTGGATCAAGCTGAAATTTTGCACAATTATTTATTTCTTTTGCCTGACAACACAAAATCTATATAAAAAAAAAAAGGTGGGGAGTTGAGATAAACAAAAAATCATGCAAACAACAGTCACCAAATTCCAGGAGCGTAGTCAAGATGGATTTTGAGCTATATGATACAATATATAGTCACCAGATTCTATGAGGTTTTGAGTCTAAAAGCTTCTCCAGAGGGCTGGGTAAGTTAAAAAAAAAAACAACCTCTTCAATGTCATTCTAAAACAAACTAGTCACTAAATTCTATGAGCGTAGCTAAGGAAGTTTTGCGTTTGCTTAAAAAAAAACTCAATATATTTATTAAAGTTCAAATAGCAGATTTATTTTTTTGAGCTAAAATTTTTAAAAGCATAATGCACTGTAGATACCCAAGAAAAATTTTGTTTTAAATACCGGAAATAGTGCTTGGCACCGGGGCTCACAGCGCTTTTCCAAACCTCCTGGCTGGCAAGGGCGAGGTGTCTACAATGTTTTTCTTACTCCAGGAAGAACCTATTCTAGGATACAATAAACGTCTTCCGAAAGAATGAAGTGTCGGGTAACATAGTAGGCATATCGTACTATAAACACTATTATTGTGTTCATGATTTTAATTATTTAAAGATTCTCGTTCTGAAGCCGCATGCAACCTGGTGCTCTCTTCTATGTTAGCTTAGGCAAGTTGGCGCCAAACTGATTTTAAAGCGTTTCTGTGAGCACCTCTGTTACGTCGATCACCTTTTAGCTCACAAAAAAAAAAAGACTTCTTTTGGCATACGTTCGTCACCCCTACGGGATAGGCTACGTGCCCTGTCCAGCGTAACTGTCGGACCATGTCGGCGTCCGAAAGGACATCGCTGTTTGTAATGCGGTCTTGCCACCGCATGTCCATGGTGTAACACAAGCATCTTTGGTGAAAGCGTTCTAGTAGTCTAAGTTGCTTTATGTAGGCTATAATACGGCCCCATGTCTCAGTTCCATATAGACCGACTGAGAGAACCACTGCTTAAGTCATCTGATATAGGCCTACATCAATTAAAAATGACACCATCACAAATGTTTAATTAATCAAATAATTTAATACGTGGCATGGTTTCATCTCTCAGGCGTCTGTACCAAGGAGGTACTGTGGTTTCATCTCCCAAGAAGTGCTTTGCTCTCAGGCGTCTGTACCAAGGAGGTACTGTGGTTTCATCTCCCAAGAAGTGCTTTGCTCTCAGGCGTCTGTACCAAGGAGGTACTTGGCTGAGTGGTAAAGCGCTCGGCTTCCGAACCGAGGGTCCAGGGGTTTGAATCCTGGTGAAGACTGGGATTTTTACCTTCTGAATATTTGGGGCACTTTTGAGTCCACTCAGAAAAGTTAAGGCAGTTGGTCGTTGTGCTGACCACATGACAGCCTCTTTAACCTCTGGCCCTAGAAAAAGAGGACCTTTACATCATCTGTCCCATAAATAAGAAGGTCTGAAAGGGGAAGTTTACTTACGTCTGCAAGAAGATGGATTCAAAACGAGACTAGATCTGAGTCTAAAAAAAAATTAGCCTATCTTTGGAAGAAAAAGGGAAAGGGGCACACATACAAATGTTTGAGAAACACTGATCTGGGGGCTTATGATTGAAGGGAGCAATTTCACGGGTGAGAATGGCAGTTGAAATTTTTGCTAAAGCAGCCATCATCAAACCTTCAGTGAATGTGATGTTAATTCTCTGACACCCGTTAATTCTCTGACACCCAATCCTCGGATCAAGCTCAAAACTTTGCACAATCATTTCTTTTATTTGAAATCACAAGAATCAGTAATAATAATAAAATAGTTAATTAACTATAATGGTAGGCCCTATCTCGAACAAGGGAAAAATATGTACTTGAAAAAATATGTACTTGGCCGAATTAAGTAAACTGAATTAGTCCCCTCTAGGCCTATATATCGACGATAAGTAAGTTTGAAACACATTATTTAAAAAAAAACCAACTATATAGTCTACTGACTCTACAGTCCTATCTATAAAATCTTCCATTTTCAAAGTACATTTCACTAGCAGAATGGTTAGTATGTCAGGTTGCCCTCCCCCTCTTTTTATATTACCTTACCTTTACCTATCCCTTAGTCTGTTGGACCGTTGGTGATGACAGGTCATCATGAGGTCCGATCGCTGCAGTGACCCTGTCTCTATAATCTCTTGATTTGTTGTGCGATCTTTGAATGTGATGCCTAGGATCCTTCTGTAGCATCTCAATTCCATATTGCTAGGATCCTCTTCTCTAGCTCTGCAGTCAGCGTCCAAGACTCAGAAGCATATAAAAATATGTGGCCATGACCAGGGAGCGCATCAGTCTGATTTTGGCTTATTTAAAGTTTTTAAAGGGCTGCTGTGGACTGTGTTATTCGGGCCAGTATTAAATGCTTTTAAACCCAGATAAACCCAGATATCTCTTTATTACTCTTCTCCCTCCAATTTTTCCAACTGGTCCAGATAAATGATACGATGACTGATAGGATCGTAGCAGCATGAAATAGCGCTGAACAAGAACATGCCGTCAATATTATAGGTAAAATATTTGTAATCACACAGATATATATATAGGCCTATATATATTCTGTGGCATTTTACGTCTCGTGAGACGATCTTTTCCCTTTGCAACTTCTTGTGTGGCTAAAGAGGCCAATCCTTGATACACAGCTGCGGTTGCAGGTTGGGCATATAAAAACACCCGGCGGAGCTGCATTTTCAGCCTTCTTTCTGCTTCTGTTGTGTATTGCATCTGCAATCCGAGACCCTTCTCTTATGCTCTCTTTCCACGTGGATCTATCCAGTGCTACTTTTTCCCAGCTGCTAGTGTCAATTTTAAATAGCTTCATGTCACGTTTGTACACATCTGTATACCGTAAAAGTGGGCGACCAGCGTCTCTCCTGCCTTCAATAAGATCGCCATACAGTAGATCTATATCTTGTGGTAGCCTACCTACTGGCATTCTGCAAACGTGGCCGAGCCAGCCACGGCGTCTGCTGCTGATAATAGAGCGGATGTCCTGCTGGCACCCTGCTCTTTGTAGCACTTCCTCATTTGTTATCTTATCTTGACACCTTATTTTAAAGATCCGCCTTAGGCATCGGAGGTGGAAGACATTCAGATATTTTTTCCTGCCATGAGTATGTTGACCATGTTTCGCTTCCATATAGCAAGGTGCTCATCACGCAGGTCCGGTAGACTAAGGTTTTAGTACTGTTAGTCTGCAATATGTTGTCCCACACTTCTGCAACCTTGACATGGTGCCCATTGCTTTGGCTATCCTATTGTTGATGTCTTTATCCAGTAGAGCATCGTTGGATATGATGGAGCCAAGAAAAGCATATATATATATATATAATATACATATATATATATGTGTGTGTGTGTGTGTGTGTGTATAATCTGAGTAGGCTATATATGTTAATTGTTGATCTATATCTATTACATTTTAATTACATGCCTGATCCAAACTCATTGATAGATCTACTATTACACTTCTTATAAGCTTTTTTAAAAATTACTTTTCAACGAATAGGGCGCGGTGGAAGGGGAGAGAAGCGCTGATGGAATAATTCTGGTATAGCTAGTTAATAGTGTATGCTTCATTGAGTTTACCCTTTATTTACTTCATGTGGATATTTTTATGTACAGTATTTCTATCTAAACTTGACTCGTTGTCACCAAGTCAACTATATAAAAGATCAAGAATCCTTTGTTTTAAAGATGCTTATGGAAAATGATGCAGTATGTGTATCGATATAGCTCTAAAGTCTACATCTAGATATTCTAGATTATATATAGACATTAAATTATAGATCTAGATTTCTAGATAGTAGATGATTATTTCATGATAGATCTAAACTGACTAAACCTGTCTTAGTCACAGTTAGTGTCTAAGACTGTCTAATTAAATTTTTTAAAAATAGTTTTTTACTTTAAATACTTTATTATTTATAATTATAGAGGCTCTAGATAGTAGAGATAAATAAACTAGAGCTAGACTAGTTACTAAGTTAGATCTAATCTTACTCTTAAGACTAAAAGTCTTTTAATTTTAAGTACTAAAAAAAATAAGTTTAAGTCTTAGTGAAAGTTAGTGACAGTTGAGTTACTGAGTTAGACAGTTAGTGACAGTCGACTTAGTTAGAATCTAGATTTATATCTACTCTAGTCTAGCTAGTCTCTAATACTAGTACAGTCGTAGTAGTAAACTCATGATCTACAAATAATAAAAAACAGTTACAATAGGTTATAAAATGTGATGAATGTCTACACAGTATGAGTAGAGACGAGAGTCTACATGATCTAGATCTACTCTCACTCTGTCTCTACTGACTACTCTAGTCATTTAAGTCAAGTCTAGTAGATTAAATTTAAAATTGAAATCTAGCCAGATGTTAGAAAGATTATCAATATTATTCAATATTAAATATTATGATCATGATGACTAGAATCACTACATTGTAGATCTAGAGATAGAAGTAGAACTAGACAAGATCTAAATCTAGTACTAGTAGAGTCTAGAATTACAATTTATAAGGATAGAACTAATAGAAGACTTAAATATGTAGATCTAACTAAGTGTAAAGTAAAGCAATTTTAACCCTTTTAAGACGGAGCATTTTGGCATGTCTTGTGCCAGAAAGACGGAGCACTATTTCCAGTCTTAACACTTCTCTTACAAAAAAAATTCTATCAAATAAACTATTTACTTTACATACACAAAACTATATATATTATTGAAGGGAAATGAATGAACTAATTGAATCTTATGGATTTTGTTTGAAATATTAACATTTATAAAAATAAGCCAAGCTAATTTGCATAATTTATGCACATAAAATTTTTAAAACATTTTTTCAAAACATAACAGAATTATAAAGGTATGAGTATTTTAAGAAGTTTTAGGCTTAAATAAGTCCTAATACATGTTTTTAGAGAAACAAAGCACATTGAGACCCTTCAGACACTTCTATAACTTGATTTTACTACTTTTCTCCTCCCCCCCCAGGTACCATGAAAATAAATGCCTTCATTGTTATCACCTATTTATGACCCAGGGATCGTTCTTTTTATCTGTATTTTTATCAGAAAGTTGACATCTTATTTATTAGTGTCTCTGATAAATGTTTGAACTAAATTGATAGTTAAAAAATAGCATAAAACAGTCTATTGGGTGCTAATCCCTTGGTTGTCAAATGGGTCTTCTCTATCCAGCTACCCCCCTT
Source organism: Biomphalaria straminea (assembly GCA_021533235.1). NCBI lineage: Eukaryota > Metazoa > Mollusca > Gastropoda > Planorbidae > Biomphalaria > Biomphalaria straminea. The sequence continues at coordinate 11,428,621 of JADKLZ010000104.1, forward strand.
ACCTCTAGACCTTGTTACCAAGAGAAAACATCGTCAACAATTACTAGATCTAGATCTTATAATAGTGTAAACTTATATCTAAAACTTACATCAATAATGCTCTCATTTTTATTAGTATTACCATAGTTTATATAAAATCAGAGAGGGAGAGTTTGCTTTCATCAATATCAACGCTGACATAATAAAATTTTCACCTCTCACTAGCTAAATTCAAAAAATCATTAAAAAAATATTATCGCGTTAAAACAGCGAAGGATGCCGCCATTACAATCTATTATTGTGTAAAAATAGTAAGAACTAATCTGATTGGCTGATACAAACACTGGCTAGCCAGTCAGATCGTTGGAAACATCGCGGCCGATAGATCGGCCGTGTCGTCTTTCTCGCCAAATAGCCTTGGGCCGATAGATCGGCCGCGTCGTCTTAAAAGGGTTAAATAAAACACTGAAATACAAAATTTAATAAGATACTCAGAAAGATACAAAGATAAATCATAAAGTTGATAAAGGCACATTCCTCGTTCCTAGTCATGCATGTTAACCAATTTTAACAAATGTTTTTATGTGCAATATTTAATGGTTGATGTTTGAATCTTTGTTTCAAGTCAAAACTTAGATCTGTTCAGGGTTCACATTGATGTTGTTATAATATAATTTATTTGTTACAACAAGAAACACATTATGATTTGTATATAAGGCTATTTACTCTAGTACTGATATGTGCTTTATGGCATTTTGACTATTAAATGATTGAATATTTCTATTGCCAAATGAAACACAAGTTTCTCAATGACAATTTTGAGTTTAATTGGTTTTGTAGATAGCAACATAATGATAAAGAATTTAAGGCCTGCAAACAATTGGCAAGCACAATCTAGTTATTTTTCTGTATACCGCCTTCTAAGATTAACTTGTTTTGATTGTTCTAATAACCAAGTAATTAAGAGTTACTAAGATAATTTAAAGTGGTTTCATGTTTTTTTTTGTTCACAGTTTTTAACAGAACTCACTAAACTGTTCCAAAAAGGAAAAACATCAGGCTCTGTCTGCATGACTATGAAAAGATGTAAGTGTTTTACTACATTCACAATTAATTGCACAGTCAAACCTCTTTTTATTTATACCTATTTTCACAGAACCACCTAAAATTGTAAGAAATATTCTGTTTGACGTAAGTGAAGAAAAAGCTGTATTGAAAAACTTTTACAAAATAACTGAAACTTTAATATTACTACATTTGATATTCAGGTAATGAGGTTTGACTGTATACAAGAGACCTCACAAAGTAACTCTTTTAAAGCAGTAATTTTCTTCTCTCAATATGCAGATGATGGCAGATTAAAGCCGAAACCTAGAAATGGCAATGTCCCTGAGCCTAATGAATACAAATGTCTTGTCAGGGCTACACTCGGTAACAAAAAAATAACCACAGTGGTAAGATATTTTTATTGCTAATAATATTGTAGCTGTTTCAGAATTGAGAATAAACATGTTATTGAAACATAATTTTCTTTCTGTCTACTTTTACAGATAAATCATAAAGATGTGACCAAGTTTCAAATGGTTGGTTTTGTTTTACTTTTTAAGTTTTTTTTTTTTAAACATTTTTAAAAAAGAAAATCAAAATTTATTGAAGTAGAATTCATCAGTTTCTGTCATTGGTTAAGGTTAGGGTTACAATTTAGGTGGTAATAGCCTATGTAGCCCAGTTGTTAGTTAAGTTCCCCTAGGGATCTATAGGGCAGATGATGTTAAGATCATCTGTTTCTGTGACCAACGGTTAACAAACAGAGTGTCATCTGGCCAGCACAACGGCCAACCGCCTTTACTTTTCCCAACTTAAGTCAGGTACCCATTATAGTTGGGTGGACTCAGGTGTGCCCTAAAAATCCAGTAATTATCACAGTCTTTACTAAGGTTTGAACTCAGGACCACTGGTTCAGAAGCCAAGCGTTTAACCACTCAGCCACCATGCCCCCCTCCCCCAAAACCAGTAGCTAATTTATCTATGTAGAATTCTGTCCTGCCTCTGGTTAGTTCATTAGCTGTTGCTCATTCCTTATTAGTGTTATTAGCTGTTATCCATCAGTCCATAGTATATTTAATAGCCATGGGCTAACTTGAATCAGCCTCCAAAGATCATTTTCCATTTGCTTAATGATGCAATCATTTTATTTACAAATACAAATGCTCTAAGAAAACCCTCTAAAAACGTCATCTTAAACTAGTTTATTGTTTAGATCACTTGTAGATATTTTACTAAAAAGAAACTGGACAGTTCATCAACACATAATTTTTAAACTTATGAACCAGTTATCAATATTTAATGCATTAATTATGTTTCAGGCATATGGGAATCTTTTGAAGGCCAACATTGATGGGTTGAAAAAGAAAGACAAAAAGGCAGCCAGAGGGAGGAAAAAAGCAAAGGCTACACAATAGTTTCATTCTAAACTAATTGAGGACATTTTTAAATAACTAATTTGGGTCTGGGTAAATTTTTTGGCATCTAATGTAAAAACAAAAAAAAAAAAAGCAACAATAAATTTTTTTCAAAATTTCTATTTTGTCATTTGGCCTGAAACTTGTGCAGCTATATTCACACATTAAGGGAAAAAAATGTTTACAGCCATTTTTAATATGGTAGTCATGGAAGTTGTGGAAGCTATGTTTTTTTTTGTTTTTTTTAGAAGGATCTATTCAAGTATTATATAAATAATTGAAAATAAATATTATTTAAAGAGCATAGCTTCAAGAACTAATAAACTTTTAATTGTGGAATTCTTAGATTGTATATTGGATCGATTGGTTTAAATTGTATATTAAAGACTGGATCTATTTGTGATGCATTTAAAACAGTGGACACATGGAAGGCTGTTCATACTTTGTGCTGTCAAAGTGGTTTGCTTTTTAAAATCATTTTGTTGTCCATTTCTTGGTTGTTTTTATGTCATTGAATAAAATGTTTGACACTGTTTTGCTCTAAATCAATAAAAAAATGTTTTAAAATTAAATAACATAACATTAAGCCATTTTTTTTTTATTTTGTGGCTACTAGTCTACCGGTATATAAATGTAGGTCTAATATCATAATAGAGAGAGAATCTGCCTTATTTTTTTTCCTGTAACATCTTTAAATATCAATACAGCAGAGATATGATAAGAGCCATGGAAAGTTCATTAGTTATCATAAGGTATTTAAGAGGTTGGATAAAACTTTGATTTAAAAGGTTTTATTTATTTCTTGTTCTAGTATCAAGTGATATTGATACCATGTAAAAGGCTCTTCAGTTGATTAGACTGTGTTTCTTTCTCAAGATGTTAAGGGCAGTAAATACATTGAGATTTACGGATATTAAAACAAATGGAAATTCACTAATTTCTTCAGTTTAAATGTGATGCAAAAAATACATAGGAGTATGTGTGCATGTATTGTAAAGGTAATGGATTGGATATTTCTTTGTGTTAATGAGAACATGTTTTATTCTTCTTTTCATAAATCAATAATTAACAAATGGTGGTGTAATGTGTACATTTAAAATCATTTTGTTCTTCTTTTGATTTTATTTATCATTGAATATTACAAGTTCCAAATTTGTCTTTTTTTTCATTGAACATTTTTTTTTATTGTTCTTGAATGCAGTAAATAATCATTCAAAATATCAAGTCTCCTGTTTTCTTCCAATTGTGTTTGTTTGAATGTTCTTCCAATTGTGTACTTTTGAATGTTCATAACTTTTTCTTTTGTAAGTTTATGGGCAAAAACTCAAAAATGGTTTGACAAACAATTGAACAAGTCTTAAACATGCAGACAGAATTTTTTAAAAAGAATTTTTTATTTTAAATTGTATTTATTTTCTCATTTAATAAAAGAACCAGCCGTTGTGGATTGTTTAATTAATAATTCTGGTTTATGCATTACCAGTATGCACATGTTCTCCTGAATAAGGGACTAGCAGTGTATTAGTTATTATGTATTATAAAAATGTCCCGAGTTATCCATTACTCATTGTGCATGTGAAATCTCACAAAAATATACACAATAACGTTATATTTACAGGAAAGAAAAAAAAACAACTTGTAGTACCAGTATAGCCTAATAGAAAGAGAAAACAACTTGTACTACCAGTATAGCCATAAGAATGAGAAAAAAACGTGTACTACCGGTACCAGTATAGCCTATTAGAAAGAAAAAGAACTTGTACTACCAGTATAGCCATTAGAAAAAGAAAATAACTTGTACTACTAGTATAGCCTATTAGAAATAAAAAAGAACTTGTACTACCAGTATAGCCATTAGAAAAAGAAAAAAAACTTGTACTACTAGTATAGGCATTAGAAAGAAAAAGCTTGTACTACCAGTATACCCTATTAGAAAGAAGAAACAACTTATAGCCTATTAGAAAGAAAAAACAACTTGTACTACCAGTATACCCTATTAGAAAGAAGAAACAACTTATAGCCTATTAGAAAGTAAAAACAACTTGTACTACCAGTATAGCCTATTAGAAAGAAAAAACAACTTGTACTACCAGTATAACATTAAGAATACGATGTAATAACGAACTCTCATTAAAGCATTAACTAACAATGTACTCTCATTAAAATATCAACTAACAATGTTCTCTCATTAATACATCAACTAATAACGTTCTCTCATTTTAACATTCACCAACAACGTTCTCTCATTAAAACATCAACTAACAACGTTCTCTCATTAAAACATAAACTAATAACGTTCTCTCATTAAGACATCAACTAATAACGTTCTCTTATTAGAACATCAACTAACAACGATCTCTCATTAAAAAATAAGCTGGATTTTTTGTTAGCTCTCAGGCGGTCGACATTAGAAGGACGTAATATGTAGGCCTTATCTGTAGCCTAAGATATTTTTTTTTAGGGGGTGGGTGGAGATGGGACAATAAAAAGCTGATACTAGATGTTAGAATCTATATTTAACATACGAGTGATTTCATTTCATTTACTGCCACAAAGGGCACGTTAGAAAAAATGTCATGATATAGTTGATCTATGCAAGTGTAGGCCTAGGCTCTTTTCTTTCACATCACGTGTATTAAAAAAAAACAGCGCGCCTTCCTAACCATCTAACACCAAATCAACATTTCATGTCAGAAAAAAAAATGGCGTACAGACGTGAAAGTTGTGACGAAAATTTTATCAATTATGTCGCCAAAATGAGATTTTCGTAAGTATAACCCTGCCCAATCTGAGCGCTAGATGGCATATCTCTTTTTGTTTAAGTGTCCATGAAGAATCGAGTCAAAGCCACATTGGACCAGTAGTCGTACATAGAGAACTATATCTGATCTATCCAATAAATTTGCAGAGAAGACACGTTGAGGTCTCTAACTATTTATTTAGCATATACGACTAACTAAACACTTGGTTACGAGTAGAACGTGATAATATATATCTACTCATTTGAAGGAACATTGTAATTGATGAGATAACATCTCTAGTTTTGGATTTCTCTCAAAGGACACACATGTGAAATGACCAAACTTGCTTTCATTGTATGTAAAATAGGCCTACTCCTTTTAGCGAAACAGAAAGTCAACTTCAACAAACAAGCTTGACTTATTTGTCTAGGTCTAGTCTACTAAGCTCAAACTTTGCTGAAAGTTAGTTATAAAAAAAAAGAGTAAACGAAAAGGAGACTTGCCCCTTATATCTACTTCTCTAGGAGTCTTTATATATACTTATTAATATATCAGCAACATTGAAAAGTCTTTTGTATATTTAATGACCGTTTTACAATACCTCTATTCATCTGGTACCTTCGTGGCAACTTTATAAAAAAAGGGGGGGGCCTGGCCTGGGTGGGAAAGGCCTATAGAAATGGATCTAGAAAAAGGTTCTAGAAATTTGACTGTTGATTGTGCAATCGTTGGGAAAAGAATTACAACTCGATGGTCACCTGGGAATCTTTTAATGTATTTCTTTTCCTGTGTTCTGTGTGTTTATAATGTATTTCTTTTCCTATGTTCTGTATGTTTGTAATGTATTTCTTAACTTGTGTTCTGTGTGTATGTAATGTATTTCATTTCCTGTGTTCTGTATGTATGTAATGTATTTATTTTCCTGTGTTCCGTATGTTTGTAATGTATTTATTTTCTTGTGTTCTGTATGTATGTAATGTATTTCATTTCCTGTGTTCTCTATGTATGTAATGCATTTGTTTTCCTGTGTTCCGTATGTTTGTAACGTATTTCATTTCCTGTGTTCTGTATGTTTGTAATGTATTTCTTTTCCTGTTTTTTTTTTTGTATATTGAAGTAAAGAAATGATCAACAAAGAGAACATGATTCATCGCAAAATCTGGCCAAATAGATGGGGTTATATTGCACCAATATACAATGAGGTAAGAAGCTTACTAATTGTGTATTGCTTATTTACAAAACCTCTATTTAATTCGTACCTTCGTGGAAACTTCTAGGCGAAACCTTAAACCTTGGTGGACACGGATCTCAAAAACGTGTCTAAAGATTTTCCTAGAAAATGGACAGTTGATGTACAGGCCTATCGTTGTGAAAAGAACACCAGAAACCAAGACTAAAAAACGCAAAATACCTAGGTGTTAATGTTATAAAAAAAACTGTCATGAAATCCCCATATTGATGAAACTATCAAAAAAATAAATCAAACAAAGCATTAGGGTTTATGAAAAGAAATTTCTTTAAATCAAAAAAGAACATAAAACTAAAATGTTATTTAAACCTTGGTTAGACCACTTCTGAAAGTTATTTGCGTGTGTGTGTTCTAGATGACTGAACAGCTAGAGAAAGGAAAGAGAAAGCCACTGCCATCTCAAGTAGTGCGTGTCGATCCTGAAGACTTCTCTCATGTTTGGCCCAATCAAGATTTACGTGGGTAGGTAGAACATCCTGACATTGGCGGGGCAATGACATAGTTTTATTGAGATAATTTGTTAATCATCATCATTTATAAAATAATATTCATAAAGGCCTATATTTGCGTCTTTGTGTATGTAAGGTATTTTCTTAAGCTGCGTTAAGACCTTTGACTTAAGTCCCCCCCCCCTTTTCAATGACGAGGTTGTAACAAAAAAACAGTGTGCATGCAACTCTAGTTGTTGTTGTTTTTTTCGAAGTTCTTTGTTTTAATTTTTCTTCTATCTGCATGGTGAAAATGAAACGTTTACTTCTATAGTTTTAGTCCGTGTTTTGATCTAGCCAAGATTATATCGTAGAGCAGCGATTCTCAAAGATCCTTAAAAAAATCATCTTGATTAAGATTCCCTCATTGATCTTCGATCGGTCGTTAAGAATGGCTCCCAGGTCGTGTGGTATGCGCTCTGGACTGTCTTTCAATGGTCCGGGTTCGAATTTGCCCGTCATCTTGCGAGAAGGTTAGGCAAAGATGTAGGTTAATAATCTTCAAATCTAAAGGGACATTCAAAACGTGTAAAACAAACGAAACCAGAAACCGGATTTTTTTTTCTTCACTAGCATTCAGTTTCTTGCATCGTTTGGATTGTGTTTTGTTTGCTCATTCCTGTAAATATGAAATATATGAAAAGTATTTGGCTGAGTCCAATAATGCAGCTAAAAGGTATTTTCAACCATTTGGTGACAGTAATAGTAGACCTAAATAACCTAACCCTTGACTATAGGCCTATAGTCCACCGTGACCAGTTATAGCTGATTGCCGCCAAGGATATAAAACGATTATAATTAACACAAAGACATGATGGCCGAGCTACAGAGGACACTCGTTCGAATCCCCAAGAGGACTGCTTTTAAACTTCTAAATTTTAGATGACCCTGAGTGCGCATAACTCAAAGAGTAGTTTACCTTTCTACTCAAAGCGGTTGCTAGTCGATTTGATTTTAACCGTTAGAAATAGATTTTTATTTTAAACTCACATATTTTACATGAAAGGCTATTAAGTTTTATAATAAATGAATTGTAGCCTCGATATGGAATAGAGTTTTTCAACTAAATTGTTAACGTCATGTATTTGTTTAGTTTGCCTAGCCTGCTTTCTATCAGTTCAATCTCATGACTCATACTTGGAACAATGTTTCAGCTTTGAACCAAAAGATACAGTGCCTCCCATAAGGTCAAGCAGAATGTATGGATGGAAGATCGGCAAGGGCATTGTGGACAGAACTGACCAATGGGTGAAACCCCGAAGTCGGTATAACATGTACAAGGATCTGGGATGGAAGGAGGACTGCCTCTGGTGATTATTTGATCAGACATTGAACAGGCCAGAATAACACTTGATTCAAACTCGGTGTTTTCAGTCTATGTAGATCAATCCGTGATCATTTAAACATTAAATAACAATAATTGTTGTTGAACATCAAAAGAACAAATAAAAGAAAAATATATTTTCTGGTAACATGTCATTTTTTCTTAAAGTTGATCAAAATTTCAAACTAAAGTTAATCACCTTCTGAGACAATAAAACTTGCTACGCTGTCAAATAGTTAGTCTTAAGTCTTCATCAAATCTCAGGGACGCGCTAGCTCCCTAACACACGCACTGCACAAATCGCTAGCTGCCTAACACACGCACTGCACAAATCGCTATCTGCCTAACACACGCACTGCACCAATCGCTAGCT
>JADKLZ010000104.1:11437336-11470840 GCA_021533235.1 Biomphalaria straminea
CTAACACACGCACTGCACCAATCGCTAGCTGCCTAACACACGCACTGCACCAATCGCTAGCTGCCTAACACACGCACTGCACCTATCTCCTACAAAAAAAAAAACATCATTTCCATTTTTTTTAGACTCTTTCGTCTCTCCATCATCGGCTGAACTATATCAGCCTTAATGCAAATGTATGTTAGCTAAACATGACACTTAATATTAAACTCAAGATTTGTCAAGAAGATTATGTTACAAAAAGAAAGGACTAATAGAGATCAATCGTCATAGAAGTCCTGAACACTGACCTGCAACGTCACAACCTGTGGGCAGTTTAGACCAATAGCTCTTTGCCTTGTCACAGGTCTCTACCCCAAATACTGTCTACGTTTTTAGGCCTACTAGTAGGTACGGTTGAACTTTTTCAAATTTCTTTTTGACAGAAAATGTTATTGAAAATAGTTTATATTTTGATCAAATAGCAAAAAAAAAATAAATAAATAAATAAATAAAAATTAAGTATATAAATAATAAATATTGATTAAATTTTTGAGGTACACGGGCAATATGTAGGCATAGAGACCAGTGGCGTCACTAGGCAGGTGCGGGGGGTGCGGTCCGCACCGGGTGACACCCGTTAGGGGGTGACACCCGTTAGGGGGTGACACCCGAGTGAAAAAAAAAAGTCAAATAAATAAATAAATATCAACTTAAAAAAGTGACAGAAGCAAGATCATAAAGCATAGGGATGGGTGAATAAAATTATTCTTAATGGTGAAAAATTAATAGCAAGATTTTCTTGTTTGATAAATAGTGGACATGTTTAAAATGAGAATCTCGCGAGACGACTGAAGAACATTTATCAGACTTTCAAATTTGAAACAATTAGACATCCGAACTTTAAATTAAAAAAATGACAGGGAAGTCATTGCTATGATTCACGTATAGATGAGAAAACAGGGGAACATCTTGCACTTATTGATAGCCTCATATCGCATTGTTTTTAGCAAAGCAAATGTTGGTATATGGTGGAGAATTAAAGAAAACTTATAAAAAATAATATAATTTTATTTTATTTTTTTTTGGGGGGGGGGCGGCGGGATTATGGAAATGTTATCCAAATATGACCCAGTGCTGAAATAATAACTGATAAGATTGCAAGGGAGCGATGCAAAAAAAAAGTTACTTTCCAAGCTTGTACGAAAACTCTAGCAAAACAAAAGTTGGTATATGGTGGCGAATTGAAGAAGACTTTTCATGAATAATGGATTTTTTTTTTCTTGGGATTGTGGAAATGTTATCAAAATAGGACCTATTGCTGAAATAATAACTTATACGATTGCAAGGCAGTGCTGCAAACAAAAAAAGTTACTTTCCAAGCTTGTACCAAAACTCAGAGTTAATAATTTTTTAGCAAACCACTTAAGGGGTGTACTTATCAGAGACATAAATGCTGCAATATACTCTGTTATATTTTATTACTCCACGCCTAACATATATCTCTGAAGTTGTAAGATATATTAACAGTAGCAATGGTAATGTTCAAATTACTGAAATATTGTGGCATATTCGTCTTAAAGCGGACCAAAAGCTGGTGGTAGCAGTTTTGATAATTTAAAAACGCCTGGAACGAGCTTGATATGAGCTCAAGGACATGGTAATGGGGTTACAATGTCAAGAATTCATGAAGAAGTGCAGGCAGTATTGATGATGAACAGAAAAGAAATTTGAATGGATGTTCACACCGGTTATTTTAGCTATTTGGTCAAAGTTTCAATCAGAATAATAGACATTTTTTCGGTTTTCTAGAAAAAAAGTTTTCTTTCTTTGTCTTTTTTATCTCTTTTACCAATTGAGGGGATATTTTAATTAATGATAGAGTGTCATATGAACAACTCGCTGGTGTGCTTATTGTGTTGCTGTTAGATCCATGGAAAAAACGTTTTTAAGAAAGTATGACGGCGAAAATCTTTGCCGTCGCTCTGAAAATACAAACACTAGAGGAGCAGCGCAAAGACAACTTCTGTGAATACATGCATACCTTTCATTGTTCGAATTTCTTGTTGCCGTTGTACTGAGGGAAAAGTCAACAAAACACAAGAGCACCTTCAAATTAAAGTGTTAATTATTGACAAAGTGGTGGCTAAGCTTTAGCACTTAAAAGTTTCCGTTAGGAGCTCTTTAAAGTTTACTGAGGAAAGCTTGTTTATCTGCTGTTTTTTAGTTTATTTCTAATTTAAAAATCTTAGATGTTAATCTATGTAATATTAACGATAAAATGTCAGCAACAAAAAAAAAAGTTAAAACAGAATCGACATTTATTTTAAGTTAGTATAGAAGCAATCTACGAACTGTATTATTGTGGAAAAAAAAGAACAAACCGACGATAGTTTTTATTGGGAATAAAAGGTGTAACGGTGGGAAGGGGAGGGGGTGACACCCTGACCTTCCGCACCGGGTGATACCCATCCTAGTGACGCCACTGATAGAGACCATTTACTAAACTCGTGTGGATGTTCACTCAAAGATTTAATTATTGTCAAGAATATTTCGACTTTTAAACTTTTTTTTCTCACAAAGTAAAACAGTAAAACAGAACTTAGCTTTTTGAAACGTTACGTTTTTAACATAGTTCTGAAGTAGTTTTGTCGAAAGATCTCAACATAGGTTACCAGGTAGGTTCTAGTGGAGGCAAACATTTAGGAATAAGAAGGACACTCTATTTATTTTTTAGAAATACGAAAATTCCATCGTGGGACTTAGCTGCCGTCTCATCACGGCGTGAGGAGCCAAATGAAAGAGAGGAGCCAAATGAAAGAGAGGAGTCAAATGAAAGAGAGGAGAGGAGCCAAATGAAAAGCGGTTGCTGGCCGATTAGATCGTGATCCTTTTATCTTTACCTGTATTTTTGGACTGTTGGGGCACAACAAATGATCTGTTGACCGTCTCTCTCCATTCTTCTTTGTCTTTTGATACTATTAGAGTAATTTTTTTTATTGATATTTCTTCCATTATTTGAGGTTTCCTTCCAGTCACATTTTTTTTCTGTCTCTCCATTTTGTCCTGGTATGTTCTCTGCAGAAAGGTCTTAGCTAGCATTTTTTTGTTGTTTTTGTTTTATATTTTGTTTGGACAATGACCAGAAGGTCATCATGGGCTCTGGGGGCCACTGTGATCCTGTTTTAATTTTCTTCATTGTGATAGTCTGGGATAGGTGTTACCTAGATTCCTTATCTCAATAATCTTAAACTAATCGTATGCTTGTATTGTGTTGAATGAGTTGACCTATCTATCGTAATGAAGGCTATTTCAAAGTTTTTGTTTTTAATGATTTTTGTCTTTTGTAAAAAGAAAAGTATTCTTAATGATATGCTTCGTTTCTAACTCACTATATATTATTGTTTGGTTCTAATATTTATTTCCTTACATGACTTAACCAGATGGATGTCACAGAATAGTCATCAGATATCTATATTTGTTAATTTTTGTAAGCCAAATATTTCCTGGTTAAAGAAAATGTATCCTGTAACTTATATAAACTTTTATAAAAGAAAGTTGTTTCCTAATTAAGAGCACCAAGCCTACTTATATGTGTGATAAAGAGAACATGTATCTGACTTTACTTTTCTGTCGTCTAGTATGAAGTTTACACAGGCCTACTAATTATATATTAGGTAAGGTATGAGTAGATTTTGACTCTGACTCTATACAGGTGCAAATATTATCGACGCTTCTTCAAAAAAAAAAAAGAATATAATTACGTCATACGTGTATTAATCTGGTCGAGCAATTGAATTAAGAGATTTAAATTCGATTAACTATTTGATTTTCTTTGCTTATATGCGTTTTATGCAGCTATGCTCTAACAGCTCTATAAAGGATATTGTGGCTCCCCGTTTTTACCAAAATAGGTCAACAGGTGTGTGAATATTCCAGGAAGTATAACTAGACGATATAACACTAAAGGAAAAAAAAAAGACTTATTTAAACAGTACAGGAGAGGAACATATGTGCCAATTACATTGACACTACCTGTCAGTGTGTGTTGAGACTTGCGAATCGAAAGTCAAAGATAGAGTAGTGGATCTTTAAAAAAAAAACAACTTATGAAGTGTCAGAATAACAGAATAATCAGGTGAGTGTTTATAGTTTTACATTTTACATTAGTCGACGACTTCGAAAGTCCTTTTTTTTTTTACTATCAACTCCATCACGTCATTCTGTCTGCTTGATACACATTTTGAACAAGTTATTCCTCTCATTTCCCATTCTCGGTTCAAGTTGCAATTTTATGTATTTATGCACGAATCAATCGAAAAAAAAGAACTTATTAATTAATAAATTCTTGGTATATAGTTAATTTTGTTTGATATCGAAAAAGGGAAATAAATCTTACACTATTTAGACCTATGGCTGTAAATATAGAGTTAGCTTTTTAAAAAAAAGTTTGCTATTTTACTTGTTTGAAGGTTCTAGTAAGTTGCAATGATATGGTTATCTTATCTTTTATAATACAGACGCTACTTCAAAAAAGAAGATGATTACGTCCTACGCGTCATGCATTCAGTCATGCATATTTACCAGTGACTTAAATTCTGCCAAGTCACTGGTTTTCCTGGCTAGCTCAGGCAAACCATCCCATGCTCTAATGGCATTAGGGAAGAAAGAGCATTTGTACAGATTTGTCCTAGCATATGGGACAAGGAATGTGCCTTTATCTTTGTGTCTTTCTGAGTATTTTATTAAGTTTTGTTTTTGTATTTGGAGATTATGGTTCAGTGTTTTGTGTGTAATTGCTACTTTACTCTTAAGTCTTGTGTCCTGAAGGCTTTCTAAATTTAGTGATTTTACTAAAGGTGTTACTCTAGTCAAATGTGAATATTCGCTTGTTATGAATCTCACTGCTCTATTTTGTGTCTGTTCTAGTTTCTTAATGTTTTCTTGAGTTGAGGGGTCCCAAACAGAGGATGCATATTCTATTATTGGCCTAACCAAGGTTAAATAGCATTTTAGTTTTATGTTCTTATTTGATTTATAGAAATTTCTTTTAATAAACCCTAATGCTTTGTTTGATTTTTTTATAGTTTCATCAATATGGGGATTCCATGACACTTAGGTATTTTACGTTTTTAGTCTGTGTTACTGGTTAACCATGAATAAGTGGAATTAATTTGTTTTAGTTTTTTTATTACTCTTAATAACTGACATTTTTCTGGGTGGAAAGACATGCTCCAATTTGATTCCCATTTCTGTAATTCATCTAATTCTCTTTGCAAAATTTCAGTATCTTGTGTTGTTTTTATTGTCCTATATATTATGCAATCATCTGCAAATAATCTAACTTTTGTTCCTGAACTAATGCAATTTGGTAAATCGTTTATGTAAATTAGAAATAGTAGTGGACCTAAGACTGTTCCTTGGGGTACTGTTTGGTTTACTGTTATTGGTGTTGATTTAGAACCATATATTATTACAGTTTGTTCTCTTCCTATCAGAAAATCTTTAATCCACTGATGCAATGGACCATCAATACCAAAATATTTTAATTTTTTAAGCAAACTATGGTGGTGAACTTTGTCAAAAGCTTTGGAAAAATCTAGTAAGAGAGCATCTATTTGTTCACTATTATCTGCTTATTACATTATTTGCTATCAAGAAATGTCTCGCTTTCTCTCTGACCATCGTTGATTATACAATATTATGTCCCTTTAATCTTCTTAGGCTTCTTTTCTTTTTTCTGTCTCTATAAAACGTGTATGCAGCTTACCTTCATAATAAATACGACTTCTTAACCGGATCAACAATGTTAACCTATCCCTTATATTGTATCCCAAAAACTACTGCGCTGTAGACATTCCTGCACAGACTTCTAAATGACAGTGTTGTGCAGGTCTTCTCAAGGTAACTTATACACCTAATATCAACAGACCCTCAGTTATATAGGATTCAGAGTGTGAGAGAAAGTGAGAAAGGGGGGAGAGGGGAGAGAGAGGGGGGAGAGCTTTGTCTTTATCTATCTATTGTTATGACATGATTAGAGTGTTGATTTATTTCGGGGATAATTAAGGGATAAGTTTTCATTAGTGACGGAAGTGACGATAGGTTAGATTATAAACAAGGAGAGAAGAGATTGACGATATCAAAACAAGTCGCTTTTGAGATAGAAGACAAGACGCTATAATCTATAATAGAACGACAACGACGGGTCCCTTCTTGAACATTAAAGTTCACCCATACTTTTGTTGAAACAATAACTGAAGGCTATTCAGTGGCGTAGCAAGGGTGGGGCGGGGATGGGTGGGGTCTAAATTTGAAAATCTCACCGACCCCCTACTGAGGAGTCCCCTAATGAGTGTTCGAAATTTGTTTTCCATTAAATATTAAATATTACGCCTTTAAATAATGTCAGGATGTCTAATGTAAAAATGCAGGGGTCCCTAAATATTAGGTCAAGCCTCTCGGGCTCCCAAATCCCTAACTACACCACTGAGGCTATTGTACTTGCCTGTCATATTGAAAACCCATCCTTGCCTTGGCGTCGTAGGTGTCACATATACAATTCTAAGTTTATCTATGTATTTTATAATTTAGTAAGGACACTTATACAAATATGAAATCTGGGTTTTTAACAGTACCTCACTCCCCTGTCCGGAAAAACCCAGCGGCCATCTTGCAACGTTGACGTCACGACTCTTAGTGAAATCTGATTGGTTGGTTTGAATAAAGGAACGCTTGGAAGACGAGGGCAGAAAGCTTAGGTCTAACCAGTCGAGCTCTGAATCTTCTTGAGAACAGTTATATATTTTTGTAGATATAATATGTAGAAAGAAAGTATGTCTCTGTACAATTAGAAGTTCTATTGATATATATTTGTACATAGCTGTACTTATGTTGTATTTAAATAAAGGTTCCAGTATTTTGTTATCAAAGCATTATTCGAGTGAATCCTAGATCGTCTTTGTCAATATTATTCAAATATATAAAATCCCCGGCATCACTCTCTTCAAGTATTGTAACAACAACAACAACACAAGAAGAGATCGTGACAGTAGGTAATTTAATTTAAAGAAAGATGGTGATATTTTATTAATTAAGAGTATCTATTGTTCAACAGGGTTGTGTTTTTTTGTTTTCTTAAGAATTTATGTTCTGCTAAGACATTGTTTTTGTTACTTGTGTCACCTAAATGATACACTTTGCGATGGCCACTAAATGAAAGGTTCTTGCATTTTCTTCTTTTTTCTTCTTCTTCTAACCAGCTTTTTACTGCTGAGCTGTCAGCTCTTTTGCAGACTGTGCCAAGGAAAAATACTGTGCTGTTTTTTTCAGTTGCTCAGCACTGCCATAAAGGGTGTTGGTTATGTTGGGCTGTAGTGGTAGTAGGGTCTGCCTAAGGTGGATTAGGAGGGGGCATTCAAAAAGGATATGGTTTACAGTTTCATAAGGGTGGGAGCAGTGTCTACAAAGTGGGAGTTGTGTGGGATTTATTTTATTGAGATGATAATTTAAATGTGGTGTATGTCCTGTTCTTAGTTGGAAGATTGTACATTGCTCTTTGCGGGGGAGGAAGTTAATACTGTCCAGTTTGTTAGGCATGTTCATTTCTTTGTACATGGCTCTGCCTGTGTTTCCTGTAGCCCATTGGTTAAGCCACTCCTCTTTGTAGTTGTTGATTAGCATTGACCTTAGGGTGAGGTAGTTGACAGGTCTATCTGGTTGTTCCATAGATGATCCTGCCTTTGAGAGCTTATCTGCCCTTTCATTTCCCATGACACCAATGTGTCCAGGGATCCACTGTAATATGATGTTGATGTTTAAATTGGTCATCATCTGGTGTATTATCATTTTTAGTGTTGTCAACTCTCTTGGGCTTTTTGTGGTGCTGCTGTTAAGTGCTTGAAGAGTGGATTGTGAGTCTGTAAAGACAACAATATCTGATGGTGCTTGTATTCCTTCATGTAATTTATTTTCGACTGTCTGCAAGGCTATGGTAATTGCCTCAATTTCAGCTTGGAAGTTTGAGCAGTAGTCGCCACAGGGTGCACTTATTTCAAAGTGTATGTTTTTGGGGAAGACCAGGAAGGCACCAAGACCGGCATTGATGGTGGCTTTGAAGGCTGATCCGTCTGTGTATATATGGATGGTTGTTTTTGGATAG
Organism: Biomphalaria straminea; assembly: GCA_021533235.1. NCBI lineage: Eukaryota > Metazoa > Mollusca > Gastropoda > Planorbidae > Biomphalaria > Biomphalaria straminea. Next base: position 11,445,477 of record JADKLZ010000104.1, read on the forward strand.
CTTTCAATTGTTTCAAGCGTGCCTACTTTGAGCTCCAGTGGATTTGATTCTTTTGTCAGAGTATTATTTATTAGATGTGTTTTAATTGTTGGTTGTTTATAGTTAAGTCCAGGAGTTATGTTTGGGAATCTGGTGATTTTTTCTCTGTTATTGGGTAGATGGTGTTTTAAGGCTAGTTCGTCAGTAATTTGAATCAGTGTTCTTTGCTTTTTTTTTTTAATTGTTTTTCCTATTTCTCTGTGTTAATAATTTATTTGGATGGTCATCCTCCAACCTTCTGTATCTCTCAATGGCTTCTAAAGCTGCTCTGTTGCGCCTTAACTTAAGAGGTTCAATATTTGAGTCTATTTCACAGGCAGCTGTGGGAGTGGTTCTCATACCTCCACTGACCAGACGCAAGGCTTGGTTTTGGACTGCGTCCAAAGCTGACTGATAGGTTTTGTTGGCAGCTACTTGTATGGAGAGGCAGTTATCCATGACAGATCTGACATATCCAGTGTATAACTGTCTTAAGGTTTTCTTTTCAGCTCCCCAGGATGTTCCTGCTAGGTGTTTCATTATGTTTAATCTCTGAGATGCCTTTTCTTTTAAATCAGCCATAAAGTGTTTTAGAGACAGTCTTTGGTCTAATTTTACACCAAGATAAGTTGGATTTTCTTCTTTATTTATTGGCTGTGAGTCTATTTTTAGGATGTAGTTTCTTTTTGCTATTTTGTTACTGTGGCTAAAGATTGAATAAACTGACTTTTCTTTGTTTATTTCCATTTTCCATAATTTTGAAAACGTGGAGATAGTTGTGAGGGCTCTGTTTAATTTGGATCTAGTCAGCACTGGATATTTCTCTGTTGTCCAAATTAGGAGATCATCTGCGTAAAGTGCCTTATTGACTGAAATGAGGTCTGGGAGGTCATTTATGAAGATTAGAAAGAGTGTACAGCTAAGGGCTGAACCTTGCGGTAGGCCTTCTTCCAAACTTTTTTTACTAGAGATGGCGCCTTCAAATCGGGTTTGGATGGTTCTGTTTTTTAGGAAAGCCCTGATCCAGCTGTACATTTTCCCATGGATGCCCATTTTTTTCATCTTCAAAAATAGACCTTTTCTCCACACTCTATCATAGGCTTGTTGCAAATCTATAAATACTGCTGTAGTGTGTTTGTTTTCGTGGAACCCTTCTATTGTGTCCTGGATAAAGCGAAAGAGGTGGTCTTCTGTTCTACTTGCTTTCCTGAAGCCAGCTTGTGCGTTGTGGAGTGAGCAAGTGCTTTCTAGCCACCAATAAAGTCTGTTATTAATCATTTTTTCTGCCATTTTGCCAATGTTTGATGTTAAAGATATTGGTCTATAGCTTTTAGGGTCTCCTGGTGGCTTATTTTTCTTGAGGATGGGTATTATGTTTGCGTTTCTCCATTCCTGTGGTATGTCTCCTGTTCTCCATGTATAGTTGATAAGATTGAGTAAGCAGTTTTGGGCCTGCCATCCTAGTCCCCGGATCATTTCATTTGTTATTTTATCTGGTCCAGGGGATTTTCTTAACCTAAGGTTTTTTTGGGCAGTTTTGAGCTCATATAGAGTGAAGGGAGCGTCAAAGATATGACAGCTGACAGTTGGAGCTTGTTCTTCTCTTTTTAGGAAATTGCTAAAAGCCTGGTCCAGTTGTTTTCTTGGTTTTGTCTTATTTATGCTAGCAAAGTATTTGTTGAAGGTTTCTGCCTTTTTTAGATTTTCTGTAATTAAGTCATCAGTGTCTTTTAATGGTTGGGGGTTAGTAATTTGCTTTTTTCCTGCTAGCCGATGCAGAAGGGTCCAGGCCTTTCGACCATCCTTGTTTAGGTCTAATTTTTCACATGTTGTGGTCCAGTTTTTCTTTTTTTCTATTTTAATTTTGTATCTAATTTGACCTGTTATTTTATTGTACATTGTCTTGTTCTCTCTAGTGGGGTTTATTTCTACAGTCTTCCTGGCATTGTTTCTCTCTTTTACTAAATTGTTCAGTTCTGGTGTCCAAAAAGGTTTGTATTTTCTGACTTGACCTCGAGGAATGTGTTTTTTTGCTGCTGCTAAGATGTTAGAGACTATAGTTGCATAGGTTGTGTTCACATCTGCCTCGATTATGCTTGATAGTCTTGAGTCTGTCTCTTGTGAAAAAGCTGCCCAGTTTGCTTTTTTATAGTTCCATCTAGTTGTTTTTCTGTGTTGGTATCTACCTGGTGTTCCAATATTGAGGAGTATAGGCCTGTGGTCACTACCAATGTCTTCAAGAACTGTAAGTTTAGAAGAGTTGATAATATCTGTAGAGATAAAGGTTAGGTCAGGTCTGCTAGTTGTGTTGTGTGCTCTATGTAGGAATGTTGGAGGTGATGTTTTATTTTGCAGAAGTTGGAGGTTAGAGGCATTTGTTATATCCTCTATTTCTTTGCCACGTTTGTTGTAGTGTGGGTAGCCTAGGGATGGTGTGTGTGCGTTAAAGTCACCAGCTATTATTGTCCTTGTGTAGTGTGGTAGTTTTATGTCTATTTCTGCTGTTGAAGATGGTGGGCAGTAGAAGTTTTTGATAGTATATTTGGTTCCTCCTCTCCAAAGAAGTATTTCTTGCATGTCTATGTCGGTATTGTTCTGTACATGTTTTACTGTTGCTTGGGTGTCGTTTCTAATGAGGGTCATAATTCCCTGACATTTGGTGCAGAGGCATCTGTACTGTGTGTAGCCTGTAATATTTATTTTTTTCTTGGGCAGTAGTGTTTCTTGTAGTATCGCTATGTGAATATCTTGTTTCTTGAGTATGTGTTGGAGTTCTGTTATCTTGTTTTGTAGGCCTAAGATGTTGAGTTGCAAGAGGTTTAAATGTTTGCTGTTTGTCTGTTTTTTATTTCCGGTAGCTGACTTATCGCAGGCTGTCCCGGAAGAAACTGCCATGCGCAGACCTTTTACGAGGCGACGTCTGAGCTCGTATGAATTTTTCTTAATTTTTCTTGGCATTTGATGTAGGCTGGGTGTTCCCTCAGGCTTTTTATATATTTTCCCCGCTTTTTAAGGGAGTTTTCAGTCCTGGCAAAAACTGCTCCACTACCGAACTAAAAAGGACATCTGGGTTTGAAACTGTATAAAAACTGGAATATCCATGGGACAAGGTGGGGTTGGCCAATGGTCCATTCTCCGCCATCCACGGGGCTCTCCAATTGAGACTATTTTGTAAAAGAGAAGCTTAAGGTGGACTGTGCCCTGGGTATGCCCTGTGGAATCGTCACATCCTGGATCCAGGCCCCTTCACGCTATCACATTCACCAGTTCCAGAAAAAAACTTAAATGATGGGTTTATATCCAGTAGTAGAGTGTGATGGGACATAGACCTCTGTCTGGAATAGTGCAGTCCAGACCTCCGTCAAAAAGCACCTAGAGGGGGGGAAGCTCCACTATTATTCGTCCTAGTGAAATGAAATGCAAGTGGAAAGGCAGTGGGGTTATTATACTCTTGGTCATTTCCAAGCCCCCGATACCCACACGGGGGAGTCGCCACAAAAGTGGAGGTTTGGAGTCAGAGTTTTCCTTCTCCTAGATGGGTTGCGTTATTCAGCTGACGTGCCCCATCATCACGAAGCTAAAACTGGTTTTGAGGCGCCAGTGTTCCGCCTTTCACCCCTTCTCCTGTCAGTTTGTAAGAACAGGTTCCGCCGGATTTTTGGAAAATCACACGTGAAGGCCAGGAGCTGGATTTGACCGTCAGAGGCATTTAGAGACGCAAGCCATGGGAGCATTTCTTGGAAAGTGGGAGCTTATCCCCACTTTCACCCCCGGCATTGACAGCCCATTGGAACCCTCTTGCATTTTAAAGTTACAACTATCATTTACAATGCGATGAATTTCTTTCAGTCAGTAATTGTCAACTTTCAATGTTCTCTTTGTTTAGATCATTCCACCGTTCTCAGTCATTCAGGTTGTCTGTATGTTTGTTGGTAAAGCTAAGTAATTAAGCCTATCTCTTTTTTTTTTTTTTGACGATTCGGTTGAAAACTACGTTGGTGCTGTGTCTGATTATGAATCCGGGCCGAGACCATCCTTACGACTTTCCAGTGCACATACCAGACGACAAAGCAGCCATTCAAGTGAAAGACAATATCCCAAGATAAATGTAATTATAACTATATCTTAACAAGGTTACAAAGACAGTTTGTGAGGAAACACAAACTTAAAATCGGCCCCCGAAGTGATCCACCCAGGCAGGTTTCAATATTTTCAGAAAGAACATCCGAATGAAATTATATCAAAGACAAATGACAGATAAGAATGCAGATAGAAGGTTGACAGATCTTATGTAGTGCCCTAGCGGTCCAGCAGATCAAAGGATAGGTGTAGGTGAAAGTTAAGTTACATGTGAATCTGGACCGTCTGATGTAATATAATTGATTCGCTAATTCAATTTCTTTATTCCCTAGATAGCAAATACTTTTATCTCCGAACAAAAATAAACTTGAAATTAAATGAAATTTATAACATTATTAATTGTCTTAAATTAGGTTTGATTTATAATACATACTAATTAGGTTTTTCTCTATAAAAAACTGCTTGCATAAATGATTTTTAAAAATTAGATTTTGAGCTTTTAGAAAAAAAAAGTAGCCGTTGCATCAGAACTTTGAATGATCTATATTATCGTGATGTCAGATTTTCATTTTCTCTTTTACTTTCTGAGCACTAAACGGGACGGACGGACATACAGACAGACGGACAGACAGGCCGCACAAAATTAATAGCGTCTTTTACCCTTTCGGGGGCCGCTAAAAAATGTGTGTTATACCTATAAAACTTCTCCCAATTTAATATAGACACAATAAGTAGCTTAAAAGTCAACATTTTAATGTTTCTCAAATTAACAAACAGAATATGATGTTTCTTTTTCTTGTTTAATATATATTTCAAGTCTAAATCTAGAGTTCTGGTAATTGCAAAAAAAAATTCTTACTTTAAAAAAAAAAGCAGAAAAAATAGGTACTTCTATCAACGGCTTAATTAACATAGATGGAAAAAACAAAAGAAAGGAAGTACTATTTGGGACCCAAACGTCACCGTCAACGCACCGTCACCACCAGTGGCGTAGCTAGAGTATATGATGCCTGGTGCGGTACCTCATCTTGATGCCACCCCTAAAAAAAAACAACTAAATAATAACATTGCAAAACCTTACTTTTTTGTTCAAAATAATATGTATTTATTAACCAAATATTGTTAATTCGAAAAATCACTTTTACATAAGCAAACTACAAACAAACTTTTGCTGGCAAAGTATCAATAATTTTATGGAAATCAATTTTTTCCACCAGCTCTTGTTCAATGGACAAAATGGCCAAATTAGTGAGTCGTATATTTGTCATCTTTGATCGCAAGTAATTCTTGATCAGTTTGAGTTTAGAAAAACTTTTATCGCTTGTAGCGACGCTTACCGCAATAGTAAAAAAATATGTATGAGAATCGTGATGACAATATTCGTGACTGAATCATCTAGCTGATATTTTTTTATAAAATTCAAGAGCTCAATAGGTCCTTGTTTTGGAAGTTTTATCAATGTCGCTAGGAGTACTAGCGAGATTGATTTCGACCTGAGGATTTAATAGATGGGAATGCGACAAAAATTCATATCTATCTGCTACATCATGAAGTTGATTATTTCTTAAACAACCCTGTCCAAGTCGTCACTTTTCTCACCAGGCCTTTTTATCTTATGGCCAATACGTTTTTGAGGTTCTGTGCTGATTCTCAGATCTGAGCACACGCTTTTGGCAAAGCTAATGCTTGCTTCAGCGATATCCTCTCGATTAGTACTTAAAAAGTTCTCTAATGTTTTTAGTTTGAGTGAGCAGTCTCGAGTAGACAATCCTTGTTTTGAAGGCAGACTTGCGCGTCATTAATTTCAATTAATTAACTAGTTAGTTAAAAAAAAACTCGTAGAAAACAAAGATCAGCTTATTTAAAAATATTGACATTACAATAGAATTATTTCCAAAATTAAACTATAAAGAATCATAAAGAAATGAACAAACAAACTTTTACTAAGACGATTGTTAAGATCTAGAGCAGTGTTTCTCAACTAGTGTGCCGCCGACGATTTGCAGATGTGCCGCGGGAATTTCCAGAACGCCACACGTGTTCACAGGTCAGCCTAATATTAAATTTTTATTTTACGTCTCGATGACATCCCCTCTTGCAAAGATCAGTAATAGTAGTGGATCGCTCCATATTGATGGAAAGGGGTGTTAGCTATTCAGTTTATGGAATTTCCCACTAAATTTATATATATATATATATTATAATAACTCGAATGTAGGCCACCTTAGCAGATGCACACTAGTTCATGAATTGACAAAGATAATAATTAGCGATGTGTGTCATGTACATTGATTAGGTGTATGCTAATAATAACAAGTTATCACTAAACATTATTTATATTTTATATCCATGGAGAAATACGTTATTAAGAATGAAACTGCGAAAGCGTTAAATGAAAAGCAAGGAACCAAACGAAGGTACAAAGAAGATTACATCGGATATGGTTTCATATCTTCGGGACCTGAAGATTCCTCATTGCCAATCTGTCTGATCTTCAATGCAACTCTATCAAATGAGGCGCTTGTTCCAAGCAAATTGAAGAGACACTTGGAAACAAATCATCCAGCTGTAAAAGCCTAACCGAAGGAATACTTCGAAAACATAAGGGCTCAACAAAATAAACAAGCTAGGAAACTTACAAATTACCTAAAGCTGCCAGAAAAGGGATTGATTGCAAGTTATAAGGTTGCTCAGTTATTAGCAAAACGCAAGAAAGCACACACAGAGGCTGAATCTGTCATTGTACCAGCTTTAGCAATAGTTGTTGAAACAATCCTAGGACCTGATGCCGCCGAAAAAGTTAAACAAGTTCCTTTGTCAAATGATACTATCTCACGCAGAATAAAAGACTTATCGTCAGATTTACAAGATCAAATATGCGAACACTTCAACGTGACTGACGAAGAACTGTCTCTTCTGTGGTCTCTTCAAGTTGATGAATCCACTGATGTTAGCGGCAAAGCCCAGCTGCTAGCTTTTATTCGGTTCATAAAGGATGAAAAATGTGTCAACATATTCTTATTTTGCAAGGACTTAGCAACTACGACCAAAGGCGAAGATATCTTCAATGTGGTGAACGAAAACATTTTGTTCTTCAAACTACAGTGGAAAAACTGTGTCAGCGTTTGCACCGATGGATGTCCTTCCATGCAGGGAAACAGAAAAGGATTCGTCACTCTTGTTCGTCAAGAAAATCCAAATGTATTAGTTGTTCACTGCATGATCCACAGAGAAGCTCTTGCCTTCAAATCTTTGCCAAAAGGTTTGATGTCTGTTCTGGATCAAGTGATTGAAGTTGTAAACTTCATCAAATCTCGACCGCTTGCATCCCGACTTTTCTCTCAGCTCTGTGCAGCAATGGATTCAGACTACAAATGCCTCCTGTATCATACCAACGTTCGTTGGCTCTCCAGGGGAAAAGTATTAAAGCGTGTCGTCCAACTCAAGGCTGAGCTGATTTCATTCTTGGAGGCTGAAAAAAAAAGACTTTGGATTTTCTATTCATGACGAAATCTGGTGGGTTAATGTCACATTTCTCTCTCATTTATTTGACAAATTAAATTCATTGAACTTACGTCTTCAAGGACCATCGGAAACAATCATCACTACATCCTCAAAACTAAAATCATTTGGTGAAAAATTGTCTTGTGGCAAAGTAAGATCTCGAAAGGAGTCTTCGACTGCTTTCCTTCTTACAATGATTGTGCTTCAAACAAAGAAATTACCCCCGAAATTCTTGACACTTTGACACACCTGCAGTCAGCATTGCAGCATTACTTTCCAACAATTGGAAGTAATGAATATGGATGGATCAGCTATCCATTTGGAAACTATGAAGCTACAAATCTTACAACTGAAGAAGAAGAGCAGCTCATTGATTTAAAAAACGATGTAGTTCTTAAGTCAAGTTTTGCCGAGAAAAGCCTGGATAATTTTTGGATTTCAATCAACAAAATATATCCAGAAATCAGTTTAAATGTAATCAAAATAATTCTTGCATTTTCATCTTCATGGTTTTGTGAATTTGGATTTTCAGCACTGACTGAAATCAAGTCTAAGAAAAGAGAGAGACTTCTTTCAATAGATGATGAAATGCGAGTTTGTTTGTCGATTTTGGAGCCTCGGATAGATCTCATTTGCTCTCAAAAACAGGCACAACCTTCACATTAAAAGTAATGATTAAAAACTGGTAAATCTTTTTGTTCTTTTTATTTTAAAACAACTGTTGCTTTTCGTGGTGTGCCGCGAAATTTTTGTTGTTTTTTTACTGTGCCGGCAGACAAAAAAGGTTGAGAAACACTGATCTAGAGTTTAGAGTACTTTAGAGCTATATTTGTAAACTATATATCTAGATTAAACCAGTGGACTAAACAATGAAGTAAAAAAAAGGTTGGCATATCTTCTTCTTCTTTATATTACAGTGCATTGATCAGTGTAGTAACAACATGTACCGTGTGTCCGAAATAAATCTAGTAAATTAGATTCAAACTGTTCTATAGCTTACATTGTATTGAAGAAATAGTCAAGAAGAGGAAACAAAATAGCGACATGACAAGTTTATAAATCGTTAGTTTGTGTTTAAAATACAGTAGTTTATGTTTGTTCGTATCCATACAATTAGTCATTTTTACTGAAAAGCCCAGGGAAATTGGAAATTAATACATATTTGGGGAATTTTGGTGCCCCTCTCCACTTGGTGCTCTGTGCGGCCCGCACATTGGTAGCTACGCCATGGTCACCACATTACAATAAACCTGATGAAAGCGGTTCCTTAATGACTCCAACTGAAAAAAAAAACGAGTTAATGTTTTAAAGTTAATATAATTAAGTTTGAGAGGACGTTCAGGATTTTTTAGAGGAAACTTTTTTATTTTTTTTATCCATTTTTTTTAACAAAATTACAGTGTAGGGCAGGCCACATTTTTAGTCATGGGACAAGGCGATATTTGTATTTTTTTATATTATATTTATTATTATATAATTTTATTTTATTTTTAAACCCCATGTAGTGTCGTATTTACAGTTGAAAAGGCCTTAAGCTATTTGAGATATGGGAGCCCTAAGCTAGAGCTTATGTTGCATAGAGGGGCCCCATGGATCCATGGTTGTTTCACCCTCGGGTATGGGCCCCTAAATGGTCGTGGGCCCGGGTTCATTGAACCCCTTAGCGCCATGGATACTACGCCACTGGGAGAGGGCCCATCAAAATATTCTTGAACCGGGGCCCACGGGTACCTTGCTACGCCACTGTCTATTGGGTAGATGATGTAAAAGATCATCTGTTTTTGTGAACCACTGTTAATGAGGATGTCATGTGGCCAGCACAAAGACCTTTACTTTGAAAACTAATGTCAGGTACCCATTAGAGATGGGAGGACTCAGGAGGCCCAAAGATCCAGAAATTAAAAATCCCTATGGTATAATTCAAATTTATTTTTGTTAGCACTCAAACATTTTTTTAAAGATATAAATATTCCTTTTTGCAAAAGCAATAGATATAAATCTATGCTACAAGCAAGACTAAAAGATTACTGTGAATATTATCATACATCAATATATAGATAATAGAGTTTAAACATCTCAGAAAGTTAAAAATTCTGTGTCCCTATAGCGTTGGTAAAGACAATGATTGTTTTATGAGAAGTGCAATATGTTAGATAGCTAGTTTAGTTTATTTTAGAATTGCGCACTTTTTAGCACCGACATTGAACGCACATTTTATGACGACACAGACAATAGGGTTAGAGGTTAAGTTTTGACGTAATAGGAATTCAGTTAGCGCTATACTCTCAAGGGGATTAGACATCTTTTATCGACCGACTAGACTGTGGCACATCTTGTAAATGAATATTCTGTTCAAGTTTATCAACTTGGTTATTCAAGTATTTGTTCTTGTTTATATGATGGTTTTATTCTCCATGAAACTCGCAATTGAAAATACATCTTCACAAGTAACTCATGCATTTAGTATAATTAATCATCATTAGAAATACATCCGCTACAGTAAGAACTAACATTACAACTGATTCAACCAATACAACAATAAGAGAGGAACCATTACAAATACTCACACAGCCCCTAACCATTTAGCACAATAATGTAAATGCACAACCGTTCCATTAGTTGTAAGATATTTATTGGAATCTGATTATAATGTCAAATGCTGTTCTTTGGAGATCGATGCTGAAAACTTTACAAAGGGTAAAAATTAGTAGTCACAAAAATATTTATATGTAAGCTCTAAGCTCTTTTAAGTGAAAAATAAATACTATTACTATACTAATACTAATACTATACTTATTATAGTACACATTGCACACACACATTTAAATGGTAAATTATGCTATAACAGTATAACTATTTAAAAAAATTCAGTTCCAGTCAAAATATATGTAAATAAAGATACGGTTCCTTTTTTTGAGACCCACTGAGATGTTCTCATTGGCCTCCTTCAGTCGTAGAACGACTATGGTTCATCTCGCACACTTCCTCGTGTGGCTGTGGAGCCCTATTTTGGAGAGACACTCCCGTCCACAAGAATCGCAGGTAAAGGTGGTCTTCGCTACAGAGGTAGAGGAGCTGGCCATTTTCCGCGTTGTCCGCTTTTCTTCCAGAGCTGAGGCCCATGCTCTTTCGCTGTCCATAGCTTTCTTGGTCACTGTCTCTCTCCATCTGGTGCGGTCTAGAGCTATGTCCCCCCACCGGTCAGTTTACTAATTAGTTTAGATTTTCCTCAGTGTAAAGAAGGTGAAGCACTAAGTTTGTTCAAATCTAGTTGCAATGAATTTGACTTTATCAATTATAGAACACTTGTTGAGAAATATTAGTAAGTATTACCATCACATTATCAGTGGGAGAGAACTGAGATAGTGACAATTATGAATAATGGACACAAGTTCTTGTTTTGATTAAAATTCTGAATTTAATGTAAAAATTTTTTTGTTTCAGACTACATAAGATGTCTACAGTCATGTTGGGCAAATGTCTACTTATTTCCCTGTTTTTTATGATTGAGAGTGCCGAGCTCCCTGACTGTGCAATTCCTGTCTGTAAATGTCTGACAGTGGATGACAGTAACGGAAAAGGTGTCATTGATTGTTCGGGTCTCAGTCTGACGTCTGTGCCTACGCCGAGAGTTCCAATATATTTTATGGACTATGAGTTACGCCTTAACAACAACAGCATTGTGATTTTAAGAAATAATTCCTTCACTGGGTTCAGTACTGGTTTAACAAAGCTGGACTTGAGAGACAATAAAATAGCCACTGTTGAAGTTGGATGTTTTGATAGCTTAACTAGTAGTTTAAAATATCTTTTCATTGATGGCAATGGTACATCAGATCCACCCAAGGTTGCTTTGTCTAAATTAATCAATCTAATTGAATTAACAATGAGATATTACGGGACAGTACAGCTAAGTGATGTCCCAGAGACACGTTTGTTTGCAACTTTTTTCAACCTTCAAAAGTTGTCGCTGGAAAACTGGAAAATAACATCAATAGCTACTCATGCATTTTCTGGGCCTAGAAAATTGATTAGTTTAACTTTGAATAATACTTCTTTAGTTGCACTTCCTATAAATTTTTTGGGAGAAGGTAATGTGGGTAAACTAAAACAACTAACTATTTCAAACTCTCATATACAGGAGGTAAGTGACCATGCTTTTCAAATGCTTATCAGTCTCGAAAACTTGGATCTAAGTCATAATCATATCAACAAGTTGGATACAAACTGTTTTGATAATCTGGCCAACAGTTTATATACATTGAACCTAAGTGGCAATGTTCTTTACAATGGAATAGCTTTACAGGGATTAAGGAATTTACCTAAGTTAACTCTTTTAGACCTGTCATCAAATGAAGGTATTTCTTTAATTCCAGATTTATCCCCACTTGGTTTAACAGTAAATAATTTAAGATTATATTTAGGAAACAATAAGATTCAAACTCTGAATAGCAATTCATTGGCCAGCTTAGGCAGTCATCTTCATACACTTGACTTGTCCAGCAATGCCATTACTTCTATAGACAGCAATACATTCAACAGTCTGACATCACTAGTATCACTCAATCTGTCCAATCAAAAATTACCCACAAATATCTGGACAGTTATCAAGCCTCTTATCAAATTAGATGTTCTCAACTTATCAAGTGCTGGGCTCAGCAACATACCAGAGTTTGTGTTTGAAAACATGACAAATCTTCGCGTGCTTGACCTGAGCTCCTCAAGTAATTCAGCTTTTCATAATTCATTCACTTCTGTCATACAACCAGCAGTATTTGCAGGGCCACATTCTAGTTTCAAAGAATTTTATCTGAGTGGCAGCAGTGTGTCCAAACTTTCACCTTGTTTGTTTCGTGGCTACACTAGCTTTCCCATTACCATGTCGCTATTTGGTGGCTCCTACCTGAGGTGTGACTGTGATACTTACTGGTTGTGGATGAAGATAAAAAATGGAGACATCACTTTTCTGACAGGACATGAACCAAGATGTTATTCAAACAAGAAACTACTTTCAGATTTACAACAGTCAGATTTCTGTACAGAGCTCCCTACTGTGTCGTGTACAGACTATTATGAAAATCCAGCACCAAACATCACACTGGCAGCAGGCACAACAAATATCAGCGTCTCCTGGAAAATAGCTGCGACTACCAGCAACATAAAACTTCAGTCAATCAAAGTGGAGATTGATGAGAATGGTGTGTTTGTAAAAGGTCTAAAACTCTCCACATCCGGCACAATGTATGTGTTTACAGGCCTTAAAAACAATACCCAGTACACTGTGTGTGTCACAGCTGTATATATTTCAAATTCGACTGTATCCTGCAAGTCTGTTACAACTCTGGGTAACATTCAGCCAAGTACCCAGAACGGAGATTCCTATAACACACATTTCCTGAACCCAAAGCCAAACATTAGCATACTGGTGGGAGAGACGAACATGGTATTGTCATGGAAACTCTCAGGCTCAACCAACAATCTACTTTCTTTTCTTGTGGAGATTAAAGAGAACAGCACTTTTATCTTTAAGGATCGTGTCAGTGCATCAACTAGTACACATGTTATTGCAGATATAAAACCGAGTACTTCATATACAACGTGTGTTACAGCTGTGTACCTCACAGAATCACCAATAAAATGCATCCATCTCACTATAGATCGGATTGCTTGAGCACCTAATTAAGAGCACATCGGGATGATCTCCCCTCCCAAACGTTTTGATAAAAACAACCAATAAGAACTCTTATTTTGTTTTCTTCATTTGTTTATAAATATTATCACATTATGACGACAGGCACGAATGGATACCTATCATAGGGCACGCAAGATGTGGGCCACAGTGGACCGATAGTAAGTAATGCCAGGGCAGATTTTGCCACTTAGTCCGCCCCTGCACTGACCAACATTTCACATGGTCGAAATTAATAGATAACTTGAGAGAAATGCCAAGAGGAGAGTAGAAACTGGTCCCCCCTTCAATTCACCCCTTCACATCTGTCTTACTACTTGGACACAAAATGAGATTATCCTTTTGTGAGCTAGTTTGTTCCGAAACAAGTTTTTAATCATTATAATAATAATAATAATCTTTATTGTCCGTAAGGAAATTTGTTTTTCTAACAATTCTGTACAGTAGACAGTAATAGCACAGTAATAGGCTGCCTGCCTAGGAGACGATTTTTTCTCTTGTCATTGTTAGGCTAATTATTCCGACAGTGAAAAACTTTTTGGTCGTTAGTGAATATTTGAGGTCACTCTTCATCCACAAGGAAATTTATGAGTTTCAGTTTCAAAATCTAAATGCAAAAATAAACAACAAAAAAAAAAAAACATTTTCACCAAAAAGAAGGCGCTATAAATTCCTAGATCAATCTATTTGTGTTCCGGGTTAATTGTAATCAAATATATCAAACGTCTCAACCTCTCTTCTTTTTTTTATAGTTCTAGATTTTGGAGGACAAAGATAACTATATGCTGGTTTTCGACTGAAGTGAATCAAACGTTACAAAGATCAAGGTTCTTCTTTTTGAGGTTATTCATTTTTAACAATGTAAATGAATCTAGATTTAGATCTAGATTGCTAATAACTTTTAAGTTTTTACATAGATTTAAGTTATGTCACTTTTTATTGTTCTTAAAAAATGTTTTTACAAGTCAATGTATCAACTCTTCTTTAACCCATGACTTTTTGTTAGCTATAGAAACTATGGTAAGCTTTACTTACACACAAAATTAGGCCTACATGGTGGAGGAGTGAAAGGGTTAATTGCTACCAGTAAATAACACAAAGAAATTTGTAAACCTTTGAGAAAGTTTGTCGATGAACGAAGACCTGACTATTGTCCATATAAAAATTTATTTTTAAAGACATTCTCTTGTGATTATTTTAAATAAATTAAATGACAAACAGTATTTTAAGTATGTTATTACTGAATGATATTCAAAGAGAATAAAAAGAGAACTACAACATAGGACACCATTTTACATCTACCATTTGAAGGCCTCAAATAAAAAGTTCACCAGTGTATTTTAGTAGTTGGACAGTTAAATTACAAAATCAAGCAACACAAGTTGGCACCAGTGTAAAAATCTAAAGATTGTAATAATTAGGTAGATGGGAGATTTTTTTTTTAGTTCATCACTACTTTAGTCTTTGTACTTGTGTGCATCACGTGATCAAAAATTAGTTTGATAACATCTCAAGTTCTAAGCCATGGTGATTCCTAAAACCAGCAAACAGTATGAATGATTAGGAAATGAGACCATTTTGTCATTGTGATGTATTAATACAAGAATTAGTCTCTTAATATTGTTTTCACTTAACACTACCAATATCTATCCAATGCATTTTATCAAGCTGATGTTTGATGAAATATTAAGTGCATCTATCAATAAAGACTTTTTCACTTAGACGTATCTTAATGCTGCTTAAAGACAAGGGTCATCCCGGGTAGCTACTACTTTTCCTTCTAAAAACCTACCAGATTATTCACATTTATAGCGTACATTAAATAATACTAACTTTAGGACAAAATTGTAGTTGACACATAGTAATTAAATATATTTGTCCAGACCATTAAAATGCGAATATTATTGACATGTCAAACCTTGAACAGAAACAATAAGCCTGATAGTAAAAAAACCTTGTGAGCGCTCGTATAGAGAAAGTATGGAACAACTGCGTTTTGCAAATAGCAAATAAGGGACCATTACAACTACTGATCTGAAAATAAGTATTTAAAAGAAATGTACAGACTGTGTATCTGCAGTCTGGCTGACATTCGCATCATTTTCAAAGCTATAGACTGCAAGCATAACGACTTATCCATTATATTGAAACAACAAGTGATATTTGCACCACATGGAAACATATTACACCTCAATCCAACACAAGCGCCGTACTGCATGGACATAAAAAAGATGTAAGACTTATAAAGCACAAGTGAAAGTGTGTTAAGTGACGCTAAATGCTTATTTATTACATTAGCCATGCCAAACAGCTAACAGTACAGCAATAGCACAAGATCAAACTATATGTTTCAACAGTTTATAACCCAGCACCTACAATTAGTATAAAATAAAAAAAAAGAAACATTTACAAGCTTTTATTCTAAAAGTAAAATAAACAGATCTAGAGATCTGATTGTCTTTAGTAATAAAAAGCAGCAAACATTTTTTTATAGTTTTAAAATTGTATCTAAAATTAAAAAGGAATATATACAATAGTGAAACAATTAAATGCACATCTCAAAACTTGACTTTAGACCACCACAGTGACAACATTGATGAAATGTTCCAAGTGCACACGCATTCGAAATGAGAATGCACATTTGCTCGTATGGGTAACATACATAGAGACATCATGAAAACAGACAAATCCGTTCAATGACAATGTATTCCGACAGATTCTTTAGCAGCACTTTTTGTTTAACTGTTGTGCCACTCTAAGAAGCTGTTCAATCCGGAGTGTCGTAGCTTCAGGAAACCAATCAGTCGTCGGAAAAATCACTATCCCACTCAGGTGAATAAGATCGATGGCGTGCTACTGGAGATGGATCGTTGCGCCTTCTGGGAGAACGCGACCTGAAAACAAGAGAAACATGAAAAATACTTTGAAAAAAAAAGGCTTAAAAGAAGTGTAATGGTATTAATTAGTGTGGATCATCCATTTAGTAAATTTTGTAATAGATATCTAGATCAAGAGTACTAGACCAACAACAACAAATCTGTGATTAGAAATATTTTTAACAATTATTTTTGTTAAACAATACGCTATGATCCTAACAACACTTATCTGAATCAGTGAGGAAAATGGGAGGGGGGGGGCGGAAAGGGATATCAGGGTGAATTTGACCGTAAGAGTTTTTAAAAGCATTTCAAACAAAAAACAAAAAAGTGGGGGAGGGAACTCATCCAGCCAACATACTAACCACTCTGCTAGTGAGGTGTTTATAACTATAGAAGATTGTAGAGTTATCTATTGTTTTATTCAAACTTAATTGAAAGCGGCGACCTATAATGGGGACTAATTCAACTTATATCACCAATTCAATCAAGTACAATTTCTTTCCCTCGCCCATGATACCAAACAAAATAATTAATTACCAATAGTTAACTAACTTATTAGTGTCACAGGCTAGTTTTTAGAACTCCTGTGACATGAAGTGACTTATAGTCATTTTTCACTATTCCGTGCTTCAGCACGAGTAAATTTTTGAGACTCTGACTGTAAAGGGTTGAATAAGTTAGTGTAGAACTCCAGCAGAGTATGGATGTACTATAATTTTCTCTGTTATTGTGATGTAAGATCAAGTATTAACTTATAAGTATTTTTTCTAGATACATGACGCTCTGTGTAACTTATTCTTGTGGCGAGAATCGCCAGTGAATTATTATTATATTTTATTCTGTAAATAAACGTATCGTCTGCTACGAAGGAGTTGTTCTTTGGATATATAGATGTGTGTGTTGTAGTCATATTACGCATCTACTCAGTAACACTACGCAACAGCTAAAGTGGCCAGGATAAAGCTATTTTATGAGTCCACTAGTACACACCAACAATACAAGAAGAGGCCCTAACACACAATTGAACATTAGCGTCAGCACCACAATCAAAATTTGACAATTAGTTAATTAGTTTGATTCTTGTTTTGTCAGGTAAAGTTGCAAAGTTTCAGCTTGATTTGAGATCGAGTGTCGGAGAAATAACGTGTGCAAAATTTGTAAAAAAAAAAAAAATAGGTAAGACAAATGCCTAAGGATCGAGTTAATTAGGGCATAAGATCATCATTTAGAAAAACTGCAAGCTTCAAATTGAATCAAATGTTTAGAATCTAATCTCTAGGTCTAGCCCAAAATAGGTCTGATTAATTATGGCACACCACATATGTAAGGATCTCGGTTACATAGATTGGCCAATAAGACTTTTCCCCCCTCATTTTAAGCTAATTATTTCGATAGTTATAACAGTACAGTCGCTAGTGAACATGTATTTATATAAACTCATTGTAGATAAGATAAGATAATTTTTATTGATCCAATCTAATGGAAATTCAGTTTGATTACAATTGACAACCTCAGCGCAACTACTGTACTGTACTGGCACTGGATGGCTGTCTGGTGTGTAGTTTGCCCGGGCTACCCTGCCTCATAGTAGCGCCCAGGTGGAAACGGTCATAAGAGGATGTATATTCTATTAATGGCATAACCAAGGTTGAATAACATTTTAGTTTTTATGTTCTTATTTGATTTGTGGAAATTTCTTATAATAACCTTTGACGTATTTTATAAGATAAGAGGAAGCGATTAGTCCAAAAGGGTAGCAAAACAAGACACCAGTAGAGGTGCTTAAAAAGTGCGACAGCACCCTCATTGCACAGGTCAGGGCTGCAAAAAGAGCCCTAACGACCATGTCAACAATCCACATAGGGCTGGATTTAAGGAGGGCATGCGGGGCTATTGCCCCAGGGCCTTCACAAGAAAGAAGCCTGCACAACAGAGAAGCCTCCACAATAGAGATTTTTAAAATTTCGACAGGGCAGAAACTAGTGGTTTTTTTTTAAACTTTTTTTTTTCGAATTTGTATCGACAATACTTATTATTACTTATTATTCTTATGCATATTAAATATAAAAAAGAGACCGATTCACAAATGACGAGTCCCGGACGGTTAGTGCGGTAAAGAGAAAAAAAAGATGGCACGCCCCCCCCCCCCCGATGATTGACCTTTGACCACGTATCTAGCGCGTGTGTCCAGAACTTTTGAATCACTGGAAATGGTATGGTGCATTATAGAAACCGACTCGGAGCTCTTCCAAACAGAAAGGTTTGTTCAATCACGTTGGTGAAATGGAACTTTTTTTTTTGTTGATTGATTTGATTTTTGATTTTGTTTGTTTTGCTGGCCTAGAGCTTCTACCGACAGTTTAAAAAAGGGCGTCGTTTATGACAGACTCTTCAAACCCTGCCAGGCTAAGGGAGATTAAGGTTTGGGTTACGGAGTTGGCCTAATAAGTAATAATCTTTCGAAGTAGGTTAATTATGCTAAATCAACGTACCTTGCAACAAGGCCCCTGATTTGAGGTAGTCCATATGCCATTTGACATCTTACTTCTCTGCCCTTAAGTACAGCGCCATCCAGTCCTTGTACCGAATCTTGTGCGTCGTGCTTGTTGAAGAACCTAACAAATGCGAAGCCTCTGCTTTTCCTTGTGAATCTGTCTCTTGGGATGTAAACATCTCCCACGTCGCCAAACCTTTCGAAGGTCTCGCGCAGTTCATCTGGTGTTGTTTTGTAAGGGATGTTGTCGACTTTCACTGAATGCAATCCTGCTATGTTTGGTGGACCACGTCTTGATGGCCGATTCATGTTTGGAGACGAAAAATAAATTTCTTATTTAGATATCAACTATTTAGATCCTCAAAGCCTAAGAAAACAAGTTCAATCAATGCTGTGACCGTTGCTATATAAATGTTGCCAAATTGAAGCGGTGTATATGCTAACTTGAAAAAAAGCTAGATAAGTTTATAGCTAAATTTATTGCTCAGCTCATTAAACTGATAGACCAGGCCTGAGTTTGTGTGTGCAAAGCGTGCGACGGTTCAGAGACTACGTACGTAGACAGACTACACGTTTTTCTCAGTACTGGAAACAAATGTACGAGTATTTCATTTGTTGTGAGTTTGTTTTCTTTGTTTTTATAAGAAAATGTTAGCTTCAAAATTTATATTTGACATTTCAAAATCGACAAATCTTATTTCTGATGGTTTTACTTAGGTCAACATCTACCTGCTTTTCTTCTGCTTCAATTATAATACATTTTTCAAGCTAAGAATGCAGCAAGAAATCATTTGGTAGACCCAAGATCATCTAGATACAAAGGCAGAACACTACTTCGGATTTTTTACAGTCAACTTTTTAATGAAAAAGCTTGACAAGAGTCACCACTAGACTAAGGATCAGGTAAACATAAATACACAAATAAGTAGAAAACAGAGATCCAAGGCAAAGATTTTATATCCATTATCATCTGTTTACGTTCACATTTTTACAGATGTGGATGTCGAGCTAAAATTTAATTTTTTAACGCTCCAGGTCTAGTACTACATTAGAAATGGAGTTAAAAGGTTTTGTCAAATTTGAAAGACATTTTTGTTTGTAGTTCAGACATATAAATAGATGAATCTACTAGATGAGTCTACAGTGCTGTAGTGCTTCCGTCACTCCTATATGCATCAGAGTCATGGACCTTGTACTCCCGCCACACCAAAAAGCTAAACTCCTTCCACCTACGCTGTCTAAGGAGTATCCATAAGGTGCGTTGGTCTGACTACATACCAGACACAGAAATCTTAAAGCTGTCCAACATGCACAGTATTAATGCGACAGTAAAAAGGTCCCAACTACGATGGGCGGGTCATGTAGTCCGCATGCCAGAAAATCGCCTTCCCAAGAGACTTCTGTATGGAGAGTTATGTACAGGAAAGCGCTCCCAAGGCGGCCAATACAAGCGCTACAAAGACACTCTCAAGAGCTCTCTCAAGGAGTGCGGTATCGACATTCATGGCTGGGAAGCACTAGCTCAAGATCGCTCTGCATGGCGAGAAGCTGTGAGTCTCGGAGTCTCAAGTTTTGAAGCAAGAAGAGTGGCCAGTGCGATAGAGCGCCGAACCAACAGAAAGCAGAGAGAAAAAGCAGGCCCACCTGCAACTGACAAAACTCACCCATGCCACATATGCGGCCGGCTTTTCAAAGCGAAGATTGGACTATACAGCCATCTTCGATTCCATAGGAATTGAGAAATGTGCTCATCTTCGAACACGAAGGAGGAGCTATATATATATATATATATAAATAGATGAATATTATTATATTATCGTTTATATTACTAATTTTTCTTATATTTCTCGAATTCCAACATGGCAACGATATCCGTGTTTGGACGACGTTAATTTCTTTTATTCTGATTTCAGACAACAATTTAACTGAAAACTGAGACAGTAGGAGTTTAGTCTGTGAAATAGCCCAACGTGAACAAGAAAATAGATAGATTTATATAAAAAATTATTGTAACAATTACTATAACCAACATATACTCATTAGTGTCAGGCCTGGATTAACCATTAGGCAAACAAGGCACGTGCCTAGGGCACCAAGCGTTTGGGGGGCACCAAAGAAAAATGTGTATATTGTCCCGGTAGCCTCGCGAAATCGACATGACATTAGCAAAGAATGGTTATTGTATTCATCATCCACAGGATCTGTGTACTGTTTTGTTTGTAAACTTTTTGCGTTTAAAGGTTCCACAAGTTTGGATGATAAAAATTGGTTCAGTGACTAGAAAAATAACATTCAAGTTGATAATCATGAACAAAGCGCTACTCATAAAGACTGCATGTTAATATACCTAAGTCGTAGACAAGGCTCGGATCTACTACAAAAGCTAGAAGAGCAAATTAATGAGGAGTACAGTTACTGGGAACATATTTTGAGGCGAGCAGTAGCGGTTATTTGTACAATAGCTGAGCATGGTCTGGCTTTTAGAGGACAAATGAAATATTTGGATCTTTACAAAATGGAAATTATCTAGGGTTGCTGGAGTTGGTCAGTCAGTTTGATCCATTTTTAGCATCACACATTGCGAAATAAGGAAATTCTGGAAAAGGAAATCCTTCATATTTATCCAAAACTATATGTGAAGAACTGATTGAAATTATGTCCCAAAAAAGTTCATGGAGTTATTTTAGAGGAAGTAAAGGCTTCCGGTTATTTCAGCCTGTCAGTAAACTCAACACCAGATGTTTCACATATAGATCAATTAAGCGGTGTTCTTCGATATGTGTTAGATGGAGAGCCCATTGAGCGCTTTTTGACTTTCTTGGAGCTGCAAAGTCACACAGGTGAAAATATGGCTAAGCAAGTGTTGCAGTACTTAGCCTACGTGAAGTTTGCAATATTGATTTTTCAAAATGCAGAGGTCAGTCATACGACAATGCTGCTAATATGTCTGGGTGCTTCAAGGGCATGCAGAAAAGAATTCTAGAGGAAAATGATTTTGCTATATACATACCCTGTGCTGCCCATTCACTAAATCAGGTAGGCAGAAGTGCCGTTGACTCTTGTTTAGAGGCAGTAAACTTCTTCCATACAGTGCAACTGATCTATACTTTTTTCACAGTTCAACCAACAGGTGGAAGATTCTGAAAGGATGCCTTTTGAATGAAACGCCTGTAAAGCCCCTTTCCGATACCAGATGGGAGGCACATGCTGTTGCAACTGAAGCTATTGTAAAGTCTCATCCTCAGATTA
Organism: Biomphalaria straminea; assembly: GCA_021533235.1. NCBI lineage: Eukaryota > Metazoa > Mollusca > Gastropoda > Planorbidae > Biomphalaria > Biomphalaria straminea. Next base: position 11,467,390 of record JADKLZ010000104.1, read on the forward strand.
TAGAAGCGTTAGAATGTTTACAAGACCAGTCACAGAAGGGGGACACCAGAAGAGAATCAGAAAACATCGCAAAGAATTTGAATTTGCTTTCATGCTTGTCTTTTGGGAAGAAGTGTTACAACATTTTCATAGGGTCATTCAAGCTCTACAAAATGAGCATGTGAATTTGAAACCGTGTGCTGATTTGTATTCCTCACTAGCAGATCACTTGCATGAATCTAGGAATGAATTTGAAAGATTTGAAGAAGCTGCAAAAGAAATAACACCAGGTGTGGTGTTTAAGGCAACTTTGACCCGTAACGTAAACGAAAGACAGTGGTCATTGATGGTAATGCCCTGAGGTCTCACTGAATGCCAGAGACAAATTTCGTACATCTACTTTCTACGCGATTGTTGACAAACTTGAGACAGAGATGAGTAGACTAGCGCAGGTATATAATGATTTTTTTAGTTCGATTTTCTTGTTTGGTCGATGTACCACAAACATTGCAGTGTTGTGAAGCACTAATTGATGCTATTCTGAAGATCTGAACACTAATTTATATACTAAACTACAACAGTTCCACTCATATATTCGCCACAAGTTTCGTGAATCAAAATCTGAGAACAACACGTTCAAACATGCAGAACTATACAAAGTAATAGTTAGAGACAACATCGAGTGGGCTTTTAGAAATGTAGAAATCGCCTTGCGCATATGTTTAAAATTAATGGTCACGAAATATTTAACTGAGTGCTCTTTTTCTCAGTTGAAACGTACAAAAAATCCAAGTAGATCAACAATGAAACAAGAAAGGCTTGATTCCTTGTCTCTGCTGATGATTGAGGCGGACTTGTTGCACAAAAATACCTTTGATGATGTACTCAAAAACTTTGCCAAACGTAAATCTAGAAAAAAGAACTTTAGAATGTAAATGTGTGCTCTCTCTGACTTTTTTGGTTATTATCGCCACGTTGAAAAATTGTTTGGATGCTGTTGTAATAAAGGATTTTGTGTGATTTATTAAATTTTCTATGTTTAAAATGTATTTCATAATAAAATTTTATTTTTAATAAAAAGAAAAAAATGCTCACAAAAAAAAAATTTTAAAAGAAGAAAATAAAAATACATAAGAAAAGAATAAATTTAAAAAAGAAAATACGCCTAAAAATCATATAATACAGAAATACCTTATTGTAGGTTTTATATGAGTGACGGTAGTACAAACATATGTGTTAATAATCGTTTGTCTTAGTTTTTTTTTGCATAATATTGAACATACCAGCCATCGGTGGAGGATCGGAGGTCCGGAGAGAAGGGGGCACCCATGTGGGTTTGTGCCTAGGGCACCAAATTGGCTTAATCCGGCCCTGATTAGTGTAATTCTATGCATTTGAATTAAATGCAAAACAATAATTTGTGCAAATAAAACTAAAACTAGATTTAGTACCAAAATAGCTAGTTTGGCCACGCGAAAACGTTCTTAGCGCCATCTATTTTGAATGAAGTAAGAATGTTTAAGATAGATCGATTCGGTGCACTGAAACATTCGGTCGGGTATTTTACTTTTAATGTACTGAATGTGTTCAGCAAAATTAGTGATAAATCTTTTGTCTAAAAAAAATAATTGCTAGATCTAGAGGATTTAGTTTTATATCATCTAAGTCTATTTAAAATATGATTGAAACTTTGATCCATAGTTCTATACAGAGCCAATCTACTTATTAGCTAGATGCTAATTGATTTTCTATTACTACTGTATTCATGGGCTTACATCTCTTTCACCTGTTTAATGACTTTGTAGTAGGGATGTTGTAACAGTTCCAAAACCTAACTAAATAATAAGGATGTGAACTTAAAGTCTCATTCACTTATCCCTTTTTCCTGTTTCTATTCCCTGAAAGAAAGTCTTTGCGAGCACCTAGGACCTGTGATATAACCATAGAGTTTAAGTTTGTATTTTTTTTAATGGTAGTTAACAGGTCATCGTGGGATCTCATCGCTGTATTAATTCTGTTTCTAATCTCTCCCTTTGTGGTGCGTTCTTAGTAACCGATAGGAGCTTTCTGTAGCATCTCAATTCCATCGCCTCCAATACTGATGTCCCTTTTAAATCCCTGTTAGCTATTGGTCTTAATACATGCTGTTTTGTCTACGCCCATAACCAAGTCAGTTAATTTTTCTTCTGTTCTTGCCATACCATCTATGTCGAAATTAATAAGTTCATCACCAATTAAAAAAAAAAAAAACATAGTTGAACTAAACTATAGAAATTAACTCTTTTTCACCTAATTGACGATTGATTTGACCCCATTAAACTAAATTGATATTTGGATTTATAAACTTAAATTTGTGTGTCATAGAAACAATGCCAATATCCAATACCAAATATAACATTTTCTGATAACGAACAAAAAGTTATTTAAGTTTAACCCTAACTGGATAGATAAATACAAATGAGCAAAACAAATAATACTATCGAAACGAGGACAATAATTACGGAGAGAAAGAGTTAAACTGTGACAACTTTTCCAAAATGAGCTTGTATATTTGTCATAACTCATAACTCTACCGAACATTCTTCAAATATGGTTTGTCTTCTCAAGACTGTTTTTTTCATATCTAAGTGTACCTCATATGTAGACTCTAAAAATCTAAATATTACTGATGATATCCGAGACATCGTTTGCAACTTACTTGTGCATGGTGATCTAAGCTGTAGGTCTTCACAAAGGATGAAACCAATAATAAAAAAACAAATATCTCATCTCTGCACGTGATCCCGTCAGGGGCACAGGCCATCAATCAGCTTCCTCCTGGTGTCTTGGTTCTGGGCGGTCTCTCCAACTGTCTTCGCGTCCTACCCATTTGCTTGGGATCTGCATCCTAATCTCGGCGCGATGTTATTTGTGGGCTGTCTTTTCTACCTTGATATAATGACTGCAGACGTATGACCTACCTATCGCTAGTGTCCCTGACCTCGTGATGTGCTTCTGTTTTGTTCTTGCCACAGATTCTTTATAAAAAAATCTTCCTTAGGCACATGTTGAATTAATTCATTTTTTTTAAATAACATTATAACAAATACTAAAAGAATTAAATTAAGTAAGGTCGTTTCATCTTCTAAGTAGGCAGGGACGGTCCTAGCAATTGCGGGCCCTATGCGAAACGGATTGCGCGGGGCCTAGTCTGTGTAGGGAAAAGACTAATGTCAACATTAAGATATTGTATTAGAAAATACATTCGTCTTAATTTTTATTAAATGAAAACTAGCAAAGCTGTTTTTTTTTAATCGCGCGTAGGATTAGTACTCCAAATAAAAATTTTGTCTATTTTTCAGGACATTTTTAATTTTAGATTTCCAGAACTTTTTTGAATATTTTGCAATTACAAGAGAATTCCACTACCCCCTGGATAATTAGGAAGCAGGGCAAAGCTTGTTATTATATACAAGTTAAATTGTTTTAATTT
>JADKLZ010000104.1:11470940-11484448 GCA_021533235.1 Biomphalaria straminea
TTAATAATTTACACCTAGAATTAGCGCGGGGCCTATGACAGTGCGGGGCCCACTGAGATCGCATAGGTTGCAGTGGCCTAAGTCCGGACCTGTAAAAATTAGGAGTAGGAATTGAAAATTAAGTACGAAGATTAAACTAATTATTGCATTTGTTTAAATGACCACCAAAAACATTTCATTCTTATTGTAATAACAATTCATCTTGACATAAGAACACTAGTACTTTTTAGATTTCAACTTGACGGCTGTTGATAAAGACATTGTACAAGAGCACTAGTACCTTGCAGATTTCAACTTGACGACTGTTGATAAAGACATTGTACAAGAGCACTAGTATTTGTATCAACTTGACGGCTCTTTATAAAGACATTGTACAAGAGCACTAGTACTTGGTAGATTTCAACTTGATGGCTGTTGATAGACATTGTACAAGAGCACTAATACTTGGTAGATTTCAACTTGACGGCTGTTGATAGACATTGTACAAGAGCACTAGTACCTTGTAGATTTCAACTTGACGGCTGTTGATAAAGACATTGTACAAGAGCACTAGTATTTGTATCAACTTGACGGCTGTTTATAAAGACATTGTACAAGAGCACTAGTACTTGGTAGATTTCAACTTGATGGCTGTTGATAAAGACATTGTACAAGAGCACTAGTACTTTGTAGATTTTAACTTGACGGGCTGTTTATAAAGACATTGTGCAAGAGCACTAGTACTTGGTAGATTTCAATTTGACGGCTGTTGATCGAAACATTCTGATAAGGACCCAGTCCTAAACAATGTTTGAACATGTACATTTAAACAGTTGAATAGAGAGATTTCCAAATATGTGAGTCAGTTCATTTTTCAGCATCAATAACTTTTCATGTTAAGTAATTTCCTTTTTCAAGTGTTATGCTTTATTCTTCAATAATAGTAGAGTATAAATAGTTTCAAAATCATCAGATAAACCACTCAATATTAACTAATAAAGAATAATGAAGCATTCAATATTAACTAATTAATGTCAGGGTTGTACTTTACATTTGTTAAAGTCTGCCAGCATATAGAAACATAAAACGTTATGTAAAGTCACTCATGCATGCGTTCATTAATCAATATCAAATCCAAAATATTTAGATGACAGTTACCAATGGATTGACACATCTTATGGCACACAATATGTCAGATGGTAATGCCAGTGCCTATTTTGACGTGCCCTCGGCCTTATCTGTAGTAGTTTAAATTTCAACATACTGCCTGGTTTAACAATCTAAACATTTAAGAAAACACTAAATAAAATACTAAATGATGCTAATCAGAGTTTAAGACCTCTGGCAACTAAAAATAAAATTAGCTAAGATCAACAATTGGATACCTATTTCAGAATTATTTGTTGTAAACAAAGCTAAACAGACTTGAAGAATGCAAAGACAAACCAGAGCCAAACTTATTAAATTTCACATGTGAATCTTATGTTCGAAAGAACCTGTTGCATGACTGTTCGTTTCGTTTGCTGTCGCTGTAATTAGTTTTGAGTAATGCCAGCAAACGACAACATAAAGAGAAAGAATAAAGTGTACTGAGTCAGTTGTGCATTCGTGCTTTGTTTCAGTATTTTGTACATTTGTACATTTAAAACATTTAGTTCGTTTTTACAATGCACGTTTGATTGATTACATTATTTATTCTTTTAAATCGTCAATGTCTTACCACATTTTATTTAAAAGGAGCCACGATGCGCTTTTATGCAAGTGACACAGTCATTTGAACCTAGAATCAATATAAGGCAATAAACACACCAGCAACATTTATATGGATGTTGTTAAGACGTCGAAAGGAGGAATAACATGTCGACTTTCCGTGATGTGATCTACTTTCTGTGATTATCCTTTCAAATCAATTCATCGTAAAAGTAATAACACATTTTTTAGTTCATTCTATGTAAAATTTTAAACCTAAGTCAATTGGGCAATGAATTTACAAGTGGTTGAAAATAGTATAAACGTGTTAATTAAGAGAACTATTGTTTTCATTTTATCAGTGAATATTTCTGGAAATAAATGAAAGACAACTGCAATGCATTTTAAATGTATTTGTAGCAGATTAGATTTCTCTACAATGTTTAATTACTTTATTTATGAAAAAGAGCTTAAAGCTCAGCAGCCAAACGTTGGCTAGAAGAAGAGTTTCAAAGCATGCGGAAAATCACATTATTAGTTCATATTCTTTATTGCTAAGCTACAACTGCTTTCTATATTATGTGTGCAAGACGTCTCCTTTTGCTGTACTTGTTTACTTTTGTTTAGTTTAAGAAACATATTAATAGGCTTTATTCATGAGTCTACTTTTAAATGTAAAGTACAGTTGTTATTGTTGTTTTTTTAAACCAACTCTTTGTCTCCGAACTGACGATACCAACGTTGATTTCACCAGAATATGGTAAATAATTACGGTGAGAAAGAGTTAAGTTCGTTCTAGGTACAGTACTCTAAGTACACTTTTACAATTAAATAACTTACAACATTAAGTTATGTAGCACATTAACAATACATACTTCATTGTTGCAACACACTTTATTGTATTACCAGTACGTATAATTGCCTGTTTATAAAGTGGCAATCATTTGACAAAAATGTCATTTTAAACAGTATAAATATGTTGAGGGTGTGTATATATATAAATAATTGTATTTTTATAAATATCTATATTCAAAATAAATATATACTGACAAAAAAAAACTGTAGAACTTATTTCTAAAGTGACATTCTAACACAATTGGCATCATGAGAGTTATGAAAATTGCAATTTCAGCCCCTTTACGACTTTAAAGGAAAAAAAATCATCCAATGTGCTTCTATCTTTTTTCTGGTCTAAAAACGTCCCTTTAATATTAAAAAAAAAATTAATCACATAAAATAAGTTTTTCCTTATACCTAGAAATTAAAAAAAATTATTTGAATGTCTTTGATTTTGAAAAAAAAAGACATACCTTTTTTATTTTACACAGAAACAGACATACTTTAAAATTGCATTTATTCAGGCACCCTCTACCTCCCTTCCTCAAAGATTCCACAGCTTTCTTTATCGGTCATTAGGTCTCTATTTTATGTATTGAAAAGTTCTAAACATTTAAAACTAGATCTAAGTAAATGTTGCCTACAAACGTGTCTCACAAATTCATCAAATTCATCGACACTTAAATTCTTCTTCACCAAACATACACATCAGAGGGTCCATGACAGCGAGGACTCCTATCTTCTGACAAGTCTATAATATTCTCCTACTGACTCATCGCTGGTACTACTGTCGGATGGTTCTGGAGACCTGGATCTAGATCGTCCTATGGGAGAACGAGATCTGAAATTAAAAGAACAAAATCTCAAAGATCTATATTATAGGCTACTTTCTTCAAAGAAATTTATTATACTATTTGTCACACACCATGAAATGCATTTGAAATGAGAATACATGCAATATTTGATGAATATCTAGACCAGGGGCGTAGCTAGGGGCTCGGGGGCCCGGGGGGACCGACCTCTTTGGGGGCCCCTTGCATTTTGACTTTCGATATATGACATGACATAATGTACGCAAAACAAATAGGCCTATAAGCCCAAGACCAAATTGGTTCAGCATATCAGTAAATTTAACAAAAAAAAATTTACCATTAGGACTCTTTTAATTAATAATACCGTTGTTTATTAGCTAAATATTGCACAAGTGACAAATCTCGATTAATATCGCTTAGCGTCGTGCATTCTGTGCAGCAAAGACATATAGGCCTATAACATAATCTACATCGATACTTTCTAGTATTTGTGACGTCACTGACATTTAAGCCATGATAAGCCTTTCTTGCGCCATTGTGCTCCTGGGATAGTTTTTTTTTAGAATGACGCAATGGAAGTGGCCTGAGTTATCGATATTCAGAGGATGTTGCAAGGTTTGAGCCTATTGGTGATTGTATTACTGGTTTGTTGATGAAAAGTGTTCGTGCATCATTGACATCATTAAACAAGCGATTTGTCATTTATTTCATCATACAAACAGTAAAAAATAACAAAGTTTGTCATAAGAGTGTCATCATCCAACAGGAGTCTTGGTCCAAGAAGAAACCCAAAGTATCCATTTTCTTTCCAGCCTTTGTAATCTGTCCTTCATTCCCATATGAAATCTGTCCAGCACTTCTGTCGCAACACGTTTGAATTGCAGTTCCATTGACAGTCCTACATTAGAACTCAACTTCCCATAAGTCTTTTCTTTCTTCTGGTTGTTTTGATTACAGGGAATCCATAGTATTCACTACGTTCTTTTGCTTTTTCTTTGGATTGGGTGATAAGTTTCGTCCGTTTCTCACCATTTTGCAGAAAGCATGAATGAATTTAGGTATTGTTTATGTTTTGTGCGAAAGCACAAAGATATAGGACAAACAAAAGTGGGAAAGATCCATATCTTGCTATGCTCGAGTATAGAAATACTCCGATAAGCATCACAACTGCTGATAAGTAGAAGACTCAGGGACAGCATTCCAACTGATCTCAAACTATTAAAATCATCGGTAACTGAAAATGCAGAGACATTACTCAATGAACGACAGATGAAAAGCAAAGTGAAATACTATGCAAATGCAAGACTACCTAAAGGTTATTTTGTCGGAGAGAAAGTGAGAGTTCGTCTAGGACAAACATAGCAGAAAGCAGTTGTCATAAAAAAACATTCATCACCCATATCTTACATCATAAACAAACGATGGGAAAACATACAGAAGAAATCAAAGCTTTTTGAACAAGAGTTTCGATGAAGATATCTCTGGGTACTATGATACCGATGAAGACAACGAGCAGTAAACTGTTAGAACAAACGAAACAGACAGAGAACTTGTTGTGCCAGTCAAGACTTGAAAAGGAAGGATGTGATAATAACTTCAAAAGGAAGGATATCTGGGGTTAATTTGAAAAAAAAAGTTAAAAGTTGAACAATGCATGTACAGTTACAAAAAAGGTGACAATTGTTGGATCTATCTCAGCAGAATGAAAAGCTGACAGGTTTAGAGAGTGATTATCACAGTTCAGAAATGTTGCTTTTGGATTTATGCCTAACAAACGTATGCGCAGGCCAGACAGACGGCCACTCATTGTGGCTACGTTATAATAGGTTTACCTTTGCGTCACGCTGTTTTGTAGCCCCACTCTGGTCAACTCGGCATGGGGGAAGTTCCCATAGAAAGAATAACATTTTTTTTTATTTCACAAATAAAAAATATGCCATGATTGTGAAATATCGTCTGACGAAAAAACGTACATCTGTTGTTGTTTTTATTCATATTCCCATCTTTGCAATTCACTCTTTTATCATTCTATAAGAACGATTTTTTTTTATTTAGAAAAGCATTTTCCAATTGATTGCGGAAAGATGAATAGAGGGGTAATAACTCGAGTGTGAAGTTAATTCTGAAATTAAAGAAGCCAAACCCGTATAATGGACAATTCTAGCATTGTTAAGAATAACTATTGGACCTGTTATACCCGATTCTGTAAATTCCGCTTCAAGGTTAATTAGCGTAACCTTAAATTTATGTATTTAATTACTAACACCCTACGTGGATTTATGCTGCAAGCATGGAACTATACTAATGGAACTACGACTCCGAGGTTTTTTACAAAGCCGTATAGAAAACAGGTTCTTTGCGCATGTCTCGCGCATCCTGCAATGCCTAAAAAATAAAATGATTGAAATAAAGAAGGATCTTACGCCTCGAACGCGCGCAATTTACCCGTGTTGCTTAGAAAATGTTTTTTGGCTTTTTATAAACAGATCGATAAAAACTTTATCCATTTTCAGACAATCTGTTATAGTAAATATAATTTATTAGAGTAAGAGATTATCACAAAATTATTTTATTTTTAATCACCCCTGGCGTCAAATTCACTCTAAAGTCGATGCTTCTGTTTTGAAGTTGCCGTTCGTTTAGTAATTTTCATGTTAGGTATTTTCTACTAGATCTGGGTAATTTTTTTATGCGCTACTGATGCATGTGGGCCAACTTATAGGCCTATAGCCTACATTTTTAAAAAAATCCATAAGAATGTAATTTCTATCTCTTATTAGTTAAATTCATATTTGCATAAAAACAGTCAACAGTAATAAAAAAAACCGTAGGCCTTCATATAGGTCTAATGCAAGCAAAGTTAATAAACGTGCGATCGATAGAAAGGACCACTTTTAATTTTATTAAAAAGTATTTTTTTTTGAACTATAATCTATATACCTATAGTATTAAGAGATTTTTCTTAAAAATCTAAATTATGAAGAAAAAAAAAACAGTAAGCCTATTAGGTCTATTGATAGTAGACTTATTCAGAGACGGTAGGCCTATATTTAGAGAGTTAGACCTAGATCTATATATCTAATGATGCTATTATATATTTAGCAATGTTTATAAAAGTCGAGCTCAACAATCTATATCATTACGATATTAGAGACATTTTAATTATAGTCAATATTTAAAAATAATTTAATGAAATCAACCTAATTAATGTACAGATAGCCTATCAAATCTAGTATGCTTGTTTGCAGAATATATTTATGAGCCTGGAATAGATCTAATATAGGATGCTAAAAACCATGTCAATAAAATAATATTTATCTGGGTATATTTAAAACTAGAAATATAGATCTAGACATTTTCCATAACGGAAATAGATCTACAGTGTTTACAAACGAAGTAAAATGCCGTAATCTAAAGTAATACTAGATCTAGCGCTATATCTAGAAAACACAATCTATTTCTAGTGAAAACATAGTGCTTGTCTATACGTTTTTGTGATCTAAATCTATTATCGGTTTCATTATTACTACGTTTATATATTACGACAGTGTAGAAAAGGCATCTAGATTGATTGTAAACACCGTAGATCAATATTCGATAACGAAAATGCCTAAATCTATATTCTAGTTTTAAATATACCCAGATTGCCAGATTTTTTTGCAGTAGTATTTACAACTAGCGGTTTTACCCGGCTTTTTCGGGTTTTGAATTATGAATTTGTTTTCTTATATTCGTGGCAAGTTTCTTCAAGATTTTTTCAGAATCTTTTTTTTTATTTTTGTTATACATATTTTAATTCATCGTACTAGATCTAGAAAATACTTAGGCAAAGAGTGTGTGTGCTTATGTACTTTTAAATATAGCCTAATTAATTAACATAATAGATTATACCGATATATGTAGATCTACTTATCTACTTGAAATATTCCTTAATAGTTGCAATAACATAATTTTTAAAAAAATGGACCTGTTATAGTAATATAAAAGTTTTTTTCTTAACACAATCTTAAATAAAGACTTAATTAAAGACTTACTACTACAGTGATCTGTAGTTCTAAAAAAAAATTGAAACGCCCGTTTGAGAACAAATGAACAAATGGATAGTTTATATTTTGTACGTTCACTTCTAAAACTAAAAAAGTTATCTTTTTGAAGATTAGAGTGAGTATATAAAGCCTTGGTCAATCAAAAAGATGCGAACGATGTGATAATTACTAATCTAGAGAAAGGTGTCATAATTTTTGTATTATCTAAAGTAGTTTATTAATGGCTAACAGATTCAATAATACTGTTATAAACTGGTGGCGGCACAGACGGGGGAGTAGCGGTGTGTGTAGTCAGCCGACGCAAATCGCCCCAGGCCAGACGAGCGGTCAAGCGTGACGAGTTACGACGGCCAGCCGAGACGAGTCGGTTCGCGAAGAGTTGGCGTATTGAACAGAGCTCAGTAGCGTCACGAGAATTATAGTCATCTGACCACCTAGAAATGTCGAGGGGCGTTCTGTCCTGTCCGAGAAGGCCAGCAGGGACCCTATATAAAGAGCGGAGGTGTCGCAGTCAAGGGGTCCAGAAAAGGGTTTCAGAAAGGGGTTCACGACAGAAGGTCTAGAGCACGGTCAGCTACAGCACAGTTCAGCGGTGTGGTTCTGTACGGAGCATTACGACGGTTTAGTGCGGAGTACTGTCAAGTACAGTTGAGACGGCTGGCGTCTTGATCTTGATCTATGAGTCCGGCACATCGAGCCCGAGTGTGTGAAGTCAGTCCTGAACTGTTGAACCCAGTGCAAGCCCGGAACGAGACGGAGAGACTAGTGCAAGAGTTGATACGGCGATACGGTGCTATCGGAGAGATAATTGTACAGTCTGTGATATGTGTTGCCAATTGTACTATATTGGCTGTTCTTTATTGACATTAAACTTTTACGTTATTTTGGAGCCCGGAGTTGTCAAGTTCTTTCAGTTGGTGGTGTATGGTGCAGTTTGCAGAGAGCCTGGATAGTGAGATTCGTAACAATACGTCTTTTATATTATTTTTTTTTTTTGGGGGGGGGCCTTCAATCTTATTTGATTTGTATCTCCGTGCTGCTCAAGTAAGCTGCGGGCGGGATTATGAATGGAGCTATCGATGTCAAGCGGACCATTTGGGCTACATGTAATATTGTGTCTACAGAGTTTAGTAATTTTTTTTATTATTATTTTTAGGATCTTCACTTTATGGTAGTACTACTTAACATATTTTAGGTTTACCGCTAGTATCTAAGGAGTATTTATCATAAGTTTCATCAAGATTGGTTAACTTGTTTTTTATTTCTAACAAAGACATACATACATAGTTACATACATACTTCTTACATTCAATTATATATATATATATATATCTTAATGGGACGAACCTTGCTCTAGATCTTATGCCATTGTAATTTTCATTCACGTTTAAAAACCTACCTTTTTTAAAATTAGAAAAAATAAACTTACACATACTCATATACTTATAACTTATAAACTTATAAGCCTACATGGATCTTGTTGTCATTATAGATCTAGAATCTATATCTGCATTACAAATTTAAGAAATAGATCTTAAATTTCAATCAAGACGTACAATAATTTAAAATATACTTGAGGTAAAATCTAAGCTTTAGCCTCTTATATAAGAGACACTTTACGACTATATATCTACTCTATATTATTTTATAAATATAATCTAGATAATAATCTAATATCTACATTAAGGCTAAATCTACTAGTTAGGCCTACTAGATATCGTGTAGATTTAGATGTAAATCTGATCTAGTATAGATTTAAATGTATAGATAGATCTAGATCAAGATTTAAGTCAAGACTACAACTGAATCTACATCTAGACCTAAAAGTTCAAATAGGCAGTAAATCTGGATCTATATTCTAATTTAAAAATAATGACGATTTTTTTTGTCGGAATTGGGACTTTGCGGGACACAATAAAAGAGCCAATGAGGAATGCCGTAACATGTGTGTGTTTTTTTTATGTTTTAGCGGGACGGTTCCGCTTAATGCGGAACGGTATGCTCATTTGCAAGTAGCATATGAAACTGCACCATACCTAGTAGAAAAAACCCAACATTGGAATCCCTGAGAACATATAATTTTGAGTAGGATGATACAAAATAAATTAATTTTGTGATTATCTCTTACTTTAATAAAATATATCTATTATAACAGATTGTCGGAAAATGGATAAAGTTTTTTATAATCTGTTTATAAAAAGCTAAACAACATTTTCTAATCAACACGGGTAAATCGCGCGCGTTCGATGCCCTAAAATCCTTCTTTGTCTCTGTATTTTTTTTTAAACATTGTACAGGATGCGCAGACAGGATGCGCAAAGACCTGTTTCGAAGTCGTAGTTCCATTAGTATAGTTCCATGCTGCAAGCACATATTTGATCTCTTTAATAGGCAAGAAATCTATTAAAGATTTGTATTTTAAAATGTAAAATTAACTTTAAAAAACAACAACTTTGATCTCTGTGGGAAAAAAATATTTAAAAAATGCAACAAAGTCAACGTAGGCCTACTTATAGACCTAGGTCTAGCTTTAGTCTGTGTTATAAATATAATCCATAAATGTTGAAAAAAAAAAAGACACCCGTTGACACTATTTGTCAATCAAATATATTAATTTATGTATTTAATTACTAACACCCTACGTGGGGGCCCGGGGGGATTTTGAAAACCTCCCCCCCCTCCCCTACGCTACGCCACTGATCTAGACTAGATCTATTAATATCTAGATCAACTTACCGGTCCCTTTGTCCAAGTAGATGGGCGAGTTGTTCTCGACGAATACGCCTGTATATGTCGATGGGTCGTCCATATTTTGCTATTTTGCATTGTAGTTCTCTGCCATTGAAGATAAAGCCATGCATTGCTCTCTTTGCATCTTTTGCGTCTCTTTTATCATAATATCTGACAAATGCATAGCCTCTACTTTTTTTCGTCGATGGGTCTCTTGGAATGTAAATATCTGCCAAAATGCCAAACCTTGCAAAGATAGGACGAAGATCGTCGGCTGTTGCTCTGTAATCAACATTGTCAACTTTAACCGAAAACAGTCCTGTCAAGTCTGGTGGTGAACCACGTCCATTTATTCTACTCATTTCAAAAGATGATTAATAAATTCTAAATAAATTGAGCCTTTTAAGAAATTACCAATAAAACTAGATCTAGATCTAGACTAGAGATCAATATCTATTTACGTTATATGTAGATCTAATGACTGTACACAATGAAGCCAAACGCTAACCGCTAGAGTATAATCAAGGTTGTGACCTTTTCTATAATCAGTGTTGCCAAATGAAATTTATTTTTGCCTTTAGATCTTGGACGTAATTATCTGTGAACTATAAAAGAAGAAACATATGTGATGGGACCACATGATCCATCAGCAGCATCAACCAAATTAATCAATAAAACCATGCTGGATGCCATGTGCTTGAGCTCTGCTTCTTAGGAAACACAAGAAGGAGATGAGAAAGCGCATAGGGAAGGAGTCATCAACTCTCGTCAGATTAAGCTCACTTGTCTGGAAAAACAACAAAAACAAAGATGTCTATAACGTATATGTCCTGAGTACACTATAGTAAGTAGCAGAGCTTGGAACAAAAATGCGAAGCAATAGCATAAATTAAACGTGTTCCACTCTCCACTTATCTTAAAACTGACATGACAAGACAGAATTAGCAAGACTCTTGCTCAGGTCTCACAGTTTATACGCCACCTGCGCTTACATGGATATGTCCGCCATATGGAGGTCAAACAAATCCCCAAAGTCATCCTGACACAAGAAAAATTGGTTGCCCTCACTTCCGTTACGTAGATGTAATCAAACAGGACATCAAAACAGTGGACATCGATGTCAACTACTGGGAAGATATAGCCATAGATTGCACTATGTGGAGATAGCGACAAACAAAGCAATGGAGAGGGAAAAGTAATGATCTCAGCTCAGTAAGAAAAGCGAGCCAAAAAACTGATTCTACTACCACCAAACCAACGTGCCACATATTGACGGGAATGTCTCCAGAATAGTGCCTCACGCTATGAACTGTTTTCACGACGACGGAAGGAGGCCAGTGACAGAAAATAGAAGCCATTTTGTCAATTTCTTTACACAATTAAAGTAAACTACTCCTTTCAGATTTTGCGATGTAAAGGTCATCTGATTCTTTGGCTGAAGGCTAACGAGGGTGTTATGTTGCCAATACAACGATCAACCGCTTTATATTTCCATCAACCCATGCCAGGTACCCATCAGAGTTTGATAGCCTCAAGGGCATCTTAAAAATCTCAAGTTCAAAATCCAGCAATCACTGAGATTTATTTCGGAAGGCAAGTGAAATCGTGGGCAAAATATCAAGTGAAAGTAGAAAATATGGTTATTGAAGCTAATATGAAAAAAATAAATAATTAAAAATTATTAAACAGAAGACCTATCGGAGGGGAATAACTCGGCACTTACAAATGTATGTCTCTATAAAGTAGAAGTTACTTCCCTTATTCGAGATCAAACAAAATAAGTAATTACCAATAATTAATTTGTTAAAAACTAGTTACTTAAAAAAAAAAAAGATTCATATTTCTTTAGATACAAGAAATAATTGTTTCAACGTGATCCGGAAATGGGTGTGGGAGAAATAACGGGGAAAAAACCCTACATATTTAACTATGTCTTTAAATACTGAATCCCTTATTGATATCTAACAAAATAAATTATAACCGGTTATTAATTGACTTTTTTTTATTGATTCATGCATTGTCTACGTCAATGAATAATTGTGAAAAGTTTCAACATAATCCAAGAATGGTTGTGGGAGAAATAAAGTTTTTACCAGACAGACAGAGTTGTGTTACAGAAAAAAAGTTTACACCTAATCACTTGATTAGTTCAGTCTGTGTGCTTAATTGCAATCAGGTCTAAATTTTAAAGTGTATAAAATGATCTGATAATGCCTTTGAAATATATGATACAATCGTCTTTGAATAAAATTAGATTCCATATAGACATTTTGTGTACATATGAAAAGTAACACCGTGTTAATCTAATCCTAGTGCTATTACAGAATTGAATGGATTGCCTCATTCGTCAGGACAAATAATGACTTGGTAGGTTTAGGTCATTGATTAACATGACATCTACCAGATTCACTATTAGAAACACGCGTTTTTCATTACGTACAGAGATACACCTTATGCTATATATTTCACACATTAAACCTTTTTCATAAAACAGGTGTTAAAACCACAATGAAATTGCATGGCATTGTGTAAGTACTTCCAAATTAGCCCGCATTGTTAAATTACACTGCTATCCAGAGAGAATGGACCAGAACGACCATATGTCCGAACAAACAAAAAATTAACTAGAAAATATCTAGTTTGGCAAAGGAGAAAGTTTTTAGCGCCACCTATTTTGATTTTTATGAAAATTGTGACTGCGGAAGTGAAAAGAAGATTCTAGATCAAGAACTATGTATCGGAAAGGACCAATGGCAAACGCTTTTGTGCCAGTTTTTAGTTTAGAATTTATTACTCCGCAATGGTTAAACTTATTTAAAAAATGAAAACATCTGCGGACTCCTCAGTTATTGAGCGATACAACTAAATTTGACTTTTTTCCATGTCAGCTATTAAATTTATAATTCAAGTCAACTTGTTGTAGGGGTCAGACATAATCTGGGAATGTAATTTTCGCGTGAGTCATAATCAGCGAAAGGCCGTTAAAAATAGCGAAATAGCATGTTAAAATATAATATAGGAATCAAGCTTCAATTAGATCTACTTCTATCATCTAAT
The DNA here is from genome assembly GCA_021533235.1 of Biomphalaria straminea. Taxonomy (NCBI): domain Eukaryota; kingdom Metazoa; phylum Mollusca; class Gastropoda; family Planorbidae; genus Biomphalaria; species Biomphalaria straminea. The sequence goes on from JADKLZ010000104.1 coordinate 11,484,091, forward strand.
TTCTTCCATGGAGCATTATAGGCCTAACTATTGTCCTCCTTGTGCCATTAATTTGCTTTCACTTTTCTCGTGCTCAACATCTCCTTTCTCTGCTTGGAACTGATGTCTATATAGCCTACGAAACTTAAGATCAAATATTTCTTTTAAAGAAAGAAACTACAAAATTCGATCTAGCCTCCTTCCTACGGATAACTTTGAAGTAAGGATTTGGCCGATCCTTGTCTTAGGCAAAGACATATAGTTCACGACATTTGATTCAAACTGACTACTAATTAACAGACTTGTCTCACGTCACATGGATCCCAGACAAATGTTTCACTAGATAGTTGTCTCACGTCACATGGATCCCAGACAAATG
>JADKLZ010000104.1:11485174-11503577 GCA_021533235.1 Biomphalaria straminea
CTGGATAGTTGTCTCACGTCACATGGATCCCAGACAAATGGTTCACTAGATAGTCGTCTCACGTCACATGGATCCCAGACAAATGGTTCACTAGATAGTTGTCTCACGTCACATGGATCACAGACAAAAGTTTCACTGGATAGTCCTCTCACGTCACATGGATCACAGACAAAAGTTTCACTGGATAGTCGTCTCACATCACATGGATCCCAGACAAATGTTTCACTAGATAGTTGTCTCACGTCACATGGATCCCAGACAAATGTTTCACTGGATAGTTGTCTCACGTCACATGGATCACAGACAAATGGTTCACTGGATAGTAAAATATTGTTAATATTCTCGTCATGTGTTGAACTTGTTTACAAAATGAAAGAACATACAGAGTACAGAGACATGATCACTTTTGTTGCTATTAAATAAAACTTGTTTGGATTGTGATAGTTATTTTCGTATGAATTCAAAAAGGTTGCTATTGTAAAAATCAGCAATAGATTGTTGGTGGTAATGTTAATATTGTTTATTTCAAAATATCAGAATTCAGAATACATACATTTAAAAGCTTTGTTTTTTTTTTTTTACAAAATCATAAAGACAATAATATGATACAAAGTACCGTTCAGGCAATGTAAACATGAAAGCTTCAGATGGCTACATAAAAGTAAAAAAATAATTTAAAAAAAAAATTAAGTGAGAAATTAGAAACACAATGAAATGAATTAACAAAATGAAATAGCTGGTTACTTCCCTTATACAAGTAAATTCAGAGTCTGAAATTGAAAATTTTTCTGTTAACATAAAAAGTGAACTATGAATGCTATGACTTATGTAACTATTATTTTAACAAATGTTACATGGCAAAGAGATGAACACCTACTCATTCCTTATCATGATTGGTAGAGAAGTTGGTAGCTAGTCTGCTGTTTTCTCTCTCTTCAATATTGTTTATATATACAGGACAAATTGTTATTTACTTCTATCCTGATGACAGTGAACATGGTTTCAACTTGGGACTAAAATGTTAACAGCCTGTCACATCTCCTTGACAAAATCAGGTTATTTACTTGAAAAAAAATAATTTTTAAATCCTAGTTTTCTTATTATGACTAGGTAATCTTTGAGAAGAATGTATTCTTTTTACAAAGATAATGTATTCATTCAAAAAACAACAGAAAAAAATATGAATAGAAAAATACATCATTTTATTGGACAAGCATGACATCATTGTAAGACTATAAGAGATAGCACTGTCATTTTTATAGAAGATAAATATTGCTATAATCAAAGATAGTGAAATAATTATACTGAATGCATTTGTAACAAAATGCTTAGTCATCAAGAAAAAGATTTAGTATTATAATTTTTTGTTATAATTATGTTTAAATTAGTTGATCTTGATACAATCTAATCTGATTATTAAAAAAAAATATTTCTCAAAAAAAAAAAAGAAACAACAACATAATTTCATCTGCTTTTTAAAGTGAAAATAGAAGATTGTTTAAAACAAACACACAAATAAGAAAAGTTTCAAAATCTCAAATGGTAATTTGAAACGTGATGGAAAATCCTAATAGAGTATGAAATCTAAATTGAAATTGTATTAATTAATATGTATCCTTATATGAAATTGAAATTGAATTAATTAATATGAATGTCACTCAATGTACTTACTTTAAAAAGGACACATTACTTTGGAAAATGTAAAGTTTACTGTACAAATTATTATATTCATATTCAGCTTTTTTTTTTTTTTTGTTAGATGTAAAGTGTCTCATAATAGCTTTAATTTCCTTTTTTTTTTTAAAAATAATTTTTAAATAATTTTCAACCATTCTACACTGGGATGAAAAAATATATATAAGAAAACTTCTTTACAACAATAAGCATGTCCCATAATTAATAATGTTTACATATACTTTTTTAAAAAAACATAAAGGAAACAATTAAAAAATCACCTTTTTAAATGTTGTTATTAATAATCAATTTAGTAGGCAGGTAAATTATAAATCAATTCCAATGAGCCAAGTTGTTGCTATATTCATTCATAAAAGAGCCTATTTCTTTCTACTCCAAATCCAAAGCCACATTCTAGACTTTTAAATGCTAAAAATCTACTCATTTTATCAAATCATAATGAAGTTGTGATTATTTTCATAAATTGATTCTTAAGAAAAAATTGTGCTTAAAAACTAAAGATATGATGTTAACAATGCAAAAATGCTTGTGATGAACGGCTATTACCTCGCCATATTGGTTATTATTGCCATAGGAGGACATAACTTTTGGTTGATTTTAGTTAAGTGAATTTGAATTAACATATTTCATAAAATTAAATTCAATAAGACAGCCAAATTATATGGACAACAAATTGAACCCATATATTGTTTATTCACCAAATAGAACAAGTAATAAAAGAAAACAGAAATTTATTGCACATCAAACATTTTGAATTTAAAAAAATAAGCATTCTTTTTAAAGCCTGCTCATTTGAAGTTACTTGGCCAGTGCTTAATCTGACACAGTCAGATATGAATGTAAGGGTTACTTATGACACCCTAATAGTATCAGACTTCTTGACAAGTGAAACTGAAGATTTTTGATAAAAGCAAAAAGAAAAAAATTCATGTGATTATCAGTAAAGTTTGAGAGATACAGGTGGTACAATAAAATAAGCACAAATAAGTACAAGTTTCACTATGATTAGTGAAGTGATTTACTTGAGGGAAACATGGTGAAATCACAGAGATGTCATTCAGTTTTATGAAATTAGATGCATGTGGATCATTGCCATGTCATACATGGTCCATTCAAAACGGTTGTGGAGCTCAGGACATCTTAATGACTCTAATTGTCCCAAAGAGTTGTCTTAGTGATCATTGCCCAATAAAAGTAGGTTTTAAATAAAGAGCTATTACATTTCTCATTAAGTCTTATAATATTTGAATGGAACACATCACAGATATTCATATAGCATCACATACACACAACATCTTATAAGGACATTTTTTATTGAAGTGCTCCATCTGTTTTGACCACCATGTCATATATTTTTATACAGATATAATGGCAGTCTGGTGGCTCACTGGACTGTCTTTCTGTCATCATGATGGTTTTGAGTTTATACCTTACCTGTTATTTCCTGTTATCTTGCAGGAGGTTTGGACTAGGGAGTTGATCATCTTCAACTCTGAAGGAACATGCAAAACATGTATAAGATTTTACAAACTTATAGAAGTGTGTGTGATTTGAATAAACTAGAGTACACATTCAGGAAAACACTATGAAGTCTAGGCCTCCACATAAAGTATTTCTTTCAGGCAATGAATCAAATGATTTTCATACATTGTGCTAATGGTCTAAAACATAAAATTGTGCAAGTTCCACAAACATATGTAATAAGATATGTTTTTTTTTATAAAAGCTATGCTTTAAAAAAAAATTAATATCAAACACATTCTACTACACAAATTCTAGATTTGGTTCTTTAAAATTGTTGGTTCAGTATTAGTAATACTATGTGTTTGAATTAACACTGTACCACAAAAAACAGGTATTACTATATTGTGATACAAATAAAAATGTCAGCAAAAAAACTATAAAAATATGTTTTACTAAATCAATAATTTAGTAAATAAAAAACAACGGATAAAGCATTTTTTTTATCTAGTGATATTTTTGTGACAGATGGTTACAAAGAGCAAGACCTTTTAAATAGTCATATCTTAATATCTAAAACAAAATGTTAACACTTTGAAGTGAAGGCAAAAAATGATCAAATGTCCTGTGCTAAATGGAAATGATCTTATGCTCTGTAAGAATTACTGCACTGATTGGACTCATTACAATTGTTCCTGGTTTTAAAGTCTTTTCTGTCTACTGAAAAGTAGAACTTGCAATCCCAATGGCTGTCAATGAAGAGCAAGACACTTGTTTATAATTTACACTGACTAAGTTGAAATGTTTTTTTTTCTTTCTCATTTTATTCACTTTTGTTGAGCTATAAACTTAACAAGAATTATTTTTTTTTGCATGCAAATTATGTTAGTTTAGTTTAATCTCTATCATAGGAACTTGTTTACAAGTGCCTTCAAATCAAAATGACAATTAATATTTATCATCGGAATAGCAACCCAGACCTACATAGTGTATACAAATGATCATAAGAATAGTAATTTAAAGCTATAGCCACATAATTGTTACAAATGTATTAATATTATGCCAGAAAGAAAATGCAGGCAATTTTTATTTTTATTTTTTATTCATGATTTTTTTAAATTTATTTTTTTTAAACAACTTTTTTTTTGTTGTTGGCCTAAAATGTATAAACAGAGAAGGAAATCAAATCTAAATAATGTTATTATATTTTATTTAAAAGTGAGTAAGCCCTGTATAATTTTAAAATAATTTTAGAAAAATAAAACATTAATTATTTTGCTATGTGCTTATAAATCACAAATAATAAGCTCTGGTTTGTTTCTTATAAGATATAACAGCCCCAATGGCCCATCTGTTTTAAAAAAGCATTTAACTTAAATAGCATAAAATGTGACTTCATCGGGCAATGTAATTATTGCTGTCACAGTAGAATGAACATGAAACAAAATAGATGAATGTTTTTTTTATGGCCTTACATGAATGTGTTATTGACGTAGTCTTAAGTAAGTAGTGATACAATCCACAAAACTAACAGATAAAGTACAATTTTGTTTCAAGTATTGTGACTGTTTTTATTAATACATTAAATGGAGCAATTTGAAACATCTTTCAATTTACACCCAAACTGAAAAATAGCTATAAAATAATGGGGCCGAGTTTAAAGCTTAATTCACAGAATACATCAAAATAAATATCAATTAAAAAGAAAAGTCTGACAAAATGAACAAATTTATTTTTGCTTGACACAGGAAGTGCAAGACTGACATGCCTCATCAACAAAGTTTCATGGATTGCTGCATTATTAGAAGAAACATTCCTCAACATTGTGACAATGTGTCAGTACTTTACTTTCTTGAAGTAAAAATATCTTTCCTTTTTAAATGGAGGGAAAGAAATATGCTAGGAAACATGAAAAGAGAACAGCAGAGCTACATTTTGGTCTACCTACTGAAATAAGATTAGCACAATGATAAAGCAGGTATTTTTTCTGCCCACCTTTTGATTTAGAATATTTTTTCTCACGTGAATGTTTTGTATATTGGCAGAATTTTTTTTACTTGACACAAAAATACAACACTAAAAATATTGATCTGTTTTGTTCCAACTTTCTTTCAAACAGCTTTTAAAAAAAATTGTAATTCTACAAAATTTCATGTAAAAAAATATTCAATGTTCACTAGCAATATTCTATGTTAGTTCAATTCTACTTCCAACGATCTTCCTCTTCCTTCATCTTGCTTGGATCCACTTCGTTTCTCACACCCTGCACAATGCTTGTTCCAGCCTCTGCTAAGAGGGCCAGGGGTTTGAACAAACATTCAGGGGCTGCATTTCTAAGAGCGCCACCAACCACTCCTACATAGCCTTTGTGTGCACTCTCTTCACTGACTATTGCAGACAAACTTGAGGCAGACTCTTTCACTCCCTTAAAGATAAAATCACAGCATTTATGATTGTTTCAAGGAAAGGATAGCTATATAAACAAAATCAAAAAGTTCGATACCATCTCCGAATCCCATACTTTAACAAATTAAATGTAGGTAGAAATAAGGAGAGGCTAGATTTGGTTGTGAACTACAGGTTGGACATTACTGCACTTAAGTGTATAGAGCTAGACTAATCATAAGACAAAAGCAAAGTCTGTTTTGAGAGTTAAATTTTGCATTCTTTAGATAAGGTAATTTTTTGTCTGCACTAAATATGACTGACGTCCATCAAAAAATGCCAAGCAGAAACTAACAAAAAAGGTAGAAAAACTCATAGATGTTCCTTGGATGTCAAAAGTTGCATTAACAGAAGTAAATAATTTAGATTACATATAACCATTGTATGACACTTTCGTACACTTTTTACGGAGTGTTTATCCATCATTCTTATATTTGTTAAAATATTATGTCAAAATGTTAAAATACAGGTTATATTAAAATACATACAATACATTTTTTTTAAAAAGAGAATCTACCAACCTCAGTAACCAAGGTCAAAGCAGTTTTAGCACCCTCTGCAATGGTCCTAGGTTGTCGACTATTCTGTCTTAACTGCTTACGCCGCCTCACACTAGGTCCAGGGGACATCATATCATAACCCATCTCAGCACAATACTGATAAACAAATTTTAAAATTCTTAAAATTAAACCCTTCTTATCATGTGAAAAGTTGAACTGGGATACAAGATTTTATTTTTTTCAATAATTTTTTTTATTGTAATTAATTTTTGTATGAAACATAATTAAATCTCTTTTATTTCTGACATCAAATGAAGATTTTAAAGGACAGAATAATACAAACCAAATGCTCTACTGTTTTCTTCTTTGGTTAAAAAGGACTCACTTGTGTTAACGAGAAAAATTTCTAATTAAAAATAGACCTACGCATGCACTTGCTTTTCAAATTTAAAAAAAAGCTTTTAGAATCATTATTTGCAAATCACACTTGAAATTTTCCTTTGGATGGTAAAGACCAATAACAAATATATGAATAAGGGAGATAACACTCATTTTAAAACATTCTCAAATTTTTTTAAATTCTTTAAAAAATTGTACCTCTCTTGGCCTGCTTTTTGACAAAAAAATTAGAGTTTTGCTCAGATCCAAATATATTCTATAAAAAGCTGTAGATATATATAAGTCATGCTTGTCTATATAAATTAAGGTATATACACTATTAATTAATCATTTTATAATTGCATGAATCATCTCACCTGTATGGAACCCACCACCTTATTGGTCAGTTCTAAGATAGCCATGACTGTATTCAGTGTAAATGAATTGGCACCACGCTGTAGGCCCCTGATTATTCTCCTGTCTTTCTGGTACTGCTCAATGGGAAGGCGGATCAAGTCCATCACACCCTGAACTGAAATCAGACAGGAAATAGTTTTAAATAATCCAATACAAAGTAACCAACTTATTGCAACAAAAGGAATAACTGCTGTCAGAAATGTAGGCTTCAAAAGTGCAGAGGAATAAAAGATCTACTTATACAGACAGGGAGGCACCGTGGCTGAGTGGTAAAGTACTTGGCTTCTGAACTAGGGATGCTGGGTTTGAATGTTGGGAAATACTGGGATTATTACTTTCAGAATATTTAGGGTACCTCTGAGTCCACCCAGCTCTAATGGGTGCTAACATTAGTTGGGGGAAAAGTAAAGGCTGACCACATGACACCCTCGTTAACTTTAGGCCACAGAAACATGACCTTTACATATCTGCCCCATAGATCCCAGACAAGTTGTTTTTTTTTTATTCCTCTTCAATATTTGTCCATGAGACTAGCTTTGTGAATTCTATTTCTGACCCACCTATAAAATTAGACAGGCCCTTTCTTACAAAAAACTATATGACCTATCAATACAGACTGACCAAGTACTATAATTCTTCTGACACCTCATTGTAAACTCGCTTTGTAACTTACCTATTTGAAATATTATTGAGAGACTTCCAACACCCTTGAGAATAGAGTGAATTTGATTGGTTCTGATGTCGTTCAGCCATTCATTATATGCATACATTAGTAGCTTGTCCCAGCCTAAAATACTGATATGATAAATTTCCCAAAATATTATAAAGTATTATTATTTATTAATCAACTTTTTAAGAATTAAGAAATTAATAACAATAATATAATTTTTTTCAGAAAACTGTTGACTAATAAGAAAAGTACAGACTTACTAACTTATAATAATTATCTTTGTCATGTTAAATATTACTGTAAAGCAATTAACAAATTAAATCTCTAAAAATTTATTGGTATAATAATAAGAGAATCCATCATTGATCCTAGTTCAAAATTCAAAGATACAATAATGTTTAGCATATAAGAAAAAATTACCCTTTCTGACAGTTAATTCTCTTTAATTTAACAATGGAACCAGTCAATGAAGCCACACCAAGCATCATTCCCACCATGCCCTGAAAAATGTGTGTAATATAAAAAAATAGAAATAAATAATATTGCATTGTCAGAAACTCATTGATTAATTAGGCATAATAAAACAAGAATATTTTTGGTAGACAGCAAAGTAACAGACAAAAAAAAAACTTACACTGTCCATATCACATCTTTTCCCCCTATAGTCCAGTTTAATTGTAACCTCAGAGATTAGAATAAAGGACCTGAAATAATAATTTAGTAACATTTTATTCAAAGAATAATTTTGCTTTAAAATTAGAAAATAACTAAGTTTGAGTTTGTGATTTCAAGTTATGGGTTGTACTTGCTTGATAAACACAGGTAAGTCCTCCTCAGGTAATTCCATATTTGTATTTTCATTCAGTCTTGCCTGCAAATTGCAGATAATTAAGAACTTTTAATATTGAAATAATTTAAAGTATGCCTTAATTACATTTCAAAGATAATAAAAACAAATTATAATTACTTCCCATATATTTATTCACCATTCATTACATACAGATATCATTAAAAAATACATAATTAAACTGTTGTTGTTCTTTGAAAGAAAAGCATATCTCTAATGTTTACATAAAATCAATTATCATATGCTTCACTTTATCTATGCTTTTTTCTGGCTCTTTCCATAAATAACCTAATAATGGATCTATCTTATAAAGAAAAACCTGTAAATATAAGCTCTGTTGGTTTGTAAAGTCTTCAAATTTCATCAGCAGCTCTGTCTGGTCCATGCTGGACTCGCAGGTGGAAGAGGAACCAATTCTCATGATGGGGTCAGTGCTGGTGATGGAGCTACGTGGGCTCAAATGTGTGGGAGAGGCCCGACCACTTAGAGGGGAGGATCTGCCACCACTTTCTAAGGGACCTTCTGTTTCTGGCTCTGAGACTTGAGAAATAAACTTCCACAGGAAGTTCAAAGACATCTGTCATATAAATAGAGGGAAAAAAATCTTTAATGTATCTAAAGTGTTATTTTTTCAATCTATATAAATCATCTCTGTGATCATGCAGAACTTTGGATGTTAATGTATAGCTATAGAAATGTAATTCACATTGCAACAAATGGCTGGCCTTTTAAAACTTGTTACTTGTCATATTCAACATGTTCTACTTGTGTAAAAATATTTAAAACTTTCCTCAACTCGAAGCTTCTAAAAAAAGTTAAATTGAAAGATCACATGAAAACCAACATGTAAGAAAGACTTGCAGGAGTGACACTGAAACAATGCTGTATAAGTCAGGCAGTAATCATGCAAGCTGACCTGTAGACTACATATGGTTACAAATGTCCCTTAAAATTAAAAAAAAAAGTTTGTGTGTGTATTGTGTATCTATATGTAACTCCTCTAAAATATGTGTAGAGGTGAAAAAAAAATTATGTAAATTATTTGTAGTTAAGTTTTAGTATTTAAAAAAATATAGAAAAGCAATTTCAAATTAACTTAATCAATTTAAATGCACATTAGAGAACTGCCATCATCAATGCTTTGAATTAAATAATCAAATAAATCAATATTCTGATCTCTCTAGATGAAAGAATAAATAGGTTATGTACTTAAGGAACACTAATTAAATTACTGTAGGCTAAAGATAGTCTGCTGTAAATGGAACTATAAAGGAAAAGCTAATGTAATGTTAAACCTCTCTACCTGATCTATATTTAGTTTGATTGGGAGACAGAAAGCTTTGACTTCACACTCTTTTCTAAAAGGCAAATATTCAGGTCGAGTGAATACACCTGAGAACATCAGCTGTAGAATAAAACATTACTTTTGTGTAAAGGTTAGCTCCCTTTGGTTGACCTTACATTTATTACTAAGAAAGTTTTCAGCTACCCTTTATCTATAATAGCATCTTTGAATCACAATACAAGCATTAAGACATCTTTCAAATTTACAAATAACATTGAAATTTCATGAAAAAAAAAAGACTGCAATTTAACTAGATCAAACTACAATCATATAACATTGTAACTCCAAATAACAATAACATTAATTACCATGTAAGCTGAAGACTGTTCAGGGTGTTCTTTGTCAACAAGTTTTACCAACAATTTGTTAACTTCTGAAGATTTGATCCTGTCTCTGATCTCAATACTGTTGACTAGAAGTTTGAATCTTGAAGCTTGTTTAGTGTTGTTGGGGTAAACCTCATAGCGAAATCGAATCTAAAAAAAAATTATTTATAAGTTGTGCATTTGTATTCTAACAAGTACAGTCAGTAGCCTTGCCATTCAGTCTCTTCAACAAAAGTCTGCTTTCAAGAGAAAGGTGGTTGTAGAAAAATCTAGAGACAGGTCACTTGATGGACTAACATCACACTTCTGTGTAAAATAACAGACTCAATCACTTGCCTAACATCAGAGCTTACTCAAGACACAACTTAATAGCATCTTCTTAGATTTCTAATGTCTTCAATGAATCTTCAAAGGATAAGCTGGTAAAATGATTTCCTTACTTTATTTCTCATTGCTAGTAAAATGATTTCCTTACTTTATTTCTCAATGCTAGTAAAATGATTTCCTTACTTTATTTCTCAATGCAAGTAAAATAAGATTAGATAAGATAATTTTATTGATCCAATCTAAGGGAAATTCAGTTTGAGTACAACTTGACAACGTCAGCGTAACTACTATACAAAAACAATGTTAATGAAAAATCCGAACAACATTCACATACAAACACACATGCACATTCACAACCAGTGCTTTATGAATTTGACTTCTATGTACTTCTCGATGACAGCTGATCTCGTAACACTCTGATCGAAAGTGGGATAAAGGAGTTTTTAAATCTTTCAGTTTTAGTCTTGATGGAAAGGAGACGACCACTTCCTTCAGATCTTATGTAACAGTGGTTTAATGGGTGAAGGTTGTCTTTAAGAATCGTGAGTGATTTGGAAATGCATCTTTCTTGGAAAAGCTCTTCAAGAGATGGTAGCTGTGCTTGAGTAATATACGATGCTTTTTTAATTAGTCTATTTATTCTGAATCTTTATGCCAGTGGAGTATTACCGTACCAGCAGGTGATGGCAAAGTTAATAAGACTGCTGATGGTTGCTGTGTAGAATAGTTTGATTATCATTTTGTCTATGTTAAATTTTCTTAGCTTTCTGAGATAGAAGAGTCGCTGGTTAATTTTCGTGTATAGATTTTGACAGTGTTCACTCCATTTCAGTTTGTTGTTGATAGTTGTGCCTAGATATTTATATTCTTGTACTTGCTCTATGTTTTGGTTGTCTATCTGAATTTCTGCAATATGGTCTTTGTTTCTCCTAAAGTCAATAATCATTTCTTTAGTTTTCTGGACATTTAAAATTAGAAAGTTATTCATACACCATTGGTAAAAGGTGTTAATTGTTGAATGGTACATATTTTCGTCACCTGCAATAAGGCCAATGATTGCTGTGTCGTCAGCGAATTTTATGATGGGAGTGTCAGCTGATAAGCTCTGAATGTCATTTGTGTATATGGTATACAATACTGGTGACAGGACGCACCCCTGAGGCGCTCCAGTGCTAAGTTCTCTCGTGCCTGAGACATGCCCGTTCACTTTTACATATTGTGGGCGTTTGATGAGAAAGTTTAAAATCCAAGCTTGTATGTTTTTGCTAACGTTCAGTTCAGATAGTTTTTGTATCATGCGTTGTGGTTGGATGGTGTTGAATGCAGATGAAAAATCTACGAATAATACTCTGGCGTAGTGTCTCTGGGTATCAAGATGATGGTATAGACAATTCAGCATAAATAGTATTGCATCTTCTGTACTTCTTGATGGTTTGTAAGCGAACTGGTGCGGATCGAGGCGTGTTTCGGCTTCTTTCAGTAGATGTTTTAAAATCATTTTCTCCAGGCACTTCATTGGAATTGATGTAAGTGCTAATGATTTCCTTACTTTATTTCTCAATGCAAGTAAAATGATTTCCTTACTTTATTTCTCAATGCAAGTAAAAGGATTTCCTTACTTTATTTCTCAATGCAAGTAAATTATTTCCTTACTTTATTTCTCAATGCAAGTAAAATGATTTCCTTACTTTCTACCTCAATGAATGCTTACTGAAATGGTGAACCACTACAAAAACAATTACATGAACAACATGTAATTTATTCTTTAAAATGAAATTACAACATACTGCTCACAAAGGAAAATTCTCTTCTCTCCATAGAAGAAGTTACAGTTATATTCTTCTTTGGAAGGTTTGTGAATTTGTATCAGTAAATTTTTATTATATGAGGAATTCAAAATCTTGATACTTAAAAGTCATTAAGGAAAAAAAAAATTCTAAAAATAAAAACAACAACAAAAAAACAACAACTTTATATTTACTATTTAAGACATTTGCAGATCTTTAGCTCTTGAAAAGACAAATTGTTTTAAAAAGATGTTTTTGAAATGGGCTAGTTTGCCAAAATAATAGTAAAGTTATATTAAGTTATTTAAACAAATGTAATGCAGTTCCAATACAAGCAACATATCTTCAATTATTTTACCTTGTTAAGGTCAAGTTCCATAAGAACATTAAAGTCTCTGGAGTCGCCTCCTCTGTGTCGCCAACTGTGCTGACGTGTCTTTATCCCACAGTTTGATTTTCTCTGTTCCCTTGGACTAAAAGAAGCACACACATATTCATAAATACAAAAAGAAATTCAAGTTAGTGTTACCAACATATTTATAAATACTTAAACATATTCACGTGTTACCAACATATTGATAAATACATGTATGTAAGTTTCAAAAAATATTTTTAAATACTCAAACACATACAAGTATTCATAAATACTTACACACGTACTAGTCTTATTGACATATTCATAAATACACACATACTAGTTGTATCAACTGATTCATAAATACTTATACCCATGTCTTATAAACATATTCATAAATATTTAAACACATACAAGTAAATGTTTCTGACGCATTTCTAGGCAACAATAATAATTATGAAAAGAAAATCTGATGTATGTGATGAGTAAAAATTATTTTAACAAATATTTTAAGAAGTAAATATAATAGGCAAGTTACACAATTGAAAAAATCTGTACTAAAACTAAATTCATTTTTTTAAAAACTAAACATTTCCTACTAGTATTAAATGTTAGAAACAACATCATTACCTTGGGTTTCCTTTAGATAAACCTTTGTGCTCTAAGAAAACAAAATAAAAACAGATTACAAGTGTAAACATATGGACAAACTGGATATTGTGTGCACATTGAAGTAAAATAAATTGAATTGCTTCTAAGCTTAGATAAAAAACAAATATGCACAGCAATAAACAGTACATAACAGTGCATTACAGTCCATTACCGGAGCTTGATCCTCTCCGTGGATGTGAGAAATCACTTCCTCCATATATATGCCACACAACAGACATCTCCCGCAAAGTGTATTGCACCTCAGGATCTGGAAATTTTTCTGGTGCTTTTAGGTGGTCGTAGCTTGATGTTGGCTTTCGTAGGAAGTTCTCATTCACTTCTATGGGTTTTGGTGTCAACATGTGAACTTCATGACTTCCTTTGATATTCTAGCAACAGGTCAAATTTTATTATTGTAATTGTCTTATCTATCAAAAATATTCAAGAACTGAAAATTACTAGAAGCACAAGAATAACAAACAATAGACCACTAGATCACAGGTGTTACAAATTAGGAGGCTGACTTGTGCTACACTAATCAATAAATGTATGGCCTTTAAAAGATTAACTTGCTTGACCATCTAGAAAAAATACCAACCACCTCTGAAAGCATGTACCACCAGATTTTCAGGATACATAGCAAGATGAGGGTCATTAATAAGGTGGAAGAAAGTTGGATTAAGCCAACTGTTATCGATAAATCTAAAAAGATGCTTTTCAATATGAATAATTTTTTTTATATTTAATGCAACAACATTACAGGCTAATAAGGGGGTGAGCCCAATAGAGGCAATTTTAATAGTTAAAAAAAAAGGGTGGAGGGGAAAAAAAAGAGGCAGAATTAAAAGCCATTTTTTAATGGTAATTTAAGATATTACATAAGACTATCTTGTATGAACAAAACTTTTCTTAAAACTAACAGCACAAGTATATCTACACACAAAATTCTAATAAAAACAAATTTAGATTGTAAAATAGTAAAAAAGTAAAGTTCTCCTTTCAGACCATATGGTCAATAAAGCAGATGTAAAGTAAAGATATAGGACATCTGTTTCTGTGGCCCATGGTTAACGAGGGTGTCATCTGGCCACAACAACCAACAGCGTTTAATTTTCTCCAACTAATGTCAGGTACTCAGAGCGCTGTTAAAGATCCCAAATTGAAAAATTCCAGTCTTCATCAGGATTCAAGCCCTAGATCCTCGGTTAGGAAGCCAAGCGTTTACTACTCAGCCACTGTGCCTCTAAATTTACCATGTAGATTAATAAAATAACTAATTCAAGTGGTAGAAAAATACTAATTGGTCTGGTAACCTATAATGTGAACCAAATAACAATAGTTGCTTACAGTAACTTCTTTGAAATGACAATCAACAATTTCAAAGTCCTCCATATTTCCCCCCATTCCTTCTTCATCAGGTGTAGTTGAGTCTGAGCTGTCTGAAATTGTTATCTGGAGCAAGGCATTGTCAAGGTCATTCTTCATGGCAGGCATCTGCTTACTGTCACACTGGAAGAACACTGTGGTCATTTTCTGAGGCTTTTCTTTTTTTCCTGAAGGATGTCTCACTTCTACAATGACACATACACACATCAGTATGTATTAGACAAGCCAAGAGCTCATGATCTTCAAGAGCAAAGAAATAAAGTCAGAAGCATACATAGATCTACAAATATATTTATAACCTAACAGAGTGGAAAAATGACTTTCATTACACTGTTTGTAGTATGTAGGATTTCATAGGAAGCTAGGTCCTGTTAATAGATAAGGAAACTCTGCTGACTGACTGGTTAAGTGCTGTTAACATGACATCTCTCATTCTTGCCACTCCTTCCCCTCTGCCCAGTATTCACTATTAAATCTGTATAATTTATTTATGTGATCTAAGGTTTAACAGCTAATAACAGTTCAGTGAATTTTATGTTTTTAAAACTAAAAATGTGAATTGGATGCACATACTGGTATTTAAATACATTTTTGTAACAAGATATAATTAGGCAGTTTTTTATATTTAATAGTTCTAGGTAAGCTACTCCTGTCAATCTGTTCATCTTTTTATTTATGCAGTATTCTTACAAGCAACATATGTACACATAGTACCATTAGAGAATGTAAGTCATAGTTTCTAAACATGAATGTTTCCACAAAGGTTTTGTTAATCTAAAGGTACACTTAGTTGTACAAGACTAGTTGTCTTCCTTCAGTCGTTGAACGACAATGGTTCATCTCGAACACTTTTTCATGTTAATGTGGAGCCCTATTTTGGAGAGACACTCCCGTCCACAATTATCGCAGGTTAAGGTGGCTTTTGCTTTGGTGGTAGAGGAGCTGACCATTTCCCATATGGCACACTTTTCTTCAAGGCCCATGTTGTCTCGCTGTCCATAGCTTTCTTGGTGTTAAAATAATATCAAAACCTGTAGCTATGACCTGTACACCTTACAGAAATGCCTACACAAACTCAAAACTTGAGTTTTGTTTTTCTTAGTTTGACAGAAAACAGAGCAAGGAAGGAGAGAGTAGTCTAGATTAAATCTAAATTAACTGTAGAGCATGCATGTCTGATTAAAAAATAATTGGTTAAGAACTTTTATGACAACTTCATTTAATGTCAATGGATATTTATAAAAGATGTCTAATATAAATAAACTTTACTCTGTGTTTCTGGACACTCAATCATGGCATCTTCTAATGCAGCTTCTACAGAGGCAACTTGTTCTGGGGTGATGTTTTGTAACACAGGCAGCGAGGAGAAAACATCTTCATTCTAAACATTGATAAAGAATTATATTAAAACAAAGAAATCTGAATACTGTTTGCAACATTATGTCAAATTTACATTTAAAAATTGTAAAAAAAAAAAAATAAAGCTGTACTCACAGATAGTGGAGGAAGCTCTTCACTCCCTGTAGGAGTAATGTCCCCTGCATCACTCCTTTCTTCCAAATCTCCATCACTGACAATATACTGAATTAAGTCCAGTAAAGCTTTGGTTGAGTCTGCACAAGTGTACAAGTTCAATTCATTGACCATGAAACGTAAGTCTGATTTAGGAGCTTTCTGTAAGGAAAAGTAAATATATAAGCTTAGCACATTAACCATAAGACCACAATTCTGATATCTGAGAGATTAAATAAAATTAAAAATGGCTTATTAATTTATATTATTTATACATATAAACTTAAATGTGACAAAATTTAACACTTTGCTGGTAGAAATACATCAGTGCAAAAATATGCTGTTAAAAATACAATAACAGAACTAGGAATAAAAGAATTTAGACAAAATATTTAAATAAACCAAAATTAATCTTTGACAGCATTATGCTTTTTCTTCAATTGTTATAATTAATAATTAAAGGCAGTCTTTTTTGGTGAGCTAAAAGGTGGTCGACGTAACAGAGGCGCCCCACGGAAACGCTTCAAAGACCAGCTTAGGCGTCAAACTTTCCTTGGCTGACATAGAAGAGAGCACCTGGCTGCATGCGGCGTCGGAATGAGACAGCTGGAGGTCACTCACGAAGGCTGCGGGATACACATTTGAGACCAAAAGAAAATCTGACGCCGAGGACAAACGCAGACGACGAAAAGAAAATCTAAACTGACCACCTACAGACAATGGTTTTGCTTGCCCTGGATGTGGCAAAATATGTAGGTCACAGCTGGGACTGCACAGCCACGGGAAACACTGTATTCCTCACTAATCTTCGGATTCGAAGACAAGCCTATTATTATTATTATAAACAATGACAACGATATTTTTAGAAAAAAAATGTATACCATTATTTAGTTATCTATTAGCATTTGTTTTCTTGTACAGAGTTTTAAGAATAAATATATTGTATATCAATTAGATACCTGGTAGCCCTTTTTGTCATAGCAGAACTGAAGCCAAATTTTAAACTGGTCAACTTCTGCTACACAAATATAATCTGTTTGAAAAAATAAGCAAGTAAACAAATATTACAAGCAATTAGTTATAATACCTATAGTATTATGTCTAATGACAATAGTTGAATAAATATTCAAATATTGTTAAAGTATTGTTCTTTTAAATAAGATAAATTAATTGAGGTAGATATTTTAAAGAAATTTCTGATAAATCTGTGCTTCTTTGGAGTTTGTAGTTTCAGTTTGTAACCCCATTGCTGATTTTACATAGCCAGATTTGTGGTACTTAGCTATGTCTAAAATATGTACTTTACTAATAATAATTACTAGCAATAATATACAAACATTAGACTTTAGTTTCATCCCATAATACCTTTTAACAAGTTTACTTCCTTATTACACCTCTTGGATATAAACAATGCTGAATCATCCAATGAGAGTCTGATCTGAGAAAACACTGATTCTGCAATAATATTGCTGCAGACATTGAAGTGCTCCACAGTAAGGAATGTCCAGATGGGAAGATTGATGGGTCTGGAAATAATAAAAAAAATGGTAGTAAAAAAATGTATGAGTGATAAAGCATATAATGCTAATTAACAAATAATCATAGATATGCTAATTAAACTAGATCAAATGTGATAATCTTGAGATATTGGTATTAAAATGGGTCATAGAAATAAAATATCTTTATAGGAGTAAGTTACATTGGTGAATTTCTCTTAAGTATAGAAAACTAAATACATGTAGGTTCAAATAACCTCAAAAACTTTAAAAAGATGTTTTTGCTGGTAAATATAATGCTGGAATATTGTTACCATAGATGCAAATAACTTTAAAAGGGATTCAGACCATTATTAAAGCATAAAGGATTTCTGGAGATTAGCACCTAAAACATATCGCATTCTAAACTAAGTGTCTGTCAGTCCAACATTTTGCGTTCTAAACTAAGTGTCTGACAGTCCAACATATCGCATTCTAAACTAAGTGTCTAACAGTCCAACATATCGCATTCTAAACTAAGTGTCTGACAGTCCAACATATCGCATTCTAAACTAAGTTTCTGAGTTCATTATTACGCATTCTAAACTAAGTGTCTGTCAGTCCAACATTTTGCGTTCTAAACTAAGTGTCTGACAGTCCAACATATCGCATTCTAAACTAAGTGTCTGACAGTCCAACATATCGCTTTGTAAACTAAGTGTCTAACAGTCCAAGATATCGCATTCTAAACTACGTGTATAACAGTCCAACATATCGCATTCTAAAATAAGTGTCTGACAGTCCAACATATCGCATTCTAAACTAA
>JADKLZ010000104.1:11504612-11530987 GCA_021533235.1 Biomphalaria straminea
TGTCTGACAGTCCAACACATCGCATTCTAAACTAAGTGTCTCACAGGTCAACAAATCACATTCTAAACTAAGTGTCTGACAGTCCAACATATCGCATTCTAAACTAAGTGTCCGACAGTCCAACATATCGCGTTGTAAACTAAGTGTCTGGCAGTTCACTATTGCGCATTCTGAACTAAGTGTCTGACAGTCCAACATATCGCGTTCTAAACTAAGTGTCTGACAGTAAAATATATCGCATTCTGAACTAAGTGTCTGACAGTCCAAGAAATCGCATTCTAAAGTAAGTGTCTGACAGTCCAACATATCGCGTTCTAAACTAATTGTCTAACAGTCGTAACGTATATTGTTACAACTCCAGCAGAGGACTGAATGTGTATATGTGTGAGACCCACTGACACGCACAGACAAAGGCAGGTCACAGGTCAACGGCTGTCCCTAGTGTGACCTGTGCTGTGTGCAAGCGACCCGAAAGCTTGGACTAGAGCGGTGTGTTAGAACAGAGAGGGACAGTTTCAGTCCAGCAGATAGCAAGCGTGCAGTTAGGACTGGTGTTATGAACAGGCTTTGAAAATGTAGCTGTATGCTCTAGATGCTTGTTGTATTACTTAGGCAGTTGTATTGTTCTTAAGCATTTGTAGTTAGTGGAGCCAATTGTGTTTATTGGCTGTGGTGTTGTATTTGTTATTAAACCGCCACTGTGTATTGAAGCTCTTGTTGTTAAGTTCTTGAGTTAGATGTGTTGTAGTGTTGTTAAGCAGTGTTTGCAGAAGGCCTGATTAGTGAAGTTCGTTACAATATTTATCTAGTGAGAGACTAACTTTTTTTATGTTCAATGCTAAATATAAAACAATCAGCCAAACACTGTACCTGTAGTCAACACAACAGTGATCTATTTGAAGATGAATTTCTGTCTTTATTTTAGGCACAGTGTAGCCAAGTATAGGGAAATCTTTCAGATCCAACAAGTCAATTGTCTGGAGAAAGGAACAATAGCTAATTGTTAGCATATGTACATATTAAAAATATATGTAAAAATCTGCATGACTACAGCCAAAAGCAAATTAACTGAATGGGGATTGTTATGACATGATTAGAGTGTAGATTTATTTCGGGGATAATTAGGGTAAGTTTTTCATTAGTGACGGAAGTGACGATAGGTTAGATTAAAAAACAAAAGAGAAACTATTTAGTCAACAAAGAGGCAAGACGCTGTTTATTGAAATAAGGCTACAGAAGGACATCGACGGTTCCTTTTTGAGTATTAAAGTTCATTTTATTGTTCAAGCAGCGTCGGCTTACTATATCATTGTTGGGCCTTCATTGGTGGTTGAATTCTGACAGGGGAGGAGTTGTTATGACATGATTAGAGTGTAGATTTATTTCGGGGATAATTAGGGTAAGTTTTTCATTAGTGACGGAAGTGACGATAGGTTAGATTAAAAAACAAAAGAGAAACTATTTAGTCAACAAAGAGACCAGACGCTATTTATTTTGGATAAGGCTACAGAAGGACATCGACGGTTCCCTTTTGAGTATTAAAGTTCATTTTATTGTTCAAGCAGCGTCGGCTTACTATATCATTGTTGGGCCTTCATTGGTGGTTGAATTGGGACAGTTTATCTATCAACACCGTGATCGGCACTTAACAGGATATATCAAAACTTTGCAATTTCTAGTTGCTTTCATGTGACACCTAAGTCTCAAATGTGGATTAAATTGAGACAGTGATATAATAATTGCTTTGCACATGTTGTGCTGGTTTACTTAGAAATGGAAATGGAAATACTTTATAGGAATTAGCACTATCTACTGTGTTGTTGTTTTCTTAGCCATAGCTCCATAATATTTATATTTCATTGAAATAGGAGATCATCAGATGGGCAATTAATCCCTTATTCCTGGGCAGTCATAGAAGACTTTTGTTTAGATTTGCCTTAATCCTCTTGTAGTTATGGACATCATGTGCGAAACAATGAAGTGTGTCAGCATACATAATTACAAGAGAAACAAAGAATAAAATCTAATGAGAAGAGTCGGGATAGGCATTATATAGTGATAATAAATTTAATTTAACACAACAGTCAATGAACTTTTAATAACAATATTTCTAATGAAAATTAGGAAAGACTTTGTGATTATAATCCAAGGACCCACCTGTGAGATCCAACTCTCTCCAGGCCTGTGCATCTCATGACGTAAGGTAGCACCATCTACCCTCAGGGCCAGTGTGAAGTTCTAAATAAGAAGTGTACTTTTAAAAATAAAATAACTGCTTAACAAAATATATATTCTAGATCAGCTTAAGCAATGCTTTTGACAAATAATTGTGGCAAAACCAGATTTCTAAGTAGTTAAGAAAAAAGTTAGCCTAAATGAAAATGATTTTTTTAATTAACCATATGCAAATAATTACAAAACAATGAGGATTAACTCTACTAACTTTGACATTATTCAATGTGTCCAATTTAGTCTTGACCACTAGAGTGACCATATCAGGAGTGTCCATCCCATAGCCAGCTCTTCCCTGAGACTTATCAGACACCCAACGGTCAGAGCGATACAACTTTGATTTCAGGTAGTCTGGGATTTTGTTTCTTACAAGTTCAAGGTTACCAGCTTTGACTGGATGATGCAAGTGAGCTAAAGGGAACATTGAGACGTATAGTGAATGAAGGCACATTTTATATGAAGAAACATACTATACATATACATATATAATATATAAAAAACATTATATTAAGATATATGGATAGCATATTATATGAAGATATATATTGTAGTCTTAATAAAATCTCTTGCATTGTCTTTACAGTAGTTGAATTTATCTGGAGTTACTGACAAGATTATTTGGTATCACAAAAAGTTTAGTGCTTACTAAAAAGTAGCACCTGTACACATAGATAGGTCAAAATCTTTTAGTTCTGATTTAGGAAGCTGGTGATTGAACAAGATTCCAGCTACAGAAGCCTCAACATGGCACCTAAGTGTGGTATAAAGTACTACCCAACCCAGAAATGGTCACTACCATAGTGGAACCTTTAGGAAGAGCTCCCAGCCGATACCTGGCTTCTAGATAAAAATTTTTCTAATAGTCAATTAGGCTAATGGACTCTATTCCCTACTAGGCTTCATTGAAGGAAGTGGAATGGATAGCTAAAGATGGGTAGCAAACCCAGCCTTCATCAGGTTAGTCGTATAAGCATTTTTTTTATCTCCTATGGGATGATGATGAAAGATATCTGATAACCCAGTCCAAAACAAAATCCACCATGTCATTCTGCAAAGAGGTCCACCATACCATTTTACAAAGGGGTCCACCATGTCATTCTGCAAAGAGGTCCACCATGTCATTTTACAAAGGGGTCCACCATACCATTTTACAAAGGGGTCCACCATGTCATTCTGCAAAGAGGTCCACCATACCATTTTACAAAGAGGTCCACCATGCCATTTTACAAAGGGGTCCACCATGACATTCTACAGAGAGAGTCATCAGCAGTATGAGACACTGGTGTGGTGGTCCTTAAATAGTATTGTGGCAGAATAGGAAAAAGAAAAAATTAACTGCAGTTAGTGCAGACTTTGGCTGCTTATAGCATGGTAGCCGGATCAGGAGGCTGTGCACAACATATATATGGTACATACAACCTATTCATAGCAATGGTCAATGTCCTTGTGGAAACTTAAGACAGGACTTAGGGTGAAGACCTCCCGGTCCATGCATGGCCATCCTTAAAATCCTTAACAGTCATTGTAATAATGGCATGCCCTGCAAAAGCACCAATCCCCTACTAGACTTCATGGTGACTGAACTATTTATAAAGAAAATATTTACTTGTTAACCCTGATGTCTGCAATGAACACTTAGGAATCCTTAAAGAAACTTATTTGTAAACACTGAGGTCTGGACTGAACACTTTACCATTGTGATACATTTGAGCATTGTTGGCTTGAAGACACAAATATTTCAAGTCTGGGTCTCCTGCATGCTCATTGACAGAAAACAGAAGGCCATCTTTGAGGGTAATCATGATCTCACCATGGAGATCTGGATTAGACTTGTCCTGTTGAGAAGAAATCAATATAAATTGACAAGAGCATTATGAATTAACATACATCAAGAAAAAAACAAGATTACAAAGAGAGTTTGTGTAATACACTGTAATGACTTGACGCGTAGAAGTATTGGGAAAATCGGGTATCTATAGAATGACGTGACGTAGGGATTAAAAACTAGGATTACATAACGACGAAAGATAGAGACGGACGTGACGCCTAGAACTAGCAACACGATTTCTGACTGTGTCCTTATTTTGAGTATTAAAGTGTAAATAAGTTCAAGTTCAACTATCGTTATTTACTTATTGAATATTTCTGTGAGTGTGGTGTGAACGATCTCGCAAGCCAATTTATACAACTACACAACTATCAAACCACGCTTTAACAGAAGTGGCGACCCTCGACAGGCCGATTTTGACTCTGAATCTAGGCGTCAGTTGGATCTTCGATTTCGTCTACAACTTAGATCTACAGTTTACATATTGACAAGTACACTTGACTATCAGTTTTTCACTGGATCTAGCCTACGTTTGTGTCATTAGGTCTGGACTGCAGCTGGATCCTTTTGGCATCGCTTATTCCAGTGGATTTATCAAAAGAAGAAAAGTTCGAAACTATTTTGGACTCACTCTACCAGTCACAGTGTGGCGAGGCCAGCCATTTTGTCTTCTGAGATCTACAAGTCTTAACACTCGAGATCCATTGCAAGAAAGTTATTTCGTCCGTTGCAAGTATTTAAGGACAGTCAGTCGTTAATATACCTCCAGTATACCTCATTACGGCAGTTTGGATATTTTATTGGAGTACGGAAAGTCACCTCTGGATATATTTACTATTTGTACTATTTGGATCTACAAGTCGACCGTTGAACGGTTGACGTCACCTTTCGTCACCTTGGCTTGTTGGATTAGATCTATTATTCGCAAGACTGTTGTAGTGTTGCTGTACTTCTACATCTACACACGAGTGATGATAAACCCTACTATCACACTGCGTGATTTTTTATTCAACTTTTAAAGTTGAACAACGTTTTATTCATCAAAAGAGAGAGTTGGACTTAGCCATTTTTCCTCATCTCTCTTGAGACAGCACCACCAGCTTGTCTCAATGACTTTTGTTCCTGACCAGTGACCTGAAACCAGAAGACAGCACCAACAGATCAACATTCCGGAACCGTGAGCCGTGGAACCTGACCGAACCAGAGGACTTCGTACCTGTACCATATTTTGAGCAGCACCAGGAGAGAGTGACATAGCGTTGTACTGCCGTCAAGTAGCCTTTGTGGGAGCACACCTTACCTTACCTACGTCAGTGGGGAACGTGTGTTAAGCTGACCAGTGGGCGTTCCATGGACCGATTAACAGATTCTGACTAAGATAAGTTATATCTTCTTCTCCATTAGTTTTAAGTCTATAGGGATAGTAGATCTTTGTTAAGAGTAGATTGCCTGGTGAGGGCGCCATAAGGGCACAATAGAAAGTGGATCTACTCATTAATGAAGTCTCAGTAATTGTTTAGATTGTCCCGTCTTGTTTGTATCTTCGTCATAAAATCAATCTAGATCTTATATTATATTTTTTTTTACAAGTAATGTGACGTTATATTCATTGTACCTTTCTTGTCTTTTCCTTAAAAAAAAAAGTCTCACCTCATTAGACTAGATTTATTTTTTGTGTCTTATTACGTCTATTTTACTTTATTATTATTATATATTATTAATTTTATCTTAAGTGAGATCAGGTAGGCCATGTTTAGTCTAGTATAAGTTCTAGACTGTTTTCGAGTTATAACTACATTGTTATATACTCATGAGAACGCAGATCTATTTATCCTAAAGACATCTGAGTCTAAGGATTTATTTATATTTATATATAGATCTTTTGTCCCGATTTAACCGGTTGACATATTGTAGATGTGTTCAAACACATTCTAAGTGGTCAGAGTTTTTTTTATCAGTATCACTAAAGTGTGATTTACTGTCGAGAGGTATAATATTGAGATATTTGAGTTATTTGAGGTATATTATAAATTGAGTTATTTGAGTATATTTGAGTATATTGAATCTAGACTAGAGACTAGAATAGTCCTAGAGTGTTATTTGGCAATAAGTAAGTCCAATAAGAGGTATATTTATACATGTACATGTGTATGTGGCCAGAAGTAAGTCCACTGAATTAAGTTGCAATTGCATTTAAGGTTTTGTGGCTGTGAGTAAGTCCACTTGAGTTTCAATATAAATCTAGATCTATGTTGTTGTGGCAGTGAGTAAGTCCACTAAATTGATATTTGTTGATATTTGAGATAAGGCAAAGGTGTCAAGAATTGACTATATTGGTATATATATATATATATATTATATATATTGAAAAAAAGTATTTAACTAAATTGTGACATTTAGGCCAGTAGGGAGGCCATATCAATACAGTATTTATTTGAATTAACCATAATGGCAACAGCTCCACCATATGATTATATGGAGACTTTTCGCCAGCAAATTATTGCTGAGGCAAAGCAGCTAGAACTTAAAGGGAAAGACCTAGCTAGCTATGTACAACAAATGGTGACATTAGAGAGAGATAGAATAGATAAAGAAAGGAGGGAAGAAACAGAAAGAATAGATAAGATAGAAATGGAAAAGAATAAGCTAGAAATAGAGCAAAGGGAAAAAGAAAAAGATAGGGAAGCCCAATTAATAAAAGAAGAGGCTGATAGGAAATTACAATATGACCTTGAGAAACTAAGAATTGAGGCTGAGCAGAAACAGAAAAAATCAAACAACTCTAATACAAATGATAATTCTAATACTGGCAGTGTAGACAATCATAATGAAACTGATAATAGTAATACAAACAACACTACTAATGTTGCAAGTGACAATAACCATTGGTTAAGGAAAAAACTACAACCTTTCCAAGAAGCTAGGGACTGTATTTCAGACTATCTAAAAAGATATGAAATAAAAATGACAAACTGTAATATAAGGGAAGAGGAATGGTCTCAAATTCTGCTTGATTTTGTGCAAGGACAGGCTCTTACAATATGCCAAAATCATGATCACACTGTGCAAAATAGCTACCAAACTTTAAAAAAGGAACTGCTCAATGCATATGGCCACAATGCTAGCACATTTAGGAAAAAATACTTTGATAATACTCCATCTAATCAGACAGAACCCCAAACCACTATAAACATGGAAAAGGACTATTTTAATAAATGGCTAGGATTTGAGAAGATTGAAAATTCATTTGAGGGTTTAAAGAATTTTATACTAGTAGACAATTTTATTGCTAAATGTGACCCCCAACTACAATCTTTTATTAAAGAGAGAAATCCTAAAATTTTAGATGATGTCACTGAAATCATAAGGACATATAAAAATGCCTATCCTAACAACCCCTTTTCATGTAAAGACAAAAAGAATATTGATCTAGTTGGATACACTCAAGAAAATACTGATAGGAGTAGAAATAGAAGTAGGGAAAGCCAACATTCTAGATACAATAATAGTAGGAATAGATCAAGCAACAGGGATGTAGTATGTTACAGATGCAATAGAAAGGGACATTTAGCTATGAACTGCTGGGGAACACAAAATAGGTCAAACAGTAGAAATAATTACAATAGATCAGGTAGTGCAAACAATCACAATAGATCAGGTAGTGCAAACAATTACAATAGAACAGATGATAGGAACAATTATAGATCAGACAGTAGTAATAGATACAACAATTACAACAACAATTACAGTAATAACACACACAGTGGAAACAAAAGCAGGGAATACAAAAGTAGAAATTCGGATAGAGTTTATTTTGTTAGGGAAAACAAAAACAATTTTGCTTTTTATCCAGCCTTTATAAACAATGTGCCTATTCAAGCGATTAGAGATAGTGGATCTAATACATTGGTCGTCAGGGCTGATCTGATTGAACCACATTACTATAAGGGATATAGTAGAAAAGTTGAGTTAGCAGATGGCAGTATAAAGGAGTTTAAAGTATTTAAAGTATTCATTGAGACACCATTCTATACTGGTCATTGTGAGGGAGTAGCTATGCCTAATATGAGACATGACATGTTAATAGGAAATTTGACAGGTTTGAAAGAATGCTCCAAACAAGAAATTGAAGCATGGGAAAAGAAATATGAAATGTTTAAACAAAACAAAAAGACAAAATCAAATAACTATATAAGCAATATGGTTATAACTAGATCTAAAGATAAGCCTAAAGTAGAAACACAGAAACCTAGTAATATAAGTAATGAAACAGTTAATGTTGAGGAAGATAAGGAGAAAGAAGAAGAATTAAAACAAGTTGAAATACAAAGTCATGAGCATATAGACACAGAGCAACAAAAAGAGGTACCTAAAGAAATTAAAAATGAAGGTTTAAAAGGAATAAACAAACTAGCTCAAGAACAAAAACAGGATAACATAATTGGGAAAATCTATGATAGGATTAGTGATAAAAGGAACAATAATCCAATTGAGAAATTTGTCATAGAGGAAGGAATACTGTTTAGAAAAACAAAACTTAATGGTAGAGAAATAAAACAGTTAGTTTTACCTCAAAAGTATTGGAAGGACGTCATGATTTTATCACATGATAGTAATTTAAGTGCACACAGAGGTATTAAGAAATGTTTCAGAAACTTAGCAACCCAAGTGTTTTGGCCTAAAATGAAGGTAACTGTATCAAACTACATAAGGTCATGTGACATGTGTCAAAGAAGAGGACTTAAGGGTAAATTAGGTAAAGCTCCATTACAGACAATGGATGAACCAAACAAACCATTTCAAAAGATAGCAATAGATATCATAGGACCTTTAACCAAAACTGAGCACAATAATAGATACATATTAATAATAGTGGACATGTTCAGTAGATATCCTGAAGCAGTAGCATTATCTAATATAGACACAGAGAATATTATTAATGCTTTAGATCAAAAGTTCATAGTGAGACATGGGATACCAAAAACATTGCTATCAGACAATGCATCTATGTTCACATCTGAGTTATTTAAAAGATGGACATTAAAATATGGCATAGAACATATTAGATTTTCAGCATTCCACCCAGAGGGCAACGGTTGTTGCGAACGACTAAACGGAGTTATAAAGAGAGCCTTAGCTAAAATTGTAGAAAACAATCAGAAAAACTGGGATCAATATATTAACTTTGTTCTATTTTCTCTTAGAAATAATGTTCATGAGGCAACTCAATTTTCACCATATGAGTTGGTTCATGGAAGGAAACCCAGGGATGAGATACAAATTTTTAAAGAAAACCTAATTATAGACAAAGAGGAAAATGAAAATATTAATGAAACAGTATTAGATTTAAAACAGATATGGAAAGAAGCTTATGAGAATAATATGAAATATAAAGAAACAGTGCATGAGAACTTAAATGAAAAAAGAAAATTAAGGAAGTTAGAAGTAGGAGATAAGGTATTACTTTTGGTAATTGACTTAAAAAACAAATTAGGAAAACAATGGAAAGGACCATTTACTGTCACACACAAAACAAGTGAAGTAAACTACAAGATAAACATGAATGGGAAAATAAAAACTTACCATATAAATAATTTGAAATTATACACAGAAAGAAATGAAGAACAATTTCAAGGGATAGATACAGAGATAGATAATGAAAATCAAACTAATCAAATTCAAAACTTAGATGCAGAAAATGAAGAAATTGATAATCAAATACATGAATGTTTCATGGTGTTAATTAATGAAGAAACTAAAGAAAATGATATTAAAAATATACCTATACTAGAAACAAAAGATAATCAAACATGGGAAAAGTTAAATTTGGGAAATTTATCTCCAGAAAAGACAAGGGACATAATGAACATTGTTAGTGATTTCAAAGAAATTTTTTCAAGTTTGCCAGGGAAAACAGACATTATAAAGCATGACATGAAACTAACAAGTGTTAAGCCTATTTTCATGAAGTCTTTTAGGATTTCATTACAGTGCATTAAATTTACATTTACAATAATCCATGTAAACTGGAAAGCCATTTACTGGAAAATAAATTTGTATTGTTATCTGATAGACTGTATAGGTGGTTTCTGATTCTACAAGAATATAATTTTGAACTACAAGCAATAAAAGGGGAAATTAATATCGTGGCAGATATGTTATCAAGAGTTACTGTAGGATAGAACTAGTGTAAATAATGTTCATTGATTTTAATTTATTGATGCATGTATATTGTTATGTTTTGATTAGTGGGCATGAATAAGTTGTTTGTATGGATACTGTATTTTATTCATTTGAAAGGGAGATAACTCAATTAATTTTAATTGGGATTTTTTTTATTAATCAAGGGAGATAATTATAAAATGTCAGTAATGAGGACAAAAGTATAAACTAAAGTAAGTATGATCATCTGAAGTCATTATTTTATTTTTTTAAATCATTAATACTCATTGCTTAAAGATTAGGTCAATTGGAAATGGTAAGTGGAGAGAAGATACAACTTATTAGTGCCCAACAAAAAAGTTAGGTAAATTTATTGGAAAAGTTTTTCTGATACAAATATTGCATTTTGTCCGACAGGAAAGGTTTGGTGATGTTCCGAGTACCCATACATACGCTATGCTGATGACAGTAGCCTACACATACGCTATGCTGTTGACAGTAGCCATGTTAAACCTATATGCCTATGGAATCAGCAAAGGCATCTCCATATATGAACTATGAACTGTCATGTCACTTTAACTTTTTATGCCTATGGAGTCGGCAAAGGCATCGCCCATATGACTGTTTATGGACTATACTACTATACACATGGCTCGTTTTTGAGGGACTCTCTTGCACTATTCATGAAAGGAACTACGTTGTTTATTTATGGACTTTATGGACTTTGTGCATTGTTTAATTATTGATGGACTCTGTGTTCTTTATGGAAGAGACTACCTACGGATTGTGTACATAGTGTAATCATTTATGGACTTTTGCGTTGGTAGTGGAAAAGACTGTGATAATGAACTGTGTTGTACTTTATCATCATCAACGACAGTAGTGATGATTGGAACAGTATTTTATTTCCTACCATAAGCTATAGTGGAACTGTACATATGTTTATTTGATTACATCTATGGACTCATATGAACAATGAACTCAATGTGTCAAGATGTCTATCAAGACTCAAGAGCAAGATATATGTTGTGGTCCTTTTCCCCAATAATGGCCATGTAAATTGTAAGACATATGACAGTAGGAGGTAGAGTTTTGGACTTGTGGACTGAAAAAAAATTGATTGACAATTTTTTTTTGATAAAGGGGGGAGGAAATATGTAATGACTTGACGCGTAGAAGTATTGGGAAAATCGGGTATCTATAGAATGACGTGACGTAGGGATTAAAAACTAGGATTACATAACGACGAAAGATAGAGACGGACGTGACGCCTAGAACTAGCAACACGATTTCTGACTGTGTCCTTATTTTGAGTATTAAAGTGTAAATAAGTTCAAGTTCAACTATCGTTATTTACTTATTGAATATTTCTGTGAGTGTGGTGTGAACGATCTCGCAAGCCAATTTATACAACTACACAACTATCAAACCACGCTTTAACAACACAAACTCAGAGGCGGCCCCCGTCGGAGTCGGATTCCTGTCAGATCCGCCTATTCGCAAGATGTTTTGGATGTTCCTTCTAAGTCCCTGGCTCAATTTCTGTATGCTCCCATCCTTAAACTATCGCAATATTTCTGAAAGAACAGTAAAGGTTAAATCATATTTTCAAAAGCCTTTAGTGTTTTTTTCTAACCGTGACGGACAGACCAACCAATAGACAAAACGCACAAAAATATGGTAGTTCCATTCTAATGGGGGTATTAAACAATGTTATTTTAAAAAATCTGATTTTTTTAAAAAAATAAGAAATTAGTTTAGAATCATGTCATTTCCGGGCTTTACGCTAGTACACGAAAGCCGCTGCTAAAAAATCATTTTGAAAAATGTGTGTGATATCTACATGCCTAGCGTATTTCTTATAGTAACATTTCCTCCCTTACATTTACGTAATTATTTTAGAATTGGTGTTTTGTTATTAAAAAATCGCTTGCATAATTAATTTTATAAATTAAACGGTTTGCTTTTAGAAAACTAAAAGTAGCCGTTGCACCTAAACTTTTCAAGCCGCATTTAATGGTGAAATAATATTTTTCGTATCTCTTCTAGTTTTGGCGCTCTGAGTCTGACAGACGGACAGACGGACAGACAGGCAGAAAGTCATTTTAAAAAATGTGCTTGATATCTACATGCCAAGAGCATTTCATATAGTAACATTTCCTCCCTTAGATTTACGTAATTGCTTCACAATTGGTGTTTTATTATTAAAAAATCGCTTGAAAAATAATTTTTATAAATTAAACGGTTTGCTTTTAGAAAACTAAAAGTAGCCGTTGCACCTAAACTTTTCAAGCCGCATTTAATGGTGAAAAAATATTTTTCGTATCTCTTCTAGTTTCGGCGCCCTGAGTGTGACAGACGGACAGACGGACAGACGGACAGACGGACATTTTGCACAAACCTAATAGCGGCTTTTTCCCCTTACGGGGGCCGCTAAAAATGAATGCAATGAAACTGTCAGTGTCAGACTGTGTGGCTGGGTGTAATAAACTGCTTGGCTTCTTATCAAGGGGGCTCATGTTCAAATCCCAGCCTGAGCTGAAATGTGTTTGCAGAGTGCCTAAAGACAGCAGGGAAACCTTCTCCAAGATACTCCCTCCCCCCTGAAGTTCACAAGAAAAATAGGATGACAGTTCACTGAGCATGCTACAGAACGAAAGATGCTCTGTGCAAAAAAGAAACAAAAAAAAAGTAATGCCCCCAACTCATTGATGTCTAGTAAACATGAACTGAATGAACTGAACTCATTAACCTCAAAGGATCCCTCTAAACTCAATGACTTGATTGTCCTCAGCTCAAAGCAAAAAAAGAAAATTAAGATTTAAATATACAGAAAGTAGAAAACTAAACATATATTCTGTTTCTATCGACAATTTGTTTATAAAAATATAATTCTATTGACAATTTTAATAAAGATATCATAGCCATTTTTCCAAAAACAAAATGTTATGTACTCATAACCAGTTTTATGGTTCATGCAAAAGGATGTTTGTCAACAGCTCACCTGATGAGGTACAACAGCTAAAAGAGCTCCTTTTCCTATACTCAGAGAGAAACAAAGTTTATTCAGTAGCTTGGGGGAAACAGTTTTAGCTGCCTTGTTGCTGTTTTTGTGGTCATGAATGGAGTAATGCATGGACGTATCATCATCATCATCAGACTCAGAGTTCTCATCATCTGGGGACCAAAGAATGTGATGGAAATCAAACAAAATTTAAAATATAAATAGTAATAATATTGTATATTAGAATGTATCCAAATGGGGTCATTATTAGAATTTTACATTCAAGATGAGGGGGCAATGCTTTTAACAAAGATTAATTGGATTATTTTCTAGTTCCATATATTGGCTTATGGTACACACACACAAAGTTGTGGAAGTAAAGACAGTTTGTTATTGGTCTGGCTAAACAATACTTTTGACACAAAAACAAGTTTAATTTTTTTTTTATATTTTGTCTACGATCTCAATTTAAAAATGTGTATTTTTAAATTTATTTATTATAAACAAATGAAAATGTGGAGTTTTATCATTTAAAATCTTAAAATCTTCTTTCTATTTAGGTAATACAATTATAAGCAATTAAGTTCCTGAAAAATAAATTTACATTTAGCATGTTTGAAGTATTTGAGGCACATCCATTTAATAATTACAGCACATGAGCTCTAGCTTGCCATCCGTGAATTGGTGTAATTTCCCCTTTGAAACACAATTAGGGTGGAAAGAAGATATGCTAACTACTAGTACATTATTTATCATTGACACTATAGTGAAATGGCAACAAAGAATGGACAAATTATTCACTGTCCTCAAGATACACTTCTTAAAGACTATAGCTGTGAAGAACTGTTTGATCAGGAAACAACTGTCACAAGATATAGGACTAGTTTTTCGACCCACCAATGCCACACATAAAAGAGAAGAAATAAATATG
The DNA here is from genome assembly GCA_021533235.1 of Biomphalaria straminea. Lineage (NCBI taxonomy): Eukaryota > Metazoa > Mollusca > Gastropoda > Planorbidae > Biomphalaria > Biomphalaria straminea. The sequence goes on from JADKLZ010000104.1 coordinate 11,518,770, forward strand.
ATTATAGAATTATTTAATATTATCTGTAGATAATATTATAGATAATAGTACCTGAATGATGGTTCAGCTTGTCATCCAGATCTCCCATGACATTTTGAAGCAGGTGCATGACACCCAGACTTGTGTTTGATGGTATCATACTTGCCAGGTAAGCATGTTTTCTAGGAGGCTGGGGTTCCCACATCAACAGATCATTATTAAACCTGTCACATTAAGAACAGTCCCATGTGTTAACCTCCCCAACTAAATTTAATTAGGTATCAGACATATAAATAAGTTTTTTAAATATCTTTGAAAAGGTTTTTGTAAAAAACATCAAAGAGCAACAACTAAGCACTTCATGTTATTCCCACTACACTAGCATCTGATGAAAGCTAGATTGTAGGGTACAACTTCTTATAAATTTTATTCATTTTTTTTATTTGTTTGTACATTGATGCTTATTTTACCTTAATTGTTTTAAAAATTACAAAAATAATGATGGAAGTACGAAAATATTTTAACTATTTGTTTATATTATAAATAGGAAAATGACTTTCTGTTGCATTTAGACTCATATTGATAATTCTTTGCCTTAATAAAAAATATGTGTAACTAAAATAAGTTGACAACAAATAAATTGTAACTAACACTGTAAGTGTATCTTCACCTGTTATAAATAAGTTCCAGAAATTCTCTGCTGTGAAGAAATGCAGTCACTGATGGAATGGTTATGTCAATTGAAAGACCAGTACGGGCAAGGCACTCTTCACGAAATTGTCGAAGCTCATTTGTGTCCCCTGGCATGACCATCTTTGGAATAACAAATACATTGTTAGTTTTAAAAATCGATGGAAGGAAAAAATGTGTTATATACATTTTTTTTAAATATGTGATTCCTGAAAGTTTATTAACCCAAATGGTTTTATATTTGGTTTAAATGAAAAAAAAAGAACACAAACAAAATGTAACAATTAAAATCTGACAAGAGTAAAAAATTAATTAAGAAAATAAATGATATAGTCATTTAGTAGTAACAACACTGATTAAAATGTAGTACATGCTCAATTTTCTTTTCAAAGTCTGTGCTTTCTAGCACTAATATTAATGAAGTCTTAGGTTTCACATAGAATTGTAAGGATGACTGGGCAGGGTATGAACCTAGAACAATTGTGACAACTGAATGACAGTTGAGCACACATACCTCATGACCAGACTGCCATCTAATTATTTCTAAAAACAAATTTCACACAACTCAAAGTTTCTTTCTGTGTTGCAAACTCCTCACAAATACATAGAAATAGGTCAGGGACTGCTTACCTCATCATAGATTGGATTGCTTTGATTGAAGGAAAGATCATCTCTCTCATACAGACTTTTCTTCTTACTGAATGGACCTGATTCTCTCTTGAGTAGGCCGGGCTCCATGTAGCTGTCTATACTGGTGGCTGATGCATCTGATTCCTCCTCAGTCTCTAGAGCTGAGTTGGCTTTGTTGCTGATGTTTATAACAACCCTAAACAACAGAAATATTCATTTACAGTTCAGGCAAAACTAAATTTTAATAAATATAATAAAAGGAATCTGTTTGTTTACTTATGTTTTCTTTTAAATATGCAAACACTAAAGGTGCATTGAAAAAGGTAATATGTAAGCAATAAAAATTTATGAAAAGAATTTGTCATTAAACAATTCTCAAATTTGTTTCTTATAACATAAGGGGATAATGGCTTTGGATTCATTTGATGTGGCAAAAAATATGCAGGTCATAACTGGATTTGCTTGGTCACATGGGATGGGCAATCATCCTTATAATCTTCAGAACCAGAGACAAAATATATAGATATTCCTTATCATAAAGTAACATTCTAACAGGAGGCTTATTTTTTATTATCTTAATATGCTTAATTAGTAAATTAAAATGGGTTTGACTTAAATCTAAGGAAATGTGACCTTAGTAAAAAAAAAAAAAAAGCAACATCTTGATCTTGTATCAACCATCTACAAATACATGAGTGCTGTTACCTAGGCCAGTTGAAATGATGAACATCATGTACCCCAGGATCTTCAACAGTCACTTCTCCAAACAGAATTGGATCTTTGTTAATATCTTCTTGAAGATAAGCTGATACATTGAACAAACAAAAGCTTTACTTCATATGATAGAAGATCAATAGTGGAATTATGATGATGATTAACAGTGTCAATAACAGCCCAGAATGAATAAGAATTGATCAAACACTGATACTAACAAACATTTAAAAATTGTTAATCTTGAGCCTAATTTTATTTTCTAATTCGAGCAATAAATACTTTGTAGAAAAAACTAGCTAACATCAGTTACAATTATCTTGCATTACTGTATTAAATTTGCATTTCTAACTCATTCTGGATGCCACAATGTACTAAATACTTGGTCAATCAACAAATATAAAAACAACATTATAAACCTTCAAAAAGAAAGGTCTTCAGCAAATTAAAAAACATTAAAAAAATACTTTAAAAAAACAACAAATCTTATATTAAATGAAACTGTATCAATTAGTTTGTATCAGTTATGTAGTTATAGCTATGATAGACTTTGAGAGAAGAAAGGAGTATCCTTGAGAATGTTTACATGATAGATTTTAAATGCATAAAAAAATGTTCAAAGGTTCAAGAGCTTATACCACCACATCTGTCATGTATGATTTTTTTTCCTTGTTCAGAATTCAAACAAAATAATTAATTACTAATAGTTAATTAACTAATTGGTTAATTTTTTTTAAAACTGATTCTAGAGTTTTCAGGTAAAAGAAATAATTGTGCACAATTTCAGCTTAATCTGAGATTGGGTCTGGGAGACATAATGTGTACAGACTTTTTAACTGATAGAGTGAGATGATATAAGCTTTGTAAAAAATGGAAAATGTCTAAAGAAGTTAAATCTCACCACTAATTTTAAAGATCTGAAGTGCCAGCTGTAGAGGCTCATCTGCTTGAATGTTGGTCACAAAATCAGGTGACTCCAGTTTTAACAAAAGGACTTCCTTGTGAAGGTTTCGCCTCCACCAGTCTCGATTGTGTGTTGGTCTGTCTATACGTAAGTCTGGAATGGGGAACCTTGTCAAATAATAAATAAATAATGTTGAATAAATTATGGCTTTATATTGCGCTACTTTCATGCTTATAGCATGTCATTACTTTCTAATTATCATAGTTTTAATTAAAAATGAACTAAAAATGAACTGAGTGGAAAAAAAAAGGTTTTTGAATTTAAAAAATGTCTCAGTAGGATAATGAGACATGTGAAAGATTTTTTTTTCTTCCATAAGGCTTCATTAGAAACACATCTTTTACTGACTATGATTGACAAGACTTATAATAAAAACAAGCATATTGTCTAAATGTCTTAGAAGAATTGCATATAAGGAGAAGAAATATAAGAGGTATAAATGGTTTATATATATTGTTACGTTTCTCTACAAACCCTTGAACAAAACAATATGGCTAATTCAAGAACCAGACAACTTGGGTTCTAATAAAACGAGATGCTTTAATGCGTGTAATATATGATGAATAGAAAATAATCAAATACTTTACAAATCTGTATGTCTGAATAGAATCACTGTACACAACTTATCAAAAGAAATCAATCTAGTCTTTTCTCCACTTTCATACTCAGATCACCAACAAAAACCTGTTCCCTACACACAGGATGTTTACATCTCGCAAGTCCTTTTTAAGTACATAGGCCTGAGTCATCTGTGTCGGTTGACCAGCCGTAGGGTTACAATGACCCCCTTACAGTTCAGTTACAACAATATATATATCTAAGTGTGCATCATATCATAATCAAACCAAATATAGCTGCTTCAACAAGTGGCAATTTATATATATGGTTTTTGTAGGTGACATCAAGGATTTTTCTATAGCCTCTCAATTCTATGGCTAGGATGATCCTTTTTAATTCTGCATTTAGTGCCTAAGAAGCACAAGCATACAAGAATATTGCCATGACCAAGGAGCACATTAGGCTGACTTTAAGGTCAAGAACTATGTCTTTGTCTTTCCAGCTTGTTTTGAGCTTCGCAAGTGCTTCAGTTTGTATTTCTAGCTAATAATTCAGGTTTAGTTACTCATCTCAATAGATGGATCCAGGGTATAAAACTTCTGAAAATGCCTTAATAAAGCATTATATAAAAAGTTATTTGGGGTTCAGAAAAATTAGGTTTGAGCTACAGCAGAACTAAAACAGGAAAGTTTTTATCAGGCTTCACAGCTAGCAATAGATCATCATCTAAATATCATTTTAACACCTGACAAATGTGGAAGGACAAGGGGATGTAACTGTTATGAAACAAATTGCCACTTGTTGAAGCAGTTATATTTGGTTTGATTATGATATGATGCACACTAAGATCACAACTCAATGACCAACCTGACTCTCAGAGTGGCATGGACAGCTTTCACTTGTACATCTAGATTCAGTTTGTTTCTGCTGTGTTCATCTTTAATAGCTTCCTCGATCTAGATGACACACAAAAAGTTCATTTCAGCAACAATTTGGATCCAATAGGATATTTTTAAAAATTGCAATAGCTTTTGAAAAATATAATAGAGTTTGAAGCTTGTAATGCTGAAACAAATGATGAGTTAACATGACATGTAACATGTCCACAACACTAAGGTACCAAGGCTATTGAGAGTAGAAGGTGAAGAAAATGTAATCCACAGTCCCAACCTGGTGATTTATTGTTATTAAATAAAAAATAATTAAGGAATTTAATGGCTACACTGAAATCTAGCTTCAAACTTGATTTTCAGTTTAATTTATCATCCGTTTATCTACATGGAAAACATGTCCAATTTAAAAACATTGAGCCTAATAAAAATTAGAATACAAAAATAACTGTCATGCTGAACTGCAAATAGCAGCTGATTTATGGAAACTAGCCAGAGATCGATCTGTGTATATGTAGAGCCATGATCAAAATATGGGTTCAATTTTGTTTGTATTGAGTCTTAGATAAATAAATATATAGGTGAAAGCTTGAGTAGTTATTTTATTGAACTGAGTTTGAAGATATTAGACTTAAGGAAAATGTTATTCAACACTCTGTTACTTCAGTGTACTATTATAGAGGCACTTCCAAACCTCTAAATGGTACCTTCCTTTAAGAGACGAAAAGTCTAACTGATAGTGGGAACAGAAAAGTCTCAAAATATGTGACAGTAACATACACATAAACCTACACCAACTTGTCCATTAGTGTCCATTAAATGTGCCCCCAGATTTGTGCCACTTCCATTGGCAGGCTCTCTGTGAATCAGATTGGTCAGTCGGTCTAAAATTGTAATATCAAGCTCTGACATCATACTGTTGAAATCCAGAGATACTTTGATTGCTGGGTTTTCTCTGCCATGTCTTTTAGACTGAAAGTAAAATAAAGAGAACAGTGACAATATAAAATCCCAAATTCAAAACACTTCGTTAGTGGTTTTTACAAATAAGTTTTACATCACATAACAGCACATTAGAGTCCCAACCAATTAAAATAATTGAAAAAAAAAATACTAATATATTTACATTATTCTATTTTCCTTATTTTCCTTTGACAAATAAGCAAATATAAGTCTTTAAAAAGAAGACATTAAATTTTTAAATAGTTGCATCTCATAACATAACTCTAACATTTGCATAGAAATATAGTTTTTTCATGGCTTAATGTATACTCCATTCCACTAATTACCTTACTAGACTTTTATCACATCAGTTTTTTTAAAAAGCAGGATGATTATGCAAGTCTTCATGTAGTTTACTCATGTATTTTTTCAGCCACTGATAATAAAATTTAAAACCAGTGATTACCTGCACAGAATCTACAGTTATAGTCAGAGCAGACTGTGGTGTCTTGGATCTCTCAGAGCTAAACAAATTGAATGGATCATAGGGTACTGTGTTCTCAGTCTGTCCATTGATATCGAAGGCCAATAACTGTGAAAAAAAAGAATGTATTAGAATAAAATATTTAGAGAATTAATATTAAAAATAATTTCAGTTGTTGATCTTTAGTGTATTGCAAGCCTCTGCTAGGAGGTATAAGATATGATATATTGTTTCATTTATAATTTCTTCAGGTTTGTTGTTTTATGTATTGATTAATTTATAAAATTAAAATAATTTTTTTTTTGTTTTTTTTTTTACTTTCTTCCTATTTGGAAACATTACACAATAAACTAACTAAATGAAGGAGATGTTAAGTATGGAAATATTGGGATCTAAATATATACAGTCTACCTCTTTTTTTTTTTATTTTACTTATTCCACTTGGCTCAGAAAGTTATTTCTCAAAATGCATTCAACATTCAACAGAATAATGTATCTACTTGGTCTGTATTGACAATAAAGTCTTGCTATGAGATATGATACAGGAATCCATGCATTGCATACAATGTTTTTATTGTGATTAAATTCAAATAAAGAATGCAAACCAAAATATATTTTCCAAAAGTAAAAATAATTTTTAGAAGCTATCATCATTATTTAGATTTTTAAAAAACAATTGATATGGACAAATGATGGACTTAATAAATGCTGTCATGTCTAACTGAGCTTTATACTGTTTACATAAGTGATGGGCAAACAGTTGCTTGCAGGCCAACGCTAGCCAAGTTAATAGTTCACTAGCAATGCAAAAAATTAGTTTTTAATAAAAGTTGATCTTCTCTGTCCAATAAACAAATTAAATGTTCAGATACATGGAAAACAAGTCACTGACAATGCCTCGGACATGAACAACTTCTTCTGTTTGCCAGTTTGTAAAAATGACTATATTCATTTCATGTATTATTTTAACTTTTAAATAATTATATTTCATAAGTGTAGTTATTCCAAACACATTGCTTTGACATTGCCGCATTATAAAAATAGAAAAAAAAAAAGCCCAGTGCTACAAACTGCTCTGAAAATGTAAACCTATTAGGGATGCAAATTGCATAAAAAAGTTGATTACAACAAGGTGTGGTTGCAAAAAGTAGCAATGTAAAAAAAAAGGTTGTGTACTATTTACCAGAGGATAAGGCTTTGGTTAAAATATGTAGGACTGTTATTTTACCAGAGGATAAGGCTTTGGTTCAAATATGTAGGACTGTTATTGTTCAAAGTATTCCCTCAGTTGGAATGAAAATCAAAGCACAAGAAGAAGAAGAATTGGGTAGTTATGCAGCCAGTGTAGGAATATCAATTATAGTTTAGATTTTACAAGGCAGTATATATGTATGAACCAATAAGATCGCCATTCTCATACATCGAAATTCTTGATTAATAAAATAGCATTCTTTAGAAAATTTATTTCAATTAAACATGTATTATAAATTCTTTTTTTTTTGAGACACAAATTAAAATCAATAAAACTTAGAAAGCTGAATAAGTGAACAAAAATATCAATTATAGTAGCTTTTTACAATTTATAACCAAATGTTGAATGTCATAAGCACATTTTTAAAGGCACACTGGATTAGATTTCAATGGATCAATGACAATGTGTTCAACAATTAATTTAATTTTAATAATGTAAATCTTTACTAAAAACCAAAAGTTTTCTATGCTACATGTGAAGATACCAGGATGTGTGAAACAAATCTTTCTTTTTTTTTTTCATTGAATTTTAAGTAAACAAGTAAAAAAAGGAAGAAATGTAGAAACAAAATGAAAGCTTGTAAAGAAAAAAAAGTTTCTGTATTATCACTATTTTAAAAGTTTCAGTTATTAATTTAATGCTAAAAATAGAACAGGCTACACATTTTAATGAATTAATGTCTTATAGACAATTTAAAATAAAAAGATCTAATAATAATATATTGTTTTAATTACTCATTCGATATTTATATATTTGTTCAAAATATATGAAATACTTAAATAATTTAAAAAATTTACTTTGGAACATGTATTGCTGAGTATAAGCTTTAGAAAGATGGTTTTTATATAGTCTACTCTTCAATTGAGTGCTAATATATACTCTACTATATAACAGAATAAAAATAAATTTTGAGAAAAAAGTTTTTTGTTTGTTTGTTTGGAATAGACGTAAATCTCTGCAATTTTGTTTGTAGTCTGAGAAAAAGTCCATTCAATGTGAATACATAAGTATTAGAAAATCTTCACAAATATGTTTTAACACTCTCTTGTAATTAAAGAGCTTCAAGTCATTTTCTTTTCAATGAAAAGATAAATTCTTTTGACCAAAAGTTGCTTTTAATATAAATTATAAGCTCCCTTTCATCAAAACTCTCTACTAGAAAGTAAAGGAAACGAAAACAAAAATCTGCCCATTCTAAGGCTAAGGAGCATATCTAGAGGAAGTTATAAACACTAGTTATGAACAGGAAACTAATTAAGTAAAATGAAAAGAAAAACAAAAGTTTTAAAAAGAATCATTTGCTTTTTAAATTTTTGTACGCTGACAAATCACTATGAAATATTAATTAAAATGAAATTAAGTAAGCAATTCCGAACAAAAAGAAATATTCAAAAGGTCTAGTTCAGTGATAATGAAATGATAATTTGGCAAATAATATGTGACTCAGTCTAAATTTAAAATACCTGATTTATTTGTATATGTTTGCTGGTATTCTTCTTTCCTTTCTTCTGTTTTATAATACAAATGTGTATAATAAAGTTAATCATGATATATATAATTGTAGAATAACACAGGAGATATAATTCTACAGGACTTTCAATGCTTTGTTTGGGATTTGAAACTATTTTTTTTGGGACAGAGAGAGAAGGAGTAGGAAGATGGTGAGGCAAAAGTTATTTAAGAAGTTTAGATTTTCTATCTATAGGATAATTAATACATAGTAATAAGGCTTGTTTTCGAGTCCGAAGATTAGTGAGGAATGCAGTATTTCCATGGCTGCGCAGCCCCAGCTGTGAACTACATACTTTGCCACATTGTCCGCAGGTGGTTGATTTAGATTTCGGCAGCAGATTTTCTTTTGGTCTCTAATGAGTATCCCCCAGCCTTTGTGAGTGACCTCCAGCTGTCTCATTCTGAGGCCACATGCTCTCTTCTATGTCAGCCAAGGAAAGTTGACGCCTGAGCTGGTCTTCCATGGGGCGCCTACGTTCAGTCGACCACCTTTTAGCTCTTCCTCCAATCAATACATAGTAAGATTTAGTTAAGGGATTTTTCCAGAATCAAGTTTACTGGGAGTGATAGAAGTCTGATAAATTTATAACAAAAGGAAATAACTGTGTTTTGTTTGTAACTTCTCTTAAAAACTCCTTGCAAGTCCAATGGGCAGCAAAACTAAACAAATAATATTTGATATGCCGTTAGGGACCCTCCAATTAAGCATCCATATGAAGAAATTTCTTTGAGAACATGTTAGAACTTTGAATCAAATGTACGTTGACATCAAGACAGCAAACGACATGACTTGAGATGTACTTATGTTACATAGATGGCAAGATCTATATTCAAAACTTCTTTTTAAACAATTAATAAGAAACGAGATGCTAAAAGTAAAGTTAATAGCAGCCCTTATCTGATTTTAAATCTTTGAACCAGAAATCTGTCTAAAATCATTAAGATTTACCCCGCATGGATTAGTTGTGCCTCACTTTCAGTATCTAGTACCTAGTTGTTATAACCAGAATCAGGGTCGCTGAATGGAATTTTAACACCAATGGCAGCAAATATTTACAGGTTTCCCCCTAACCTTTATTTTTTAGTTAATTTAACCCGATTTACAGACCCACCATTAAAAACAAACACTAGCAAACAGCCCTAACTAACGAAGATTGGTCGTGGTAATGTTAGGTTCTTTAGACTAGATCTTTTTAAGCAGCTCCAAACGCACACAGAAACAGGGGCGGACTAGGTGTCGAAATCGGCCCTGGCATTAACGTATAGGCCTAACCCAGTAAACAAATGGCGTTCCAAAATATGAACATCCATTGCTACTTCTCATCAAAATATGTAAAACAATGCCTTGCTTACTAAATCTAAGCAAAAGTGTGTTTACATAAATATTTTATCTCAACGTGAAATTTGTCTCCTTGTTCTTGTGTCGTGATGCTTCTCAGGCTAATCTTTCAATGCAAGAAACTTCTTTCACAAACTACTGGACTACATGACAATGTAAGCACTTGTCAATGAACAGTACCTCTTTGAAATTTGACAAGAACGATTACAAGACGAACACATTATATAATCTCAACTTTCCTATCACCACAAAGTCATCCTCCTGTTCTTATATTTGTCACCCACAAGTATCTTGTATTCCATCAATGGGGATGTTTTCAGCTTGTCCCGCTGATCAGCTAAATTCATCAATTGACTTCGCACGTTTTCTGTAGTAGACATGAAATCTACGAGCCACTAAGCTCTTCGAAAGCTGGTGGCTCAAGTCGTCTGAGTTTTATGTCACTAAAATTTCTGAGATCAAGACTTTAAAACTCTTCATACAAAATATTCGTTGTCAAAAGTCTTTCAGGACTTGCGGAAACTGTTCATTATTTTTTCAGCCTTGATAATTATCTCATTATTTTTCTAACATTGTTTTTTCATCCTCGTCCTGAGGACAATGCATTCAATTTACAGTTGCAACTCTTCTATCATTCACTTTGTTTTTGGAAAGTAGTAAAACCACCTCAACATGATGATGTAAAATCACAATAATTACACAACAAACTTAAATCCAAAATCTAATGAAAAATAACTCTTGCTCTTCACATAAAAAATACGTTTGAATACAAACAGACAAACCAAACATGGATATGTATCACTGTTTGTAAGACAATAACAATAGCATATTATAATGTACCAAAAAACATGTGGCGCCAAAATGTCCCGCTTCGTTCTTCTCTTACTTTTAGAATGCCCAACAAGAATCTTGTAGCGTGTACTCAAGATGAATGACAATAATACTGTATCTAGTTTTGTGTGAAACTGCTTCAGCTGAGTAGTATTTAGTGTTGTTACACACGATGCGATGCGTAGGAATTGATTCTTTATACAGAGTAAAGTTTCTTGTTTGGTCAAAGCTTTCAAGTTCGTCAAGCAAATAAAAGAGTTTAGAAATGTTTGGGTTTTTGTTCAACATGTATTTACGCACAATGATAATTATAACCTAATGTCCGGTAATAATAGTTCTGTGAAAACTATAGTAAGGCGTCACCGCAATGTATTCCCAACGTCAAGAGTGGTGGTTGTGACCAGATGGTTTGGAACCACTTGTTTTAATAATTGTAAAAGAATTCAATGGTAGTTGAGACCAGACGGTTTAGAACCACTTGTTTTAATAATTGTCAAAGAATTCATTGGTAGTTGACAACAAGTAATGGAAATATAAAAATACATATAGAACTAGAAGTAACACAAAGAAACTTGAGTTTCCTAGAGTTAAAGTCCCTTTTAGAAAAAGACAAAAATAGTACGCCCTAAAATGTATGCTTATAGATAATACCGTATGCCGTATACTATTACAACAACCCACGACTTCAGTACCTAGAGCTGCGAGGAAAGCCCTCTCAGTAGGGTCAATACTAGCGCTTTAAAGACACCCTAAAGAGCTCCTTCAAGGAGTGTGATTTTGTCATTCACGGCTGGGAAGCACTCGCTCTCGATCGCACCTCATGGCGTAAAGCTGCGAGTGTAAGAGTCACGAGATACGAAGCAAGAAGAGTGGCCAGCGTGAAAGAGCGCCGAACCAACGAAAGCTGAGAGAAGAAGCAGGTCTATCTGCATCTAACTAAACCTACCCATATCACGTATGTGGCCGGCTTTTTAAGATAAGATACTTTTTATTGGTCCAATCAAATGGAAATTCAGTTTGACAACAATTGACCACCTCAGCGTAACTACCGTACAATAACAATATAGATGCAAATATGAAAAACAATTACACACGAAACACATACCCACTATGGCCCAGTCACAACCAGCGCTTTATGAAGGAATGCGGTATCGACATTCACGGCTGGGAAGCACTAGCTCTAGATCGCTCCGCATGGCGAGAAGCTGTGAGTCTCGGAGTCTCAAGATTTGAAGCAAGACAAGTGGCCAGGGCGATAGAGCGCCGAACCAACAGAAAACAGAGAGAAGAAGCAGGCCCATCTGCAACTGACAAAAAACCACCCATGTCACATATGCGGCCGGCTTTTTAAAGCGAGGATTGGACTCTACAGCCATCTTTTTCATAGGAAATGAGAAATGTGCTCATCTTCGAACACGAAGGAGGAGCTATATAGG
>JADKLZ010000104.1:11531087-11566731 GCA_021533235.1 Biomphalaria straminea
ATATATATATATATGAACTTCTAGATGACGACAAATGACTTTGTAACTCTGACCGAAAGTGGGATGAAGGAAATTTTATATCTTTCTGTCCTTATAGAAATGTGGTTTGATGGGTGCACGTTGTCTTTAAGAACCGTTTTAGAAAAGCATTTTTTCGTACAAAAAAGTCCAGTTAGGCTACGATGCTTTTTAAATTAGTCTATTTAGCCTATGTCTTTGTGCCAGTGAAGCATGACCATACCAGCAGGTGATGGCAAAGTTAATTAGACTGCTAATGGTTGCTGAATAGAAAAGTTTAATTATCGTTTTGTCGATGTTAAATTTCCTTAGCCTTCTAACGAATGTAGCTGGTGAATTTCGGTGTAAAGGTTTTGACAGTGTTCAGTATATGTCAGTTTGTTGTTGATGGTTGTTGGCCCTACCTAGGTATTTATATTCTTGTACTTGCTTTAAGGTTTGGTTGTGTATCTGAATTTCTGCAAGGTGGCCTTTGTTTCCTAAAATCTATTATCTTTTTTTTTAAAGCGATGATTGGACTTAATAGTCATATTCGAGTTCATAGGATAGGAGAAATATGCTTCGATCATGAAGGAGGATATAAATAAAACCCAACAAAGTGGGTGATTCCCGATTTCTGGCAGCTAAAGATAACAGAAACATTATTACCATTGAATAAGGGCTTGAGCCAATTACGTCATCATCAAAGCTAAATATAAGCATGACATTTGGGTAACCACTACAAAAGAAGCCATAGACCGCCACAGTATGCATTACATGTAATATTTCATGTCAAATGACTAGAACAATATATAGGGGCAATTTTTTTCCTACCCCCGACTACCGCACCCAAAAAAAAACAACAAAATGTATTTGTTGTGACAGTGCAACAAACGCCCAAAACAAAAACATATACGACTATTTATTATGTGTAGAGCTTCTCTCAGTCTCACCACACGCACACAAATGTAAACACTCTAAGGTGTTGAAACCATTACATGTGTGTATTTAAACATACAGATTTCAATATGGAATCTTAAACTCTCCGCGACGGGCTAAAAATGTATTCCCGGACAAACAGAGTGCATTAGTCATCATAAAGTAGATCTATCATGAAGTATGACCCTTGCTAATAGAACCTAAACATTTGGTTACATTCTTGCACTAACACAACAAATAATACAAGAATCAGATTGTCAACTGTTATGTTCAAAGTTAGGAAGTTGACAAGACTTCTCGTTGTAATTATTCTAAACAGGCCAAGTGTAAGTAGGTTACAACAGGATTTTTTTTTGTTTCGCATTAATGACCAATGTATACCTCAGACTTTTTAGAACACAAGTAGATCTTCGTCTCGTAACCCAAACATACGACCACCAGGAATCCAACTGATCCTAATTAAGTAGAACTGGGTATTTCTAAAACGTGGAAGTGTTGAGAAAATGAGAAAATCACTTATGTTTTTTTAAACAGAACTAAACAAAGAGAAACTCCCAGTACTTGTTCCAATTGGTTCTTAAAACGAATTAAATAATTATTGATCAGTGACTATAAGGAACAGCAAGAGAGTCATGACGGTGTACAAGAGACTCAAAGGTTGAGCTAGAAAGAAAATGTCCTAGTCATGAAGATGTAACAGCGACTCAAAGGTAGAACTGGAAAGACATTGTCCAACTCATGGAAATACTTCAGAATCAAAAAGACCTTTTCTTGAATGTTGCATGATGGGAGTAAACTACTACAGTCACTAACGTCTCTTAATATCTTCTGATCAGAGTTTGAACAACAAATACTTCCTGCACAGTGTATTAGCAAGATATGTTTGTATAATGGTTTGTAAAATGTTTTACATGTTTCGGATGTTCCTTCACAGTTGAAGATAATTACTTACTAGTCCAAACCTCCCGCAGGACGACGGGGGATGGGAGCGGGCTGGGTTTGAACCCTGGACCATCGATAAATCTGAAAGACGGTCCATCGCGCAATCAGCACGACCAGGCATTTTTGGTACCACCATCTCTTTATTGCATTCTCTACATCGGCATGATCTATTACCTAAGTTGGAAGATGTCGACCAGATCAAACAAGATAATTCACACGTAATCTAACGGCATTTGAAACAAAGACGCGAGATTTTGACCACACTGCCGTGATGTAGCATGAATACCTTACGCTTACGTACGAAAACTTTTTATCGTTAAGTCACGTTCTTGACGAGATTCTTCTTTGACTACTTCGAATGATTTGACTGAGTTTGATTGTTGACCATTAGAAATAGCAATCGCTAGAGCTTCATATAGACTTTTTTTTTTAGTGTACTTAAAAAGTGTTTACGAATTATTATTGGAGTAGCCTCCAGTTTTATAAGTGTACATTCTCTTCGAGTCACAGAATCCGTCTATAATAGCGGTTCTCAACCTTTTAAGCTCGGCGACCCCTTTTTACAATCCCCCACTCTGTCGCGACCCCCCCCCCGGACAAACACATACAGCAATAGTAGAGTATGCAATAACAATCCATATTTTCGATGGTCTTAGGCGACCACTGGCGAATGGTCAATCGACACCCAAGGAGGTCGCGACCCACAGGTTGAGAACCCCTGGTCTATAAGGTCCAGTCCACGTCCACCAAAACACATTTTATATTTGGCGATCAGGTAAGTTTTGCGCAGATCTGAATACTAGTGGACTTAGTCGAGTAAAGCTGCTATGGTTGTGTTTTTTTTTTGCTGTCTGTCTGCCCCTATTAGATCTTAAAAACTAGATGCGCTACCACAAATTCACTTTCTTCATCGTCTTCACCATAGATTATAGAATATCTATGGATGTGTAACTCTCCCTTTTTTCCCTTTATCACGGTTCTTGTGATTTGTCAAACAAAAATACTAGCAGCAATATCTATACATTTATGCTTTCGTCGTGCTAAAAATAGGTGCAATGGATACAACTAGTCTTTTAAAAGTGTACCATCTTTTTTAATTAAGCATGCACATTGTATGAAAGGTGTTCGTAAAGTACGTTGTTAAATCAAAAGCATGGAATCTTCCACAAGGGCATGTACAATATGTATTATGTCTTTGTTCTCAAAATGAACAAGGACTATTCAAGCGAACACTTTTGTTTTTAGTGGTAGGTATGCGCATTTTATGAAACATACAAGACATTTTAAAAGTAAATAAAAGAAATTAAATGTTACCCACGGTATCATTACGTATTTAATGTGCACAGTTTTAAATCCGATTTCACTTCATCGCATGTAAAATAAGTTCATACAACGGCTACACTTAGTCTTTCGAAACGTGCCCTTGTTTTCCAAATTCAATAAGAATGGCAATGTCTTCGATCCCGAAGGGTAAGGATGAGAGCATCGTTTCACGTGACTACGCAAACCCAGTTACGACATGCATATGTTTTCGCATCTTTCAGAGGCCACCTGCTGCCAGCTACTTTATGCCAGCTAGGCCGGCCTTGGATAACGGGAGGCCCTAGACCAGGCATGTCAAACTCAGTGTTTGCGGGCCGCATGCGGCCCGCGACCACCTTGCGTGCGGCCCGCTTGACCACCTCAAGAATTATCAAAATTGTTACATTATTAAACAATTAACAGTCAGCTCTGATTTTCAGGTAAAAAAACAAACAACTAAAACGTAGCAATCAAATTTGTTGAACTGTAAAGTATTCTTAAAGGATAAGATATTTAGAAACAAATAGTTTTTGTAAATTTATGTTCAATTGAATTAGATGTGGTAATAGCTGATTTTGAATTCTTTTCATTGGCTCTCGATGAGTCAACTGATGTAACGGGTGTAACACAGTTGGCTATAGTCATAAGAACTTTTGACAGAAACTTTGAGATATATGAGGAGCTACTTGAGCTCTGTTCTATGCATAACACCACAACAAGATAGGGTGTTTTTGAGAATTTGCAGGAGGTGATATTGCAGTACAATTTACCTTTGCTAAAGCTAGTTTAGCAACTGATGGCGCAAGGTGCGCACCAATCATGATTGGGGTTAGAAATGTTGCTTGCAAAAATAAGAGAGCCTGATGACAATTTTAAATTTGATCATTTTCAGTGCATCATTCGCCAAGAAACATTAGGTGCAAAGTTATTAAAGTTCTAACATGTACTAGGATCAGCTCCAGTCGCTATCGATTTTATTCGTGACCGTGGCTTAAATCATCGCCAATTGTCAATGTTTCTTGATGACATTGGACACGAATTTGATTATTTTTCTACGACGAAAGCTACAAAACAACTCACCTTTCAAGATTATCTGATCGAAATTTGTCATTAGTGATGAAAGTGTCAGTGACAAACAAACTTCAACCTGACATTAGTAAACTTGTATCCCAGAAAAGATGTCAAGCATCAGGACAACGAAAATACTTCGTAACCATAGTAATTTTTTTATTAATACAGTAGCACTACAAATTTAGCTAAGGCACGGGTATTTCACGAATTCCTGTATATTCTATTGTCTTGTTTTATAACTTTTATAAAATTAGATCTAGTAGGCTATGTTTTCAAAGTGATTTTTGGCTGCGGCCCTTCAGGTCATAGTTATTTTTTGTGCGGCCCATACACCTTACTGAGTTTGACATGCCTGCCCTAGACTAACTGGCGGATCCGGGGGGGGGGGCGGTAGGGGCGATCGCCCCCCCCCACTCGGCCGACCCCCCCCCCAAAGGGGGGGAGCGGACGAATTTTAGTATAGAATTCACACAATAGGTATATGAATGTATTACTTATGATAATAATATATATATTTTTTTATATTTATCTATATTTTTAGATTATTTCGCCCCCCCTCTAGTATGTTGGCCGATATGGTGGGGTCGGGAGGGGCGCTGGCATCAATTCCGCCCCCCTCCCATAAGCTTTTGATTGGGGGGGGGGCGGTCCAATTTTGGGTGGGGGGCGGACGAATTTTAGTTTAGAATTCACACAATTGGTATACCAACGTATTACTTTACTTGTGTTAATAATATATACTAATTATTTATATTTTGCCCCCCCCCCAGTATGTTGGCCGATATGGTGGTATCGGGAGGGGGTGGTGGCATCAATTCCGCCCCCCCCCATAAGCTTTTGAGTGGAGGGGGGCGAACACAATTGGTATACCAACTTATTACTTGTGTTAATAATATATACTAATTATTTTTATATCGCCCCCCCCCCTTTAGTATGTTGGCCGATATGGTGGGGTCGGGAGAGGGCGATTAATATTTTTATGGATGGATATTATTAGAATATTTTTCAACATTTTTCATTTTTTTTTAATAGGATGAATGGTGAGCTTTAGGTCAGGAGAATGCGTTTCTTCGGTGGACAATGCAAGAAAACGTTTTTTGCGCCGAGGCTTCGCCACGAACCCCATTGATAAATAATGAGCTGTGGATGCCAGGAGAATGCGTTACTGCAGTGAAGTATGCAAGAAAACGCTTTTGGCGTCGGGGCTTCGCTCCGAACACTATTGATAAATAATGAGCTGTAGATGTCAGGAGAATGCGTTTCTGCAGTGACGAATGCAAGAAAACGCTTTTGGCGTCGGGGCTTCGCACCGAACACTATTGATAAATAATGAGCTGTAGATGTCAGGAGAATGCGTTTCTGCAGTTAAAAATGCAAGAAAACGCTTCTAGCGTCGAGGCTTCGCCCCGAATCCCACTGGCGAAGCTTACAGCCCTCTCTCAGACTCCAGCTTGTCTCAACATGACTGTTTTTTGTTTTATTTGCTTTTTTTTTTCACAAAGGTTAAAAAACACTTCTTTTATATTGTCGTAAGCATATATATATGCACCGCAGGAAAATGAAAAGGACATTGGTGCAACCCAGCAGCTAAAGGTAGGCCTAAGTCGTATGTGACTGGACATCTCATCTATAGGACTTGGACCGTTGTTGTTGGTCCCTTTTATGAATTCATCCGAAAATATTCACACTGAAAAGAAAAGGCCTTAACTTTTTTTTTTCTTTTTTTATATATACGGATGAAGGATATTTACGACAATGCTTTAGATTAGTATTAGACTTAAAAAGTGTAAAAAGTATTTCTGTTTAATCACGACGCTCAAAGTATTGCCTTTTAAAACAATAATATAAATCTTGAGACAATATACTGACATTCATGCGACCCTTTCGGCAGGGGCGGACTGGGAATCAAAATCGGCCCGGGCATTACCGTATTAACCGGCCCACAAATACCATGTCATATGTTGTATCAGTGCTAAGCTCATGAAATGTGTGACTAGTTTTCTTATTTATTTTTTTTTTTTTTTTTGGTTTATTGAAAGGGGATTTTTAGCCCAGCCTCTTCTCTTTGGCTTCACTGTGGCAAAAACTTAAGTTTCCGTTTCAGACAATGAGGTCTGAGGCAGCTGATGGTTTGAACCCACCTCCTGCTACGCCCTTCTTTCATATTATATTTGTAAGCCTAATTCTCATCAAAACATATAACGTTTAATAAAATATCGAAAACTGAAAGTACGCTCTCATAGGATTACTATTATATTTAATTTATACCTGTATGTGATCTGAAAACTATAACAAAAATACAATTTATTACAATAGCAGCATCAATGAGTTTGAAATGAATGAATTATTAAATGTTTTGGAGACTTTCGGTATTTTTATAGCTTACAGACGTTACTTTAAAAAATAATTTAGGCATGCATGTTGCTCTTTGACTTAAGTCGTGGGTATTCCCGTCTGACACATTCCATTAAAAGATTAGAGAATGCAGAACGGTTAGAGAGGCACTTACTGTGAAAAGCTCTACATCCTACTACATTCTCAAAAAACGAGAATTGTATATGAATATGACCAATAAAAATATAAATCTTCTATCAATTAATATCAGATGTGACAGCGCTATATAAAACCAGAGAATTAGTATACGAATTTCCGTCATTGACTTCATACTAAGCATAAAAAAGATCCCATTTCAGAGTATTTCAGACCTTGTGGTCTATAGGGCAGATGGTGTAAAGGTCATCTGTTTCTGTGACCTATGGCTTTAGTTCTTTAGTTTTCCCATTAAAGCTGGGTGAACTCAGAGGCGCCCAAAGATCTCGAAATTAAAAATTCTAGTCTTCACCAGGATTCGAACCCCGGACCCCAAGCCAAGCGCTTAACCACTCAGCCACCGAGCCTCCATGATATACTGAGTATATATTTGTCATTAATTACAATAGCAAAAATAATTATTTAGATATTGATCTTGATTTGATTTTTATAAACATACAATATTTTTTTTGTAAACTGAAGTATATTATTTCTAAATTTATGTTATTAAAATTAAACAAAAAGAATGCTTCCTCTTACTTTGAAAATCGCAGAAAGAACTATATATTGAGCTGTGAATAAGTTTTGTGGTTTGCAATTTCGCTGCTATGTGTGTTAAAAGTTAATTTCTATTAAGTATTGTTGAAGAGCTAAGTGTCGCCCTTTTTTTTTCTGCGTTATATCAATGTTTCCTTACTCTCCCTCTTCCCTCGTTTTCGGTAACATTGTCAATGGAATCATCAAAAGTGGGGTAGGAAAGGAGGAAAACCAAGTGGGAGTGTCATCAAAGTCCATGCCGACCAGCAAAAACGTTTAGGCCAAACTCAAACACACAGACATCAAAGCAGTATTGAAGCCAATGTCGCTCTTAGGCCTACACAGCTAAATGTACGGTCTAATGTTTTACAAATGATAATATGCATAGTGTATTATGTACATTTTTTATATACTTATTGAATTTCAAACAAAATTAATTGTAAAAATAAATAAATAAAATAGAACGTGTTCGGGCAAATGTGTCTTTGCTACTATAACTTTTTGTAAAGTTGTCTGCATTAAAAAAAAATTGTCTTTGGTCGCAACCAGAGCGGCCCATTTGGTGCCGGCCCACCGGGCATTTGCCCGGTATGCCCATATAGCCAATCCGCCCCTGCCTTTCGGTACGTAGCACTTTCAGCCTAATGGGGTACCGGTCCATCGGGCATTTTCCCGAATGCCCATATGGCCAGTCCGCCCCTAACCCTGCAAAATGTAACCCTCCCTTCCACACACACATTTTCATACGGTTGTAATCAAACTATTAGTCAATATATTATTTTTATTTTTGCATTTTCATTTTAAAAACAAAGAAATAAAAATTCACATTTTGTTTCATAAAAAGAATCAATTATGCGCAGATCTACACTTTTTAAAATCTTCATCAAGGGAAGAAAAGGCATGTTATATAACGTCAGGAAATAGTTTTTCTATTTTTAGTTACACGTTAATCTTTCAAGGCTCAATATACTATTCAAAACTCGGTAGGCCTGGAAGACTTGTCCCATTGACTGCAATATGCTTATTTCCTCACCCCTCCCACTCCCCCTTTTTTTTTCTCTCTCTCCTTTTCGGCCCTTTTCAAGTCACGTTGGCGTGAAGGTTCAACCAATCAGAAAGCTTGGTTTCATGACCTCGCAAACTTTTTAGGTGTGTTGCTTTTGGCCAGGTACGATGTCAACAAAGTGAATGGGGACACGACAGGTAGGAGAGCCCGTGCTATATCTACTGAAGTCGAGCAGCCCACCTTTTCGTCTTTCAAGTGATTCATCATTGGGGCACATTCCAAGATGTGCTGTTGACGAGATACTTTGACTCCCGTGTGTCACACTCGGTTATTTCCGTAGTCAACCGGATCTGTTCGATATTTACGGTTATGCGTCCAGAAAGCTTGTGAGCAAAATACTAGACTACACGCTAACAGCAACACTGCTCAAGTAATAGATCTACTCAATACTGAACTAAGTCCAACATCTGTAGTCACTAGATCTAGAATAATCTAGATCTACACAAGTTTCGACCATGCAATGCGGAAGGACTAAATTGTTACTACCAATGTGAATGTGGATTATTGTAAATGAAAAACTGTAGGCCTACTACTACTACGTACTAGTGTTAGACTCGGTAGTCATTAGTTCAGGGCAGAGCATTGACAAACAGGTGAGTGTAGAATCTATCTAGATCTATCTATCTACCTTGTGTAACAAAAAAAATATATCGTTGTAGGGTGTCTCATATTTCCCGTTCATTGCTTTACTGAAAGTTTACTCCATTTGTGTGTCAATTTGAGTGGAGTATATATATATATATGTATAGGCCTACTGTTAATATCGAAATGATTGTGGTTTTTTTTACCACCCTATGTTACTATGTTATAAACATTAATGCCTAGACCTAATTATAAATTGTTGCCTTAAAGTATGTAAAGTTTCCCTTTCAGACCTTTCGATCTATAGGGTAGATGATGTAAAAGGTCATCTGTTTTTGTGGACCACATTTAATGAGGGTGTCATGTGGCCAGCACAACGAACAAACGCTTTTAGTTTCCGAAACTAATGTCAGGTACTCATTAGAGATGGATGACTCAGGGGCGAAGATCCAGAAATTAAAAATCCCTATGGTATAATTCAAATTTATTTTTGTTACCACTCAAAACATTTTTTTTTAATTCTAGATATACATATTCCTTTTTGCAAAAGCAATAGATATAAATCTATGCTACAAGCAAGACTAAAAGAGTACTGTGAATATTATCATACATCAATATATAGATAATAGAGTTTAAACATCTCAGAAAGCTTAAGTTTAAAATTCTGTGTCCTATACTGTTGGTAAAGACAGTGATTGCTTTATGAGAAGTGCAATACTCACTAAGCCCCTAACCATTTAGCACAGTTATGTAAACGCACAACCATTAGTTGTAAGATATTTATTGGAATCTGATTATAATGGCATATGCTGTTCTTTGGAGGTCAACACTGAAAACTTTACAATAGGGTAAAAATTACTTGTCACAAAAATATTTATATGTTTAGTAAGCTCTTTTAAGTTCTTGTTTTTATTAAAATTCTGAATTTAATGTTAATTTTTTTTTGTTTCAGGCTACATAACATGTCTACAGTCATGTTGGGCAAATGTCTACTTATTTCCCTGTTTTTTATGATTGAGAGTGCCGAGCTCCCAGACTGTGCAATTCCTGTCTGTAAATGTCTGACAGCAGATGACAGTAACAGTAAAGGTGTCATTGACTGTTCGGGTCTTGGTCTGACGTCTGTGCCCACGCCCAGAGGTCCAATAAATTTTATGAAATATGAGTTACGCCTTAACAACAACAGCATTGTGATTTTAAGAAATAATTCCTTCACTGCGTTCAGTACTGGTTTAACAAAACTGGACTTGAGAGATAACAAAATAGCCACTGTTGAAGTTGGATGTTTTGACAGCTCAACTAATAGTTTACAATATCTTTTCATTGATGGCAATGGTACATCTGATCCACCCAAAGCTGCTTTGTCTAAATTAATCAATCTAATTGAATTGACAATGAGATATTACGGGACAGTAGAGCTTAGCGATCTCGCAGAGAAACGTTTGTTTACAACTTTTTTCAACCTTCAAAAGCTGTCACTGGAAAACTGGAAACTAACATCAATTGCTACTCATGCACTTTCTGGGCCTACAAACTTGATTAGTTTAACATTGAATAATAATCCTTTAATTGCACTTCCAATAAATTTTTTGGGAGCAGGTAATGTGGGTAATCTAAAACAACTAACTATTTCAAACTCTTATATACAGGAGGTAAGTGACCATGCTTTTCAAATGCTTATCAGTCTCGAAAACTTGGATCTAAGTCATAATCATATCAACAAGTTGGATACAAACTGTTTTGATAATCTGGCTAACAGTTTATATACATTGAACCTAAGTGGCAATGTTCTTTACAATGGAATAGCTTTACAGGGATTAAGCAATTTACCTAAGTTAACTCTTTTAGACCTGTCATCAAATGAAGGTATTTCTTCAATTCCAGATTTATCACCACTTGGTTTAACAGTAAATAATTTAAGACTATATTTAGGAAACAATAAGATTCAAAATCTGAATAGCAATTCATTGGCCAGCTTAGGTAATTATCTCCATACACTTGACTTGTCCAGCAATGCCATTACTTCTATAGACAGCAATACATTCAACAGTCTGACATCACTAATATCACTCAATCTGTCCAATCAAAAATTACCCACAAATATCTGGACAGTTATCACGCCTCTTATCAAATTACAGGTTCTCAACTTATCAAGCGCTGGGCTCAGCAACATAACAGAGTTTTTTGTGTTTGAAAACATGACAAATCTTCGTGTGCTTGACCTGAGCTCCTCTAGTACTACTACATTTCATAATTCATTCACTTCTGTCATACAACCAGCAGTATTTGCAGGGCCACATGCTAGTTTCAAAGAATTTTATCTGAGTGGCAGCAGTGTGTCCAAACTTTCACCTTGTTTGTTTCATGGCTACACTAGCTTCCCCATCACCATGTCGCTATTTGGTGGCTCCTACCTCATGTGTGAATGTGACACTTACTGGTTGTGGATGAAAATAAAAAATGGGGACATCACTTTTCTGACAGGACATGAGCCAAGATGTTCTTCAAACCAGAAACTGCTGTCAGATCTACAACAGTCAGATTTCTGTGCAGAGCTTCCTACTGTGTCATGTACAGACTATTATGAACATCCAGCACCAAACATCACACTGGCAGCAGGCACAACAAATATCAGTATCTCCTGGAAAATAGCTGCGACTACCAGCAACATAAAACTTCAGTCAATCAAAGTGGAGATTGATGAGAATGGTGTGTTTGTAAAAAGTCTCAACCTCCCCACATCCAGCACAATGTATGTGTTAACAAACCTTAAAAACAATACCCAGTACACCGTGTGTGTCACAGCTGTATATTTAACAGATTCTTCTGTATCATGCACATCTTCTAAAACTCTTGGTAACATTCAGCCAAGTCCCCAGAGCGGAGATTCAAATAACACTGGCATCATTGTTGGTTGTGTCATTGGAGGTGTGGTTTTAGTAGCCGTCATTGTAGCCATTGTGTATATTCTGTTCATACGCAGGAAGCCTCAGCAGAAATCTGTTGACCATCCCCAGCAGCCTAGGAAGTTTCACAAGTCTGAAATGCCCACCATGACTGGGGAGTCGAGAAGCTTTGCCAAACAGAAGAACGTCAACGGGTCACACTCTAGAGATGGCAACATGCAAGTTTTGGCCATCAGCGATGGTCACACTGGCCCTCCTCGTGTGGGCAGAGCACAGGTGCTCACTAGCCAGAACAGTGATGGTAAGCCAAAAAGCACAAGCTCTATCTCCTCATCTGAACAAGCTACTTATGAAAATGATAGAGGGGCTTTGCCTCCTGTGCCAAACACAAAAACACAACTCAATCAACAGGGCTATATTAACATGGGATACAAGAGAGACTCTTATGATGAAATAGATCCAAAAAGGGAAGTGTCAATCTAAATACCAAGCAAATGCTCAATAGGATGGCTGTGACCATGTTCATCATAAACATAAATTATGTTCTAGGAATGGCCTAAAGCAGCAAGGAGAAAAAGAACTGAATGTTGATGTATGAAAAATATCAACAAAAATACTAAATATATAATTTAACTTTGTGAACATAAAACAAAAGAAGGAAGGAGCTGCCATGTTATACCAGGGTTTATGGGGGGAAAAAAGTTATTAATGAGATAAACAATGTTTTGAAAACTGTGCCTTTCATGGACATATATTCAACTGCTGGTTGGACTGTAACATTTTTTTTTCAAACTGGATAAAACATTAATCAGAAAAAGAATTATAAAGAAATTATACATTAGAAAGACACTGTATGTAGGAAGGAACTGGAACCATAAAGATTTTTATTGTAAATAATGATGTTTATGAAGTCTATTTCTCAAAGACCATTTCAAAAATTTATATCAGATCAAAATATTTAATAAATATATTCCAGCATTTTATGTCACTTTTATTGTAAAGAATCTCTGCATCATTAATTTCCTACCAAGCTATTTATTTTATGCTTTGTTATGTTTTAATGTAAAAAAAATTATATGCTGACAAAATTATTGCTTATATTTTAATGAACCTTTTCCAGTGAGTAGGCAAAAACAAAAAACATGTTAAATATTTTTTGTTGTGTATTCTGTTATTGATTCAAATCAACTTTACAACAAAAACTATAGGGCTGCAACAAAAAAAAAATTGAGGGGAATGGATTACTATTCAGAATAGTTAGAATCTGAATTTGTCACTTTGAAAATGGGGAATGTTTTTTTTTTTTCAATCCAAATTATAACACAATTTTTTTACTGAACCTCTTGTAGTTTCATCAAAAGGCTTTCATTACATTTTGGGGGAAAAAAATTATGGCATCACTGTGATATCTTTTTAAATTAACTAGTTTTATCTTTTAAAAAAAATAATTTTAAATTATTGAAAACATTTTTTTCATAAAAATTCTTTTAAAGAAAATAACAGCCAAGCATTATTTAAAAAAATCTTTTAATCCTAGAACTGAAAAGTTAAATACACTAAAATAATTACTGCTTACATTTTTTGTGTTGTTTTTGTTTAGTAAATCTTCATTCTTTGCTTTTTTACAGCTATGTTCAATACAATAAAAAAAAAAGTTAAAGAGAATTGAATTATTAAAACTTGTATATAGTTTTACATTTTTTTTCTGTTGTATTAAATCTTTGTGATGGAGGAAATATTATGAATCCTTGGTAACCTGGACAGACAACAGACAAAATCTTGACAACTTCGACTGGCTTGAGATATAAACTTTTGATAACTTTGACAGACTTATAGAAATATTATAAAACCTTAGTAACTTGGACAAACGTATGAAGTACGGTAAGTGAAATGAAATTTGATGAAACCTAGACTGATTTGAAGACCAATAGCAGTGTACTTTTTATTAATTTTGTAGTACTCAACCATTAGAAATGATATATAATTTAATCAACCTTGATTATTTATTTGCTTATTGTTTTAATTCTTTACAAAACTTCTGCCCCATCATTATCCTATTAAGATATTGTCTACTTTTTTTTTCTCACTCATTATGAAATTTTAACAACAAAAGACACACACCATGACATTAACAAATTCAGTGCACACCTCTTCATTTAACAAATTCAGTGCACACCTATTCATTTAACAAATTCAGTGCACACCTATTCAAATAAAAAAACATTTTTTTTTTGCTCCAAACAATTTCAGGCACTTTCAAAAACTAATCTTTCTCTCGCCTGAATATCCTACTTTGCCTTATAATCTTATGACATTTACAACCTAAAGCATACTGGTACTATAAAGAGCATAGTCCAACCTAAAAATAGGGCTCTCCATACCTTAAAATTTTTAAATCTAAAATTTGCATTGGCCAGCAATGAAGACACCCGATGATGCTGACTGTTAGGCAATACTTTTTTTTTCATAATACATTTTAAAGGTCTAACAAGAACTGTAAATAAATATGTACATAAATGTAAACAATGTTTTGTCTTGTTTTGCTCTTACTGTTGAAAAGATGTTTTATATCTAGTTTTCATATTTTATGTTGTATGACTATGCAATTTGTGAGATTCTTTGTATACAATATTTTTAAAAAATCTACATATAATACCTATACAAATGTAAATGCATACTTTGAACCATTCCAATGTGTAACATAGCATTTTTACTTAGTTTAGAATTTGTTGAGTTAATTATATTGTAAAAAAAATAATTTTATATTGTAATCTGATATTAATTGTTCATCAAATAAAAATCTCTTAATGAAACAAAAATTTGAGTGTAATGGATTACTATTCAGAATAGTTAGAATCTGATTGTGTCAATTTGAAAATGGGGAATGTTTTTGTTACCCAGTTTCTCATACACCTATCCATATTTTTATCAATATTCCCAAAATATAGTTTTTATAATAATTTTGAAAGGTCTATAAGCTAGCTAAGATCTTAGAGAGGAAGTGGGGATGGATTGGTCACACCCATAGAAAAAATACCAGCTACTGAGCTAGGCAGGCCTTAAAGTGGACCGGAAAGAGCTGGGAAATCATAAAAAAAACTAGCAAGAGACCATGGAGAATGTTGTGTTTTTGTTGAGGTCCTATGTTCCATGAGGAACCTAAAGGAATGATGATGATAAGCTAGCTTAGTCTACTATTTATTAATTAGCAACTGAGCTAGGCAGGCCTTAGAGTGGAACCCCCAGGGAACAAGACAATGAGGAAGACCAAAAAGAACATGGTGACACAGTATGCTAATGGAAGTCGAGAGGACCACAAAGAGCTGGGAAATCATAAAAAAACTAGTAAGAGACCATGGAGAGTGGTGTGTTTTTGTTGAGGCCCTATGTTCCATGAGGAACCTAAAGGTAAGCTAGCTTAGTCTACTGTTTATTATTTAGCTATTTCTACTATCTACTAGGTAGCTTAGTCCACAGTAAATTTCAAGCTCCTATATTTTCCTGCTTTATTTGTTTCGTAAATTCATTCTTCAGGTATCTACAACACACTTTTTATAGTAAGAGAGTACAAGAAGGGTTGAGTAAGGCTGATATTGTGGGGAGAAATTCAGCCAATCCTACACAAGAAAGTTGAGAAATATATCACAAAGTTTTGAGTCAATCTTACTGCAAATGCCTCTTGCAAAAATGGTATACATTCTTGAAGGTCCTTCTTGAAAGTTGAAGCTACATCTCATAAGCACCAGGATTGGGTTCTTCAACACCACTGTCAAGCCAATACTTCTTTGTGGTGCAGAGACCAGGAGAGCCACCGTCACCACCATGATAAAAAATCCAGGTACCGGTATTCATAAATACCTGTCTCAAATGAGCAACTGTGACACAGCACAAAGCATCAGCCTTAAGAGATGCTGGAGATGGTTAGGTCACACCCTGCACAAGCCTGCATCCAACATTACAAAACAAGCCCTCTCTTGGAAACATAGAGGAAGAGGGGGCAGCCCTGAAATACATGGAGCCATGATTTGGAAGCAGATACCAAACAGATGTGGGGATAGAGAGACTCACCTTGAATTGAAATGCCTGAAAGAAGTTAGTTGGTGGCCTATGCCAATCATTATAGAAAGCTTCAACACTGTGATGTTGCAACCTATGGGCAGTTTAGACCAATAGCTCATGGCCACACCCCAGGTCATGATGTCAGTTTTGAGGCCAATTATAACATTTGGCCTTAGCATATGCCTCAGACAGGACCACAGGCAGAGATATTTTATAGGACTGCCACTTCATGGCTTCCTAGTCATGAGGTTATGTGCACTGGACTCTCCTTCAGATGGTCCCAAGTTCATACCCTGCCCACTGCCATTTTCTGTTGTCCTGTTGGAGGTTTGGGCTAGGAAGTAGATCATCATCAACTCTGAAGGAACATCCGAAACATGTAAAACATTTTACAAACAATCACATGACAAGAGACAAAAGGCATTTCCCTAGGAGGAGCAGAACGGTAGACTTTTTGTACTAGGCTGTTTAACTCATTACAGTGTCACAATAGCATCATGATTTTGCCTTCTAAGCCATTCAAAACCTACGAATAACACCAGGGTTTCAACATTAAAGCCAGGAAACATACTCTGACTACTGAAGAACAGCTCTCTAAACTAGGAGTCCTGGATTAGTCTTCCTCAAGCAAAGAGTAATGCGATTTGCCTGACACCAACTTAGATAGTTTAAAAAAAAACACATTTAAAATTAGTTGAGCACTTAAGAAATGATTGGTCACAAACTTAGGCTAACCTTTTGGGGTACAAACATCAGAATGGTCCAAGTCAAATAATTTTTTTTTTGAAAATTAAGGTCTTCAAACCTGTGCAAAACAAAAACCTGACCTATTCCATAAAGAAAGTCTTTCCTGGTTTACAGCTGTGCAATAATAAAAAGGAAGGCTAAAAAAAGGAGTTTTGTCAGATTTTAAATGTAAAATTGCTATTAAAACATGTTCCTTAATGATAAATTATGAAAGAACGACATGTTAGCTATTCAAGGACTTATTTAAGAAGAAAATTTTATAGTTTTAATTTAAAAGTCTATACAGTAGAACACTTATCCAGAATGGGATCTGTCCAGTTAACCAAAATGCAGAATATTATAAACATTTTCCTTCAACAATATAAAGAAAATTCATATAGGGGTTAAAAAGCCTAACGTGAAAATAAAATTCAAGTCAAATATACAGGGAAACAAAGTGTTATATGTAGTAGCCTGGGTGGCAGTGTCGCTAGTTTCTTACATTGTCATGTTTTCTGCTTCACATGACAATTCACTAAACAGCCACCCTACACTTCTCCTGACTGCCTTGCAAGCTATAAATCCATCAACTTGTTCACATGTTTCAGAAAAACGTGTTAAGAGACAACCGGAATATACCAAGAAGAGGAAGCCATGCAATAGAAGAATAAATAATTCTGCAAAGTTTCAACTTCATCTGAGAATGGGGAGTGGGAGAAATATCATGTACAAAATTCCACCCATTTGTAAGCCTCCCTGCACTAAGGCTCTGTACTAGGATTAATCCCTTACAGCATGGTACAGGTATCTGGCATATTTACAATGATTTTTACAGGAAAAACATTATTGTTTTAGCAAATTAAAACCCAAAATAGCTAGGTATCAAAACTTGCAATATAGCAGTAGAGAATTACAATGCATAAAACAAGGGAAGGCATCCTTAATTATGATCTTTTAAAAATAAAACTTGATTAAAATGTTGATCTCATTTATATTTTTTTTTTTTTTAAGTTTGCAAATCATATAGCTAATTAAAACAACTTTAAAAAATATATGCTTAAAATGCATGACTCCCATGTCACGTAAAGAATTTTTAGCAGCTAGCTCCCCTGACCCCATACATAAGCTATACAGTTTTAAAAAGCCATCTTTTTTCATTCCAAAGTAATATTTAAGGTAATCTACAGAAATAACCTAATTATTAAAATACCAAAAATAAACAAATAGAAAAATATAACTAGTTTTATTAAAATTTATACTTTCAGTACCATAGGGAAAAAAAAACCTTACAAACACTATTTTTTTTTAAATAGGTTTTCTATAGTGCAACTATCATGCTTATATCATGCTCAGTGCACTATGGTCCAATCTCTTGTATTTACCACTGGGGGAAGTGGTATATTGTAGAAGGTTTTCCATGCTGCCCTTAGGCACTCAGTTAACTCAACTCTGCTTGAGTCATGTGTCAAACTCAAGCCCCCTTGCCAAATGGTTTCAGACTCTCAGCCACACATCCCACAATGTCTCTGGAAGGCCTTAGATACTTTAGTATCATCACTTTCAATTAAACAACTTCCATTAAAAACAACAGAAAATGGATCTCACTATAAAATAAGCTTCTAAGTGAATCTTTTCATTTTATGTGAAACTGGAAGAGTTCTTCCGACACAAATTAAAAAAAATAAAAACTGCTGTAGGTACCACATTTGGCATTCAATTAACAAACAACACATTCTCAGGCAATAGAAGCTAATGTTTCAAGGCACTCTTTCATTGGCATGCTGTATACTTTATAAGAGATTGTCTTAAAGATTGCTTCTTAAAATTAGCAGAACTATTTTATGTACTAGGTTACATAAACCAGATCTACATGAAAACATTTCCAAATAGTGCCATTAATATTTCACTTTCATCAAGCTATCTACTCATGAGTTGTTATTCTGTTTGATTAAAAAAAAAAAGAAGTAACTTACCACAGAATATTGAGGAAGTTTCGGAAGAGCAGTTTTAGCAAAATCACTAGGTTTACTTGTACAGTCAAATAAACACTCAATTATCTCCAGTTTGCCAAATGTAATGTTAGCACTCAACTTGGTGTTGGAGATCCTCTTTTCTTGAGTGACAGCAATATGGACTGGCTTTGCTAATAAGCTGTAGAGGATATCAACTAGTTTAAACTTAAAACAAAAAAAAGATTCTGGAAAATAAAGTGCAGTCTAAGAGGAAGACGATAAAAAATTTCTTTGATTCTGAGACCATCTTTTAACAAAAGTTTTATATCTGAAAATAATCTTCACTTTCCAACATATACCAATTAGAGAAGGATGGCCATATGGCAATCTGAATGATACATTTTAGCTGAATTTAGCTAGCTTGAAACTTAAAAGGAATTGTTTATATTTTATATGCTTCTTATGTAGGCTATATATGTTTCTATTTAGTGCTATTTCATGCTCTTAGCTTTCTCAATATCACTTTTATCTGGACCAGTTGAAAAAATGGGGGGGGGGAGAGAAAAAAGGGATATCTGGTTGGATTTTTACTGTAACTGGTTTTTAAAAGCATTTTAAAATAAAAGGGTTAACGACCTGAATTCGAACTCGTGGCTCATGCCTCCTTGGGAGGTATTTATGAGGTACTTATGACTAGAGAAGATTGTATAGTTATATACTGTTAATTACAATTTAGAGTGGTGACCTATTAAGTAGACTAAATTCAGCATATACCACCACTTCAGTCAAGTCATTTTCCAAGATACCAAACAAAAGAATTAATTACCAATAGTTAATTAACTAGTTTTTTTTTTTTATTGATCCTTGTGTTGTCAGGAGCAAAATTTCAGCTTGATCCAAGATTGGGTGTGGAATAAATAAATTATACAAACATTTTACCAGGCAGACAGACTGAGTGAGTTGTTATAAGCTTTGTTACTTTGTAAAAACTTAATTACCAAAAAGTTAATTAACAAACTGGTTAATTTTTTTATTCTTGTGTTGACAGGTCAAAGAAATAAATTCAGTTTGATCCGAGATTGGGTGTGGGAGAAATAACATAAACAAACTTTCTACCAGACAGACAAGAGTTGATACAAGCTTTGTAAAAACTTAATGATAAAAACACAAAAAAAAGCAATATTTACCCTAGATGATCTATTGGAAGTATTGATGCTACTTTGTCTCGTAACAAGTGCAATGGACTCCGTGAATCCAGTTTTGACAAAGCTTCAAACAGACCAACTGCTACAAGTTGCAGCTGATTGTCATTTGTATTAGTTGATGCTGGCGAGGATTTAGGTGGGGAGCCCTTTTGCTCTCTAGAAAATGATGATCTTGAAATTCCTGGTAGAGCCTGAGATTTGGTTTGAGGTTGCTTGATATCCTGGCCATCAACCGACGAAGCTAAAAATTCACCGCTGTCATGATATTCATCCTCCTCATCACTATCATAGCGAGCAGTTTTGAAAGACATATGAGACTGGTCCATTCCACTATCTGAGAAAAAAACTGGGGCATTGTCTGCATGTTCTGAAAGTCGTGTGTCACTGATGAGAGATTCGGGTGGACTAGATGGACTGAAAGACTGAAAAGGACCAGACAGTGCTGCCTTGTTGGTCAGCGTTGACAGCAAAGAGCTCAGAGGTGTAGTATTAGTGGACTCTCCATCCAGAGCAGAAGGAATCAATCTCCCAGGGTCAAGGTCTTCTAGCAGAATGGAAATAGTAAAAAATGGGATGGTCAGGTTGACTTTTAATGTCTCTGCCATGTTGTCATCCCAGTGTCGACTGATGCTGCGTTCTGGAACTAAACATGATGCAGTAAAGTAAATTAGTTAATTCTTTAAGAAATTCTATATTAGGAAGTGTTTTGATTCTAACTTAAAATTTCTTTCCTACTCAACTTACCTTTATGTTTTTTAGTGTAAGAGAATTCACTTGCTATGGAAAAAAAAAAATTAAAAATGTTGAAAGATGCGTAATACATTTATTTCACCATTTAAAATGAACATTTGTCTATGTAGGCATACTAAGACAAAGAAAGCTCAAATGTAATAGTTAAAAATTAGTCTAATTTTTAAAATGTAATTAAGTCGCCATTCATACATCACATTCTTCAGCCATAATGTATACAGAAACAAGATGCAAAACTGCCTCTTCCCTCCAAAATAGTGCTAGACTTCAAGTAAATAAATCCCTGGTAATGCACCAATTTGGAAGGTGTTATAAATATTTCGTTATTGAAAAACATTTTTTTTACAAAAGAAAAAAAGCCATTTTATCTTTTTCTCAAAAATGTAAAATAAACAGAATTTAAAAGAAAAATGACAATTAATAATTGCATTACCATTAAAGTTGCTGTATGAGCTATCAGCAGTAAATGTACTGACAGAGGCACTATCACTGACATCAAAAACTGAGACAGAACTCTTGTGACCACTTGGGTAGGCAGAATAAAACATATCATCCTCTGATAGTATGCTTTCTATAAACAAAGAAACATAATTTGATCTCAGACTTGAGTGAAATACTTGGATTAAATTGTTTTATTTTAGTGGTAGATTGAAAAATGCTAGGTTAATGCTAATGCTAAGTTATTGTCCAGGGAATAATTTATAATAGATTGTCTATCTGTTCATAGTTCATTGTTGCTTGGTCTGATTCTTAAATTTAGAAAAAAAATATTTAAAAAACTGACATTTGATAATTAAAAATTTAAATAGGAAAGATTATTGATGTAGGTTGACATGAACTGTGGAGGTACTCTAGGTACAAGTTTAGAAACAGGAATTTTTGGTTAAATATTTTTTTTTAGTTAGCTTAAATATTTTTTTTTTCAAATACATAGTTTAATGTTAGCATTATATATCTTATGAAGTATGCTTTATCTACAGCTAGCCTCATAGTCCAATATTTCAGTGAAAATCTAAACCAGAACATTAGTCCAAAACTAGTGGCATGATCAAAGCATTTTAAAAAATTGGTCTACACCTTCAATCACTTATTAAATAAGAAAAGCCTGTAAGAAAACATTTCTCAATACTCAACTTTTTTTTTTAACTGAAAGCTCTAGTGATGATGGAAACAAACCAATCACAAGAACATGGACAAGATAATACACATTAAGTAGTCTCTGACTTGTAAATACATTTTTAATACCTACTAAAAAATATATTTTAAACTTCTGTGAAGTTATTATATATATTTCCATGGTTTCTCACATGGAATTATAAAAAAATAACCAGTAAAAAAAATAAACAATATCTCAAATCTCTGATGATATTATTATTTATGCATGATTTCAAAAGAGGAAAGTTTTGTTAATTACCTGCGGTAGCACCACGCATGACCTCCAAGTGTTTCTCTATTGAAAGCTCAGGCATACTAAACAAATTACTGTGCCTCTGGGGTGGATCTTCCGCTTCCTGCAGTCTGTTGCACACTTGATAGTCTTCTTGTGTCATTGGAACAGACTTGGAGGTTTTCTTGGAGTCTAAATGTTCATTGGATTAAAAAAAAAGTATTTTTGAAAGGCTGTAATTCTACACTGAATTTTTTTTTCTTTTGTGGCATTACTCAAAGTTTTTTGGCCCTTGAATAGATTTTATGTTCCTAAAAACATTCATTTATCATCAATAAATTAACCAATTACTATTTCCTTCATTAGAATAGTTGTTATCCATTATCTAGAGTACCTTATAGGGAGTTCTAGTTATTCACATTTAAAAGAGAATTATTTTCCCCATTCAATAATTGAAAAACAAATTATAAAATACTGACAGCAATGGAGATGTTTATATTAATAGCTCACCAGATGCATTGATAAATTGTGTGATCAAGTCAAGAAGTTTTGGTGAGAGAAAAACATGCAAACTTTCAGTGACCCAAGACACATCAACCTGTGAAACAAATATATTTATAATGTAAGAAATCTTTTCACTATTATCTTTTTTTTTTCTATTTTGTTATTTAATTATTTTAAATGGAAGTTTGATTGCTGCCGTATTGAGAAATTTGAGATTTTTGTAGAAATTTTAATAAAATAAAACAATGAACTTTAAAGAAAATATTTCAAGATAAACACAAGGAAATCAAGTTTTGCTCTGAAAATATTATTAGAATTTATTTCTAAGGCTGATTTTGCATGTCAGACCAATGGATGTTGGTTTCTGGTTTTATTTTATCTTTATGCACAAAAATTAAATTGATGCTTCACACTTAACTACAGAACAAAACTCTTGTCTTATTTTACTTACAGCTGGGCCAGGTAGCTGGGTTTTTTTTGTCTTATTTTACTTACAGCTGGGCCAGGTAGCTGGTCATCATTCTTAATCAGAATTGTAATGGTTTGTGTCTTATCCAGTGAAAGCACAGGGATCATTCCACCCCCTTCAGGTTCTGTTGTGTCCATCAGGCTGTCCATGTCCTGACTGGTCATACCTGGGTAGATGGACTGGGTCATGCAAGAATTGGTCATGTAGCTGCCAGAGTTGGGTGGGGAGCTCATAGCTATGTCAAAAGCCTGAGAGTTATACAGCAACAATATAAAAAAATGAATACAGATTTTAAAGTACCTTTGATTTACAACAAATGGAAAATACATTTTTAAAAGTATATAGAAACAAGACCTTCATTAAACACAGGACATCAAGTTTGATATTTCTATTGTGGGTTTTGAGTACTCACACAACATGTCACACACAAAGTCAACCCTAAATTGCATTTAATACAGTTATGAATAGTCTACTTATCAAACCATTATCAATTATAACAGATTGTGTTGATGATAAATTAGTCATTTTGGGGACATATTTTTGTTACCTGTTTAAGGCTGCAGGACAACTATATGTTAATGTTTATGTGATGCAATAGGTATGTATTGATGTGTGAATAGCACACAAATGGATAAAAAAGCAATTGGTCCAGGACCAATGTTTGGCCTCCTTCAGTCACAAAGCAGCTATGGTTCATCTCATAGAAATGAGATGAAGCCTGGTCAATAGCTATGGTCAGAACAATGTCGCCCGCACAGCAGTTCCCTCCCTCTTTATATGGCTGATATGCCCAGAGTAATGGCAGGTACAGATACAGTTTTGGGATGCGTGGCATTTCAGGCTATACCAGGGTGTAGCATTGTGTGCTGCAAACTGCCTAAGTGTCACAGGCTCCTGATTTTTCATCAGGATGGACTCCCAAAGCTTTTACCATGTTTGGGTATTGATTATGGCCATAGCCTGGCTTTAATACTGATCCTGAAATCATCACTGACATGTGTCAAACTGCTACCATCACTGCCATAAGGCAGCAGAGGTTTGCAAGTAATATAAAAAAATAAATAAATAGATAAATTCTGTATTTCCAGTTGTACTTTAAGAAAATTCTCAATAAACATCAACTTGAAAAAAAAAAAAAGTCTTAAGATTACTTTTTTCCAACTGTGGACTTCTGGATAGGAAAAGAGACAATGACCAATTACTAAAAAAAAAACTGCATTTAAGATTTTTTTTTTTACTGTACTTACAATAGTAGACTGCTGGATAGGATCCAGGGCCTTGGGTGACGTTGGCATGCTCCACACCTCCTCAACACTCAGTGTGACTTTGCTAATCTCTACAACTTTGGTTGTGAATCCTTTTAAAGCTGTCTGCCCTGTTGCAGTTTTTTCTCTGCCAGGGATACTAGAGGGAACACAGTCCTTGTCGAAATACTCAATTTTTTCGACTGTCAGCTCCACACACACTCCAGGAGACTTTTCTGTCCTTATGATGACATTGGTCATTTTCACCTGAATTCTTGAGGTGACTGAAATAGTAAATAAAAAAGAATATAATTCACTTCAAGGCATTTCATTTGAGATAAACATTACAAATCCTTTAAAAAGTATAAAAAATGTTCACTGAAAAAACAACATCTTACCATGTTCAGAAGGTAGCATTATTCCTAAAAAAAAAACTACACATCGAGTTGAACTACTAGACGATATAAACTCAGAGCTAACTTACTAAATGATAAAAACTTTGCAAGTGTTGATTTACAAGAAGATATAAATTCTAAGAGTTGACTACCATAAAAGAGTTGACCTACTAGATGATATAGAGTTGAATTATTAGAATATATAAATTCAAACAGAGTTGACTTGTAAGTAATACATTCTAACTAGTGCTGACTTACTAGAAGATATAAACTCTGACATAATCTCCACACTTTCAAAGGGTGAAACTCCTTTTCCAGCCTCAGATATCTTGGTGATGTCTTCAGCAGCTACATTGTTTTTCATCACTTCCTCCACCATGGAAGCAGTCATGCTCTCAAACATTGATTTCACATCAATGCCATCATCTTATTATTATGAAAGCAAACAAAATGTTAGTAGAAACAAATCTTTTTTTTTGGTTGGGGGAACTAATTATTTATTGAACACAATCATTTTTTCAAATTTAAAATAATATTTTAAAACAAGATCAGTTCAGTTCACTTCAGGATGGAATGTTCCCAACAAATAACTAGATTTTGAGACATGCATTTATACGGAGTGTAAAAATCCTGATCTCTTGATCTAAATGGGACTTTTTTGAACAGATAAATTTATTTCAAAATCAAATTCTAAAACTTAATGGAAAGGATAAAAAAGCCAACTTCATATTGAATAAGAACTTTTTTTTATTATTATTATAACTCACAATAAAAGCCACTTATTTGACTGAAACTAGTAAAAATAAAATTAAATAAAGCATAAATAATAAACATAAAGTAAAAAAGACAATTATTTATGAGATCCACACAGTCAATATTTATTCACTGCAGTCATCAAAGACATCCATTAATATGTCGCACTGAGAAAAATCACAATGAGTACTTATTTTGACTCAATTGAATGTGATGCAGGTTTGAAAGAAATTAACAGCTTTGGCTATGGAAGGACAAATCAAACTAGAATTAATATGAACCCACTGTGATATATAACAAGCACAACAGCTTCTCTTTGTCAAATGATAAATCTAGTAATATAGGTGTATAAGAGTGTATAAGTGTATAAGATTCTCTGACATGTACAAGGTACTGTCAGCTAGCTTGTTTAAAGTTTTTATAAATGCTTTATATTCAGAAAATACCAGGAAACTATCACAATTTAATTTTAATGTATAGGAAGAGATTTTCAAATTGGTAGAGTGTTTGGTTTGAAAGTTCTAGGTTAAAGTTGTGATGGAGAAAGATAGTATACTTGAGTTCCCAATCAATTTTACTAGACACAATTAAAAAAAAAATGCTTATGTTGGCCAAATACTTCTTATCCCATGAGAGTGGTCTCTCATTCAACAGTTTGTTTAAATCTCTATATAGTCTCATTTTAATATCTACACTTTAAAAAATTAGAAGCTTTCAAATAACAGAATACAATTCATTTATTTAAACTTAAAAAAAAACAACAACTAACCTATTTCAGTTTCTTTCAGTTTAAGAACAAGCATTAGTCCTTCAACTTCCACAATGATAGATTCTGTTGAAATGTCAGCCCATGGGATTTTCAAATGTAAAATGTCAATGTAACCTTCTAACAAAGTGAAAGGCACATTGACACCTTCAAGTCTTTCATTGATTGCCTGAAACAGAGTTTAATTAGACCATTTTTAAAAGGCAGGATAAAGAGCTAGGTGAGGTCATTACAGACAAAAGATATTCAGTACCAAAGAAATCTATGCCTATCAATGCCTTTATTCAATGCCATACATGTTGTAAAATGTTTTACATGTTTCGGATGTTCCTTCAAAGTTGAAGATAATGTACGTCCTAGTGCAAACCTCCTGCAGGTTGATGGGGGCAGGCAGAAGGCATAAATATACATATCATTACTTCAGCATTGTCAAGGAAAGAAACTGTCATAAAAAAAATTCCATGGCTTGGTTAAATATATATCCAATAAGGTATATTGTCGAGTAGAAGAAACAGAGAAAGAGAAAGAAAACAAGGTGTGTAATTCTCCAGGGATAGTGAAGGAGCAAGATGGTTTGTATTTGTGTTAGTCAGCTGGTGTTTCTTTCATTCTGTATTGATTAAATATTTCTGGATCCTGAAATCTGAAATTATGTATGTAATGAGGAGTATCATAAAATGACCATGCCAGACTTTTTACACAAAAATTCAAGTCAATAAAAGGAATATCTAAAATAAATAAATTTGAAAAGCTTCTTTAAAAATTTATAAATTAGTTTGGAGATTGCATATTTTCAAATGATGTTAAATTGTTTCTAGAATTATCTAAATATTTTGGGAATAAATAAAACATATGTTTCCTCCATTCAAAAAAAAAAAAATATATATGAGTGTTTCTCCAGTACTGGTGACATATTGGTATTGGTTCCCTAAAAAGTCTATAACTCAAAAACTTCTGATTAAAATGTCACAATTTTTTTTTCATTGCACATAGAAATGGTTTATTTATAAATTGTGATATTTTGAGCTTGGAAGGTGAATAGTGGAATTTTAAAATTGTAGAAAATGTGTGAAATAGTGCACAAAATGGCCTCTTTTGATGTAACACGAAATACCTGGCTTAGGTTGAAGTAATATTCTACTAAAAGCAAGGATTATTGAAGAGACATTTTTGTTAAAATAGGTTAACAATATAATGATATTGCATTAACAATATCTTTTTATTTTATATTTACTTTGGTATTACTTAGGTGTCGCCGTAAAAAATGTGTCACAGGTGCATCACATGGTGTCCCATTAAATTTGAAATTTTAAAGCTTTATCAATTGTAAACAAAGTAAAGGATTCTGCTCCCAATTGTGTTTCTGTTACTGAAAGCATCAATGATTAATTTACACAGTGCAATTTTTCTTTAAAACTGTAAAATTAAAAAAAATGTGTAAAATAGGTCTTGGTGTCCCAGGTGATGCACCTCTGCACCGCTTGACAAAAAGGACAATATTTTTTTAAACAAAGTTATTAATGTGATGGGAATTACTTCCTTGTATCTCTGATACTGCTTAGTACAAAATTAGGTCCATTTTCTTGGGAAAAGGCTACATAGTAATTAACAGGAGACATTAATAGACATGGTGTCCCACATTTTTTCACCGTAGCACCCGAAACACTGCATATTGAATCATACCAGAAAATCTCAAAGGTTAAGATATAAGTAGTTTTCTCACTAAAGTTTTGAATTATAATAAGAATTAAGCTTATTATTCTTAAGTTTGATCTTAAATACATGTATACTATTCTTTTTATGTAAGTTAATGTAAATCTTATTGTTTTATCATTGTTTGAGGTGCATCATGGGACACCGAACAAGTCTTGTTCTAGATATAGGTCAAATGTAGGTTTAAATCTACTCTATATTTCAATTTATATGAATATCCTGTTTTGGATCATGTTCTTGGTGCATTGAAAGTCAGAAAGCTGCACCTTTTAGTCTATGATTAGGTCATGTTTGAGGCAGTTATGTCTAATATCTTTTTAAAAAATTGTTGAACACACACACACAATGGCCTAATACATAAATTTGTGGTTATAGAAACCTATTTTGTGAATCAATAATACAAGAATAATGGTAATGTATTTAGAGACTTTAAATTTTTTTTATTACAGCATGTATTAACAAAAAAACCAATATATTTCATATTGGTGTCCCGTTGTAGCACCCGCAACATCTTATAATATAATAATAATGTTGTAATAAATGCTTGAATTATCATTGAGATATTGCAGCAAATAACAGCCTATATATTTAGCTATAATGCAAATATAGCATAAATTCTATTTTCTTATAAAAAATCTTATTTAAAAAACTTTTACCAGTAGTGTCACAGGTGCTACGGTGTCCCATTTTTTAAATTGAGCGCAAACATAACCTAAGTGCTCAAAAACTTAAATTTCTCTATCTAGCTGCTTAATACAATAGAAACATTCAAATTATAAAATACTAAAAAAGCAAGCAAATAAACAGTTAGTTGTACTTTAATCATCAAAGGTGTCCCAGTGATGCACCTGAAATGCTAAAGTGGGTACCCCCGTTTGCCAGCTATGCCTAGGAAATGTACATAGTCCTATTCATTTTCTATTGATAAATTCTTAAAGTATAATGGCTGAAGAAGTGAATACACTTAAAATGAAACCAAAAACTTCCACTTTAATTTTTGGCCTAATGTGACACTTTTTGATACCAGTACTGGAGAAACACTCATATATAGATATAAATACTTTAAAAAAAAAAAAAAAAAACAAGCTTATATGAAGTTTAATTGAATCAATTAGTCTGGATCAGTTATGTAATAAAATTAGTAATACATCTAGAGTAACAATAATTAATCTTTGTGATTAGTAATATGTTTACGGCTACCAATTTAATGCAAGTTCATGCATTTACCTTTCTCAAAGCACTATGTGATCCTATCAATTGTCTGGACCAGTTGGGAAGAGGAGTGAAGAGGGGAAGAAGTGTGTACATGTGTGAAAGTTACTGTGATAGCTTT
The DNA here is from genome assembly GCA_021533235.1 of Biomphalaria straminea. Taxonomy (NCBI): domain Eukaryota; kingdom Metazoa; phylum Mollusca; class Gastropoda; family Planorbidae; genus Biomphalaria; species Biomphalaria straminea. The sequence goes on from JADKLZ010000104.1 coordinate 11,560,215, forward strand.
TTAAATGTATTTTATAAAAAAAAGTTGTCAACTGGAATTTCAAATCCAGGACTCAATTATCCACAAGTCAATATGCTAACCACTGTACCAGGAAAGTGCTTATTAATTGAAAATAAGAACTTCATGGCCCTCTATTTTTAGTTTCAAACTTTTAAGCAACAGTCTAATGCTCTACAAAATTTTTTTAAGTAGACTAATTTAACTCATACTCCGCAACTGTCAAGTATAATTTCTTTCCCTTGTTTGATAACAAACAAAATTATTAATTACGGATAATTAATTAACTTATTGGTAAATTTTTAAAATTGATTCTTGTTTTGTTTTGTCCTATTAACTGCGAAGTCTAATCTTTATAATGAACTAGCATTTCCTAGTCATAGGCGTTGATTTAGAATATTTATATATTTTTGTGTTGACCACCTTGAGAAGGTTTTTTTTTAAATGCACAGCTCCCCAATAAATTTTTTTTTTAGGGAGTCACTTATCCGATCTGCAGACCACCTTCACAGCCCATTGCAGTTGGGACTTTTTGACATGGCATGAATACTATTCATCTATAACATGTGTAGGATTTCAAAGTCTGGTATGAGATTAAATATAACCACCTAGTGTATTTATTTAGCAAATGTGGAAGGAGTTCGAAGGAGTCTCCAAGACTCTGAAGCATAAAAGTGAGAGGACTACATCCCTTTAAATCTTCAACTTTGCTGATATGCTGAGTCTTGACCTTACTTGTTCTTAAATTTTACCAAAGGCAGCAATTCCACAAGCATTTATGGATATCATTCTTCCAAAGTAGACACCGCATTATGGATATTGTTCTTCCAAAGTAGACAATCTTTTTCACTTTTGCTAGTTTCAGACATGTAAAGGCCATATCTCTGTTTTCATGATTACTGTACTATGAGAAGGCTGATACAGATTTTCAGCTTTTTTCATATTAATAGTCAGAACAAAATTTGTCCAAGCCTTGGTGAAGAAGAATATACTCTTTTGGAGATCTGCTTCATCTGAGACATTAAGAGTGCAGTCATTTGCACATTTTTCCTGCAATTGATGTACTACAAAAATGTCGACTGTTCCTCTAAAGCTTTATGCTGCCTGAAGTCACATTGACTTTCCAGAAGCTTCTAAATGAAACTAGTCTGATGAGCAGCTCCTTAGTCAGAACTTTACTAGCAATTGATAGGAGGAATATGCCATGTAGCAGTTATCACATATATTTGACATTAGTTTAGTGTCAATGGGCTAAATCTAGGGATAGATATATTCCAACATAGAGTTTACAAGGATATGGCTCATCTCATAAGGCCACCAAAAATGGAGGAGCTGGTAACACATCAAATGGCCCATTGCAACTGGAGAGCTCTCTGACAGCCAAAGAGCAGAGAGGGAAGCACTAGAACTAGCTGCTACCATGCTACCAAATCATCCAAGTACCCCACACAGTCAGACTGTCTTTCTAACCAATGCAAAAACAATCCTCCAAAGCTTGGAAAACTCTTGATTCCTCCTGAATAAAACAACTCAGGGCAGAACTTATAAAGTTCAACAACAACAGCAAAAAAAAACTGGATACCAGCACATATAGAACTAGAAGGAAATGAGAAGGCTATGACACACTCGCCAAGAGTGGGAGAACAAACTCACAATTAAACATTGCACTCTATCCAGAAGAAATGAAGAAACTAATAGTAAATAAAATAAATGAGAAATGGACAAGCTCTCATCTGAATCACAAGAAAGATGATGCCTATTATAAGCTATCAAGACCAGATCAACGTCTCATCTTTTGATTCAGGACCGGACACAACAGAATGAGACAACATATGTAACAGAAGCTCAAAATTGGAACCAGTAAAATCTGCCCATGAGGAGTGTCACCAAAGAATGGTGACCATGTCCTTCAAATCTGCTATCTTTACCATGAAGCCCTAATAAGACACTGGCCCCAAAACACCCCAATAGAAAGAAAACTATATAGAGAGCTCCCTGATTTGGAAACCACTGCGCAATTCATCTCATATTGGTTTGGTGATCTGAACGCGCTAACATAAAAATGTGAACTAGGAAGAAGAAGAATATATGAATTATAAATTTTACAATTTAATTTTAAATTAAATTATTACATCTATGTGTCATGAATTCTTTTTATTATAATGTAAAGGTCATCTAGCTAGATATTTCTGTAACCCATGGTAATTTATTATAATATGATCATAATGATTAATAATACAATGTATTAATCTGGATGATAATAATTATTAAAATTATGTATAAGTATAATAATCTATATAGAGCTTTTTTTACAGCCTCGAGTTCTGGCATCTAGATCTGAAAGTTATTAATCTAATAAATAATCTAATCTAATTATAGTCCGTTTTGATGAAGTAATATTAAATATAAGTTTATAAGTAAGAGAACCTCTTGAATTATTCTAATTATAGACTTCTACATTTATATTGAACACTATATTTTCAAGGCATTGCCTTGACAGCATTATGAAATAAATGAACAATGCAAGATGAGGCATTTGTTTTTGTTTACATCAAACAGCTGTAATTTTGTTATTACCTCACAGTTCAAAAAGAGGCTAGCTAGCGATCCTCCATCGAGCCCAATATCCACTTGATCTGTCGTCAGTTTTTTCAGCAAAAATTCCCCCAAGTGCTTCTGAATGTACACCCTTATCGATCTTTCAAATAGACTATTGAAAAATCCCTTTCCTATAGTTTTTAGGTACTTTTTAATCGTATCCATAATGTCATTTCAAGTAAACAACATCAAACAAATAAATCTAATACCAAAACCTAGCAATGTTTTGGATGACACAGTTTTGTTTTCTTTATCTTATTATTATAGGGGAGGTCACTGCTAAATACCACTTGTAGTGACTATTTTTAGACTGTAAACACTAAGCTAAATATTCATCTATGTATTCATGTTATTGTATTAAATTTCGCTTTATTACATAAAAAATATCGCGAAATTGAAAATGTTAATAAACTCTAGGTTTTTTTTTTCAATTTTATTTTCATCTTATTTCTTACTTTTACCTCTACATCTAAATCTTAATGAGATGAACAATAAGTGTTACTTAGAAACAAAATCATATTTTATAATATATTTATATATTAATAGCTGTGTTATGGTGTTTCATATGATTATAATATAATGAGATCTACTACATTTATCTACAATATTTTAATAAATCCTGTTTAAATAGTGTTTTCCACAATTTTGACTAAATAATATTTGTATTTCAACACTTTTGATAATCTTTAAATACTTACAAATATAGCCTATTTCTATATCTATTTGTCTGTTAAATAATTTATATGTTTTGAATGTTCCTTCAGAGTTGAAGATAATCTACTTCTTTGTCCAACCTCCTGATGACAACAGTCAGATGTCAAGAAAAGTACCTGGTGAACAAATAGCAACAACTAGCTTCAAAAGAACAAAATACAAATTCTACAAAACTGCAGCTTATAATGAGACCCAAAGAAAAGCTTTAATCAGTAATTAATCAGTGGTAATCAGTATGTATTCATCCTTAATCTCTTGACTTGAAGTCTCTATTATCTTGAAATTTTTTTTTTGAGATGCAAATTTTAAAATTAGTTGAGTGTTAAAAGATGTTCTACATTCAAAGTGAATTGTGCCAATAGTTACCACAGGAGATATATACTGGTAAGTCAAATTTAATGAAGTGTCACAATGAGTGACTTTTATAGATTTCTGAATGTAATGCAAGTCTAAAGAAAAACACAAAACTCTGATTTAATTAATTTTATTTATTAAAAGTACTGGAACTACTGATTCTCCATAATTCTCATATTTCTTTTAAACTAAATAAATGTTTATGTTTCCAGAAATAACCATAAAAATATTGTCTTGGAAGCTTTTTTTTTTTTTTTGTTTTTAGAAATCTCAGCTACTTTTTGTTATTGCAGTCGAATGTAAGGCAATATATTTTTATACCAGTTTGCCAGTTACTTGCATCATGCAAGAAAAGCAAATGAAGTACAGATTCAGCTATGATATTTGTGAGACATTAATTAATATCTCTTCTCTTCACAAGTTGATGCATGCCTTTGCTTGAATCCAATGGGCCCTTGTGTGAATTGAGCTTTGGAGTTTATGTTACCGGTATTCAGTTGTGATTGTGTTTAAGTTTAATAACAAATTTGAATTATTTATGCAGATTTCCTTTTCTTAAACAAAACTGGCTGAGATGAATTTTGAGAGTCAGTTACACAGATCGGGTCTCAAACAAGGAAATCCTATGCCGACCTGGGAGTCGAACACATAGTGAGATTGTGACAGATATGCATGAGGTTTGCGGGACATGTTTTACAACAAAATAAACTATGCATAAAAAGAATTGCGATGACATGGAGGTCAATACGAGGAAAGCGCAAACAGGGACGTCCTCGTATAACTTGGCGTCATACCTTCGTGGAGGACCTCAGAACAGTGGGAGGAGGCTTCAGACATTGCCAATGACAGATCTTTATGGAGACAGCTTGCCACCCAATGAGTAGAATGACGTGGGAGGACCTAAGTCTAAGTAAGTCCTTTTCTTAAATGGTACAGAACAGCATAAATGCTCTAATGAATTTGATGACGTGAATGAATGAATTATATATTTTCCTTCTCAACTATACTAATTGCTTTATTTAGAAATTTGTTGTCAAATTAAATTTTCTAATATTATAAACTCATAAGCTTCAACAGATAACCAGTAAAATTGCATAACATTTAAATATTTTATAGAGGTCTCCTAAATGTCATGAACATGAAAAATCCAAACAGATTGTGGTTTATGTGCCTCAATTGAAATTTTTTTAGCACTCATAGTTAATATTAAGTACAAAATATCATAAATAGCTCTCAGTAGAATCTAATAGACAAAATAAAATAAACACAAATTAACAAAAATAGTACTTTCCAATTAAATATTTTAAATCAGTATACTTTTACAAAGACATTTTAAAAGCATTTTAAGTATACACTTATGTTCAAAATTTGCAGTCTTAATAGTTTGTATTATACCATTAAATTAACAAGAAAATAAATCATTCATTTCAATTAATGTATCATTCACTAGGAATGCAAGTTGTTGCCATATTGTAACAAAAGATACTCTGAAATCAATACATTCACATTCAATGTATAATAATATTATTTAAGCACTAAACTATCACTAATTTGTGGCTTTAACATAGGGAAAGCCACAATAGCAGTTTTAGATATTTAGAAGACTTCAAATACTGATGAATTTTAAAAGAATTAGCACACTCCAAGAGATAACCACTTGGTTGCAGGTTACTGAGAATGGTTTGTCTCCATTACAAGTTAAAAATTACAAGTTAAAAATGCTTTAATTTACTGATTCTTAACTGTGCAGGACTTAGCCTTTTCTACAAGTATGCTCTAGATATTTAGATTTATATAAATGAAAACATTGTTACCTAATTCAAATGTAACAAGATGTACATTACATTAGAGCAGAATTCCATTCTTGGGTAAGGCAGGTTTCAATACATTAAAATGGGTGCTAATTTGTTTGAATATCATAAATTAACAATTTCTTTTATATTCTTCACAACACAATCTGGTTCTTTTTTGTACAGCATAAAGAAACCTTGCACTTGGGCTGCAGATACTGGCTGTTCAAGGGACATCACCATCTGAGAGAACTCTTGAGCCCTAGACTCTGGTTCATCTGGATAAAATCTTCTAAACATCTGCTGCAGTTGATATTCAGTGGCATGTCCCACATATTCTTTCAAATCCACACGGCCAGGTCTAATTAAAGCTTTGTCGAGCCTGAAACAAAGCATTTTGTATAACAAAATGAGTTGACCAATCTTTTGTTATTGTACACATAAATTAATGCATTTCCTGAAAAGGACATTTTTTAAAATCGTGATTAAAAATAACAACGCCTTTAAACTCAATAAAAATAAGGTTTAACATTCGTTTAAGTTTATCCTATTCTAGAAATAACAAAATATTGTTAAAGCTTGTAATTTTATTATCAAAGGAACCATCGCATAAATACAAATAGTAAACAAATAAGCAATGAAGACTTGATAGAATTATGACTACCAAACTGGTAGCTTTATTAGCTATTCTATATAGTTGCATATCTAATATACATGTACAAACTAATTATAGCTCTTGTTCAATACCACAGAAGAAAAATACTAAGAACCTTTCAATGTAATTTGTCGTCATAAATAAAATCCTTGCTTCTGCAGATGCTACACCATCAAGAGCATTCAAAAGGCCAGACAAAGTAAGTCTACCCATTCCCTGATAAGCAATAGAATCTGAAATTAATTTAAGAAGCATTTTTAAGCTATCATATTAAACAAAAAAAAAACAACAACTCTTAACTATATTTTGTAAATAAATGAAAACAATAAAAACAACATATTGCATAAAGACATGTAAAGTGGCTTTCTTTAAAAACTTCAGTGTTTAGTTACTGAACTTTGATATATAT
>JADKLZ010000104.1:11571731-11613292 GCA_021533235.1 Biomphalaria straminea
AAATTATGTATCAATTAGTAAGTATGTCCCTTTTAAGTGGCCCTCGATGGGAAAAAAGCACCAATTTGATTGTGTGGTCTGTCTGTCCGTCATGTTTAGACAAAGTTGGATTTAATGGAGGGAAGGTGGATCTAATGCCCTGGTGGCCTAAATAAAAGATATTATTAAAAATATCAAAACTTTCGACAGGTCAGAAACTTTTATGTTTTTATTTTAAACAGTCAAAAAGAATGAGATATAGCTTCGTCTCCTTCCTCATACTGGAGCAATATGAATCAAAATTGGCCATAGCCATGAGAAATATGAGCCAACATGAAAGTGGCCTGTCCTACACTGTACGATAATAGCTTTCTCACGCCTGAACAGCCTCTACCATGGGAAAGTGCAGTCAGGGTGCCTTATGTGCTCCCAGACTCGAGGGCTTTTTGGGACTTGCTCCAGCACTCAAACCATTTCTAATTTTTAGATTGTTGCCAGAGCATGATCAAAACTTACAGCCTGCTCAGTAGGTGGTGTAGGCTATCCCTGGTGGGCCAAGGAGTCAGCAATGGTGTTGCTAGTCACACTTTTGTGAGCCTTTTATGTGGTTCAGTGCCCACTGCATTAGCTTGTAGCAACTAGGGATTTAAGGTTGTGTGTCAATCCAAGGCCTTACTTTTTTAATTTTTTTTACTAAAATCTGAATATAACTTATTTCTTTTTAAAGAAGGAAAATGAGATTTAATTTACAAGCATTATATATTTATTTTTTCTAATATATAAAATACACATTTTTAAAACAAAAAAGGCAGTGTTTAATGTTATCTATTTAAGTCTTAAGTCTATTACTAGTGTATTTGATGTGATTGTGGTATTAATGGAGTTGGTCAGATACGCAGATTCCACCACCATTAATACCTCAATAATATAGATATATATATAATGTAAATCAAAATTGTAATATTCATAATAATTCATATTCATGATATTGTCACAATATTGTAAACTTATCAAAGCCTGAGTCCCAATACCCTTTGAGTCATAACCCTGCCTATATATTATCTTTTATGCCTATGGCTTGCCCTTATTCAACTTATTGCCTTTGTCAGTATATTTTAAGTTCTATTCACCAAGATTTTAGTCTACACTACATTATTCTAGATCTAGATTATTCTAGATCTATAGTTAGACTAGGACAGTAGTCAGTAGTATTACTATTAGTATTAGAGTTTAATAATAATAATAATAAATAATAATAATAATAATTAGTTATTAGACTAGTTACTAGAACTAGTTACTAGTACTAGTAGTAGACTAGGTCGACTTTGACTTTATAATACTAGTTTCTAAGTATACTAGATATACTTGATATAGACTATCACTATCAGGGTATAGACATAGACTGATAGAGTATTAGTCTAGTATAGACTGTCTTAGTCGTCTTAGAGATTAGTACTCTTCTTAGTCACACTTACTGACTTCTTACTATTCGAGTATAGTCTATATGTCTCTAGACCTAGTCTAGACTATACTAGTATATAAATATAATATATAGATCTACTACTATAATTATAAATGATGTTAATAAATCTATATTCAATATTGACTATGTCTATTAAGTAATAAGTATTATTATAATATTGAAATTAGAATAATAGTTCTAACTAGAATCTATAATTACTAATGTAGACAAAGATTTAAGTTTTAAGATTCATAAATCATTCATTCATTGTGATTATAATTATAAATAATAATAATGAAAATATTTAAATATATTAAATTAATATTAGATTATTTAGATATAATTCTAATTATAGACTATCCATACTAAGAATACTAAGATAATTACTAGATCTAGAGAATAGACTCAATATTTATGTCTATGATTAGATTATTTAGAGTTATACACACAAAGTAAGAGTGACCTATTGCTTGACACGAGTGGGTCTACTTTCGTTTTGAAAATTCATAATCGGGAATTTTTTTCCTTTACTCGGTATCCATTTTTATCAAGAGCTATTAATAATAATATGGTCAAAAAGTTATACAGTATTTCCTGTAACGTAATTGCAACAGAAAAATAATTTTTAACAATAAGAAAATATCAGGAAAGTAATCTTAATGATGCAGGATTCACTACTGAAATAGAAAACAAGAGTTAAAATACTGAGTGCATCAATCTAGTTTATACTGGGCCAAACGACAAGATATTTGAACAGAAATACTAAAATTAGAATACTCTATCTAGAATGCAGCAAAGTTTTGAAGGAGGTCAACGAATCTCTACAAGCCTAGCTTGATTTAAACCTTTAACTGTATCTTGTCAAATGCATGTCTACGTTGCGTCGTGTGAAAAGAAGCTTTTCAAAACTAAAGTTAATTAACAATTATTAATAACTATTTAAAAACGAATTTCAAATCAAGCAATTCAGTCCGTTGAAAACGAAGTCGCAAAATATATTGAGTTTAAAATATTTAAAAGTTTTCAAATTTGAAATCCTGAAAAGGAAAGTTAATTATTGTTAAGAAATTAAGTTAAGTTATTGTTAACTTTTAAAATTAAAGACAAACAAAAATATTCTTTTCAAGTTTTTGTATTGATCAATATATTTTTCATAAGTTGCTTTTTTTTTTTCATACTCGTCCTCAGGAAACTACCACTATAATGTTTAAAAAGTTTCCATAAAGAGCTGTTTAATGTTAACCAAGGAATTAAGCATGTGTAATTTGTTTCTAATTTTAAAATCATTGATGTTAATATATGTCATGGGCGTAGCCAGGAATTTTTTTTTCGGGGGGGGGGGGTCTCCTCGCCCCGCCCCCCCCCCTGCAAAAAAAAATTTTTTTTGACGTGGTTATGTACATAATTAATCTCTATTACATTCTCACCTTTCATTCTTTCGGAAAACGTTTATTGTGCCCTAGAATATGTCCTTTCTGGAATTAGTGGAAAAATTGTAGAATCCCCGTTTTATCTAAGCAAGGGGTCTGGGGAAGCTCTGGAAGCTCCCCCAGCGCGGGGCGAAGCAATTTCCACAAAAATCTATCAATGGCAATTCTGAAGCCTTTTCCCATCTGCTCTGAGAACTTCCATGAGAGTGTGGCGTGAAGTTGTACTAGGATGTCCCTGATTGCACTTTCCTCGAAATGTCATCGCAACTCTTTCCGTACGAAATTCATTTTGTCGGAAAACATGTCCCGCAAACCTCTCGGCATAGGATTTGCTTGATTGAGACCCGATCTTTAAAACTGACTTCTAAAATTCGCTTTAGCTATATCTTTGTTTAGCCACATTTAGTCTTTTTTCCAATTTTGGTGGACTATTCGCTGTCCATTATGTGGAGCCCAACCACTGGTAGAAATTTGTAACCTCTCTTGGCTACGCTCTTGGAATTAGGTGACTGTAGTTTGCTTTGGATTATTTTATATCGAAAAGGAAAGTTTTATCGTCAAAGTCATCTGTTAAGGGGTTTGAAACTAAAAAAAATTCTGGAGTATTTTTTTTAACAAATTCAAAGACCCATTTAGCTTTGTTAATAAAATTTGATGAGAGTAGTTTGCTTTACAATAATATTGAAGATGGTGTTTTCAACCTCAAAACCCTCTGTAGGGGGATTTTAAACTCAAAACTATCTGAATGTTTTTAAACTTTAAAAAATAGACTCAAAAACCCCATTGACTTAGCTAAGCTCAAAGAATTTTAGTGTATAATTTGATTTCTTTTTATATTGAAGAGGTATATATTAGTTTCAAACCCCTTTGGCAACGCTCATAGCATTTTGAGTGTTTACTTTGCTTTTTTTTTATACTGAAAAAGGGGGGGGGGTTATCGTAAATTTAGAGGGGGTTTAAAAATCTAATTATTCCTTAGCTAAGGTTATGGAATTTGGGGATTGTCGTTTGCATTTTATTTTGTTACATAGAAGAGGGGTGTTACGCCCATGTATAATTTACTTTATATTTAATATATTGAAGAGTGGCGCGGTGGCTGAGCGGTAAAGCGCTTGACTACCGAACTGGAGTCGGGGGTTCGAATCTTGGTGAAGACTAGGATTTTTAATTTCAGGATCTTCGGGCGCCTCTGAGTCCACCCAGCTCTAATGGGTACCTGACATTAGTTGGGGAAAAGTAAAGGCGGTTGGTCGTTGTGCTGGTCACATGACACCCTCGTTAACCGTAGGTCACAGAATCAGATGATCTGAAAGGGGAACTTTACTTTACTTTTTTATATTGAAGAGATATTGTTTTAATTTGAAACCCGCTGAAGGGGGGTTTAAGCTCAAAACTCCTTTGGTTACTCTCATAGATTTTGAGTGTGTACTTTGCTTTTTATACTGAAAGGAGGGGGGTATCGTAAATTTCGGAGGGAGTTTTAAAATCTAAATCTTCCTTTCCTCTTGGAAAGTGGGGATTGTCGTTTGCATTATTTTTGTTTTGTTTTATAGAAGAGGGGAAGGGGTTAACTGCTAAACCCCTGGTAGGGGGTTTTAAACTTAAAACCCCATTGGCTGCGCTGGGGTAAGGTATGGTTTAGTATTAAAATCTCACCTAAAACCTAGCTCTACCAGAACGCTACTAGGGGATAGTTTCTACTAATGCACCCGCAGCGTAACCACACGACCATGCAGACATTCATAACTTTAAAAATATCTTGGCTGCAGTGGGTCCCGCACTTATATAGGCCCCACGCTAATTATAGGTGTAAATTATTAAATTAAACCCTTATAACTCTTGATTTTTCAGGAGTTCCTGGAAATCTCATGAAATCGCAAAACATACGAAAAATATCCAGGAAATCTCCTGAAATTATTAAAATCTCCTGAAAAAATAGACCAAATATCATTTTGGGGTGTCATTCAATATGGAAAAAGCCAATCCAAGTCAATTTTGCGAGTTAAGAATTACAATGTGAAACACTAGATTTGCAATAGATTGATGACTTGCTTAATAAGGAAACTAATTAAGAGTTGATGGGTTTGTTCAGATTCTTGTTACAGTAAAGGAATTGGTTAAAACATGAAGATAAGATAAGATAAGATAAGATAATTTTATTGATCCAATCTAATGGAAATTCAGTTTGATTACAACTTGACAACGTCAGCGTAACTACTATACAAATTGTTGCAATCTCTCCAGTGAAACGTACAAGGAAAAGGCAGATAAATATGTAGAAAACTTCTCACTTGTAAATGCCACAAGGAAAAGGTAGTATGATAAACATATAGAAAACTTCTCACTTGTAAATGCCACAAGGAAAAGGTAGTATGATAAACATATAGAAAACTTCTCACTTGTAAATGCCACAAGGAAAAGGCAGTATGATAAACATGTAGAAAACTTCTCACTTGTAAATGCCGAAGTTGACTGCAGGATAAATTGCTTCAACATAATTGTGGACACTGCAGTTTAATCCTTGCAGCCTAAAATTGGACAGCTGAAATCAAATAAAATCAAAATCTATTTGGGTTTCTTTTCAGCTTTATGAGCCTTCAGCATGATGACATATGAAAAGCTTACAGCGATCCTCGAGCAAACATTGACGTCATCAAAAGACCACTCAACAGATATATGGGAGTGAAAATTAGCAGATGAACTGAATTAAATCTTTATGGCATATTCTATCAAATACCGCCAAAACCCCGTAAGAAATTTTAGCTTATCTGTCCACTAATAAAGTACTTTGTTACACTCAAAATGTTTTAACAGCACACGTAACTGCGGCATCTGGTGAAAGAAGCTTCTCGCGCCTCAAAATAATCAAGAATTAAGCCCACTTGAGGTCAACAGTTTAAGATTGAACACTTTGGCAATTTCTTGCTATTGAGCGTTATCTATATAGGAAACAAAATTTAATGCATGACTTCGCTAAACGCAAGGTTCGTAAAGTAAAATACATTTGATAGTGATTTAGTACTAAGTAAAGAAAGAATAAAATGCAAAGACGAATTTATTTTCTAATACAAAATCTTAATTTTCACTTATTATCCTTATCCGTACTAAGAATGGGCCCCGCGAAATCCGTTTCGTATAGGGCCCCGCAATTGTTAGGTCCAGCCCTGTTGCCCCCCCCTTACCTTACATGTATAGGCCTATATTTATTAGGAACCGCACATATTAATTAATTTATTCAATGTTTGTGGTCCACTGAATGTAACAATAGGAATATTCTTTACAATATCTATGTAAGTACAAATTATTTATACTCAGTAATTTTAAAGTTTATAGATTCTAAATTAAATTACGAATTCCTACCAGACAGAAACAAAATTTGAAAAACAAAATTAAACAAAAAACAAAATATAGCACAGAAAATAATTTAAAAGTGACGATGTGTTCAGAAGAGTTAAATAAATACGTTTATTATCTGATTAAATAAACTACAAATTAACTTCATGAATAGCATAAAATCACATTTGTAACGGCTTATTGAAAATCAAGAAATTAGCGTTTTTCAGAGCCTACACGTGAAAAAAGGACAAACTTTCAATAATTTGTAACAACTCATCCTGTGTACACAAGAAAGTATATGTTGATAACACTTGATAATGTGTATTTTTAAAAGGTAAATAATTTGTATAGAATCAAATTTTCTAAATAAAAAAAAAAGACAGACCACTAACTAGTGGTAATAAAGGAGATTTGATACGAAGATCAACTGCCTTGCATTGAGATATTATTATTCTTTTTAACTTGGCAACAATAATGGCTATTACATAGCATCTTTGAACCGTGTTCAGTTTTTCATGAAAATCTTCAATAACAATATAGAGATGGTTTTCAACATCAGTTTTATAGCGAAGAAACGACAAGTAAAAACAGTCAAGGGTCTATGCAAGCATTTATATTTTGAACAAAAAATGTATATATCAAGAATTTAGCAATCCACATGGACACAATTAAATTATCTTGTCTGTTAACATCGCATTTATTAAGCAAACATTAAGCTTTGCAAAGTGCGCTTATTAAATAGAATACAAAAGTTACCTCCCATGAATAGCGCCATTCTTTTGACTTGCAAAAGCATAAAAATTGAAAATATTTCAAATAAAAATGTGTGTGATTAAACGGTTGCCTATGAATAATTAATACTAGGTTAAAACGCTATGTCAGCCATTTCAAAATGGACTTTATTAGTTTTGATATTATAGCAAATGTAAGTTTTAATCATGGTAGATGGCGTACACAGTGCCTACAGCAAAATAATTTGGTCCTTGAAAGGAGGCAGACGCAAAAGTGTCCAGTTGTTGATTCCACAGCGCACGACTTGCCAGTTGTACTCCTTGTGATTTGTTCTCCAATAAAGTAACAGTTGTCAAAAGCTTGTAGCTGCGAAAACAAACAAATCTTTGACTCGCTTTCAGATAATATTTTCTGTAGTGGACATTGTGTTACCGTAATCGCGTGTACTTTCCCCTCACTAACTTTCTGTACTTTTTTTTCTATCGCAGGAAAGAGACGTATTTGAACCAAATGCTTTAGTTATTATTGGCCTCCTTCAATTGTAATGACTATTGTCCATCTTGCAGAACGCGCTAGATGAAAGCCCGAGGATTGTACATTAGTTATACTATTGTTATAACTTTAATTTAAACCTTGTTACGCCTCTCTCTTTTTTCCCCCTCTTCCCTCCCTCCATTTCCCCCCCCTCTCTCTCTATCTCCCCCTAAACATTGTCAGGCCTATTTTCAGTGGCAATGGACCTCATTCACTAATTGTAAATAAACACATTTAGCCACGTCATAATATTGATCAAACAATGAAAAATATGTATCACATGACAGCCTTTATGGATTACATAATTTGTATAGAAGATATATAGAATCACGTGGCTAAATGTTGTTTGTTTACGATTGGTGAATGAGGTCCATTAGATTCTGGGCTGGGCGCTTCAAGAATGAAGCTAAGACTTCTTACGATTAGGTGAAAACTAAATTCGGTCTTCTCCGTGATAGGCTGCACACCCGAGACATTCTACCATTGAAGGAGTTTTATTTATGTAGGATTATATTCTAGTTGTAAACTTTACTCGACTTACCGTTCTATGCCCAAAGCTTTCACTCTGTCTCGAATAAGTTCTGTTAGATTCTTACTCAGTCTTGGAAATACTTTAGGATCATAAGTTTTCCCAGTCAAGTAATGCTCAAACACACCAAGTATCACCTACACCAAGCGAAATCAAAAAGTTTCCTTTAAAAAAAAAGGTTTTCTAAGGGAAGAACTTCTTACTTGCAACTATATCTCTCAATAATGTAGAAATATTTCCCTTATTTGATATCAATTACAATAATTAATTACCAATAATTAATGATTACTTAGTTAATTTTCTAATTGATCACAATAAATAATTGTTTAAAGTTTCAACTTGATTCCATAATGCTTGGGAGTTCTTTAGAAACTCGATAGAGTTTTTAAGACGCTAAAAGCATAAAGTAGGCTAACATTGATGCAAACTTGGCAAACATTTTTTTTGTTTAAATACTTGTGGGTAAACCTTTCACTAATGTATGCAAGAAAGTTCTTGAAAAGTTGAATGGTATATTCTAAGGATTTAAATGCCTTTCATACACCTAATATATGAAAGTATTGCAAATATTTATGTTGATATTCTATTTATCAGCAACAATGGCTTCATAGAGTTCAAATCTCTAATTAACATGAAAGATTAGGTATGCACAGTGTTTTTTTTTGTGAGTGTGTGAATGTACGTACCGGTAATGCCTATGGCACCTTTTTAAATGGGGGGGGGGAAATATTATTTTTCTTGTATTTTAACGTCTATTATTAATTTATCAGTAGTTAAAATTTAGGCAATCCATCACAGATTACTGGCAGCTATTCTTTTTTTTTAAAAAAAAAGCACTGGTTTTACATATAGATAGGCGCATTACTTTTTATTTTGTGTATAAGGAAATGTGAAATTTAAAAATCCTGAAAAATGTTGCAGATAGATCTGTAGGAAATGTTCTATAGAGTGACTAGATGAAACCGAGCTACCTATTTATAGATAACTAAAAACATTTCTATGGAGCTGCATTGTTTCGTTAGATAATGGGCGAAATACGAGAGCGAATCCTTTTTTTTTAGAACCAACAAAATAAAAGTATGAGGGGTCGGTACATTATATCCAGAAAATCTCAACGGTTCTGAAAATCTATAACACGTATCCCTAATTATACAAACCTCTTCAGCCTTCTTGACGGAGAATTTTTTCCCTTCGTCTGACATCATTTTGTATGTGTTCTCATAGGCCACATAGGAAGGCTGACTGGCAATAGTGGAAGTGGCTAGGTGTGAGAGCATGCGCATCTTTAGACGTAAGCGACCAGCTCGAAATTTGGCAGACGTTCCTGTGTTGGAGTGGTCCATACTGGACTCTAGCTTTCTCTCAGCTAAAGATCCGGCTTTAGACATTTTGTGTCGTGTCTTTAAAATCTTTGAGAAACAAAAGTGTATTTCAGACAAAGTCAAAGCAAAACATTCGAGGGTTGATATGTAAAACAAAAATAGGCCAAAACTCTTTTGTTCCCCTGGAAACAATCTGATATAAGCAACTATTCTTAGCAAGAAAGAGGCCGGTCCATTCTGTTATGTTAACCAAACAACTTTTCTTTGGTGCATTACAAGTGATGAAACCATAGATGTTGATATAAAAAAATGGAAAATGTTAGAATCAGCTGCTTTGGTTGTTTATCCATCATAGCTAACTATATGAACACAAATCAACATGGCAGACCTACATTAGAATTGTGTAGGGCCCTAAAGCGTCTGCGCGTTTTGCTATTCTATAAAACAACGTGGTATAGGCTGTTATTTGAAAAAAAAAATGTGTCGTGCTTTTGTTTATGAAATAAAATAGCTTACAAATTTGCTTTAATACACTTCAGATATTAGGCATTGAAAACACCGTATTTTTTTCTTTCTGAATAGCCTATGTTTTAAATTATATTTGTAACTTAGATAGTTTGCAACGAAAATTAAATATTTTAATGTTTATCGTAGGCTTGTGCTTTAAAATCTTTTCTCCTTCTTATGAGTCTGCATGCTAAATGATACTTGACTAAAAATCAAAAAGGAAATCTAGGCCAGCTTTGAAATCGATTTTTTTACATGCTTTGATCTCCAATCAATGGTAACTTATTCAATGCATTGATTACATGTATTTTCAGAAGTATCCAAGCTGATTTGAAAAAAAAAAGTGGGGTATACACATTTAAAACGTCGAAGCTAAAAACTTACCAATTGGTAAGACTATCACTGTAAAAATGATTTTCTCATTTGTTTAAAGTACTTAAATTGATACTATTCATCTATTTCCAATTAATTGTTTAAAAATTTAACATATAGGACCTACAAATCAAAATATACATTATATATAATCATACGTGAAAATAGTTTTTTTTATTTTATTTATTAAGTCTAGTTAAAGCTTGCTAAGTAATTTTTACCAAGCAATACCGAATTTCAATTTGCTTTCAAAGTAATTTAAATGAACGTAAAGTATCTTCTATTACAATCTAGTGATCATGTACTGTTAGTATACTTTTAAAAACTAAAGAAGACCAACTTGTAAATATTGAAAGTTGTGCAAACATTGGTTGCAGTGTCAAGAGATATGTCACTCATACACGGGCACAGCTTCTAATGAAATGAAGTTTGATGTTTGAACTTATTTTGATGTTCACAAACATAAAATGAATTTTGGATTTCTATTAGTACAGACCCATTTAGTTACAGAGTAATTTTTTTAAGGATTTCATAAGGCACATACATTTTATTAATGTCACGATTGTTACAATTTTGTATGGTAGGACAAACTCATTTAAAAACTTTCTCATTTCCAACTGCCGTTATAGAGCATGGAAGGGAAATCTTATAAGAGTGAAATGCAGTTCAGACATTAGACCAAAGTAAATTATTCAACTGTGTCCATGTCAAACATAATCTACTTGTATTTTGAAACGAGCTAATATTTTCAAAATCTTTTTTTTTCGAAGGAAAGAAATTTAGATAAAAGATATTAGACAATTCTTTTTTTATTCAACTTTATTCGTTACTGTAGTAATATCAGAATTCTGCGAATTCTGACCGCCCCATTAACGTGTAAAGAATTTGATCACATTTTTTTTTTACAAAATTGCATTTTTCATGCTATAACTGCAGTACAAAATGTTCTGCGCGATATGGTCCAGACTTATTAAATCAGCAATTAGGCCTATATGTTTGGTTGGGTAGCATAACCCGCTTGGCTAATTATCCATGGGTCGATGCCCGACTCAGCAGAGTTGTGCTTACTAAAGGCAACACGGCAGCCCTTCTCCTACATACTTCTCCCCACCATGACCACAAAAGAGATTGGACCGTGTAAGCTCATCAGGTTTCAGTGCGACCTTTATGATAAACTCACTAATCATAACTGCTTGAGTCAGGATTCGAACTCTAGCCCACTTGCTAACTAGCCTGGCGGTTTATGCCAAATCAGTTACACTTCTCCAATGACGCTAGCATTGCAGCATTAGGCATATTAGCTTGAAACTAAAGACTCGCTGAGGAGAGTGAAGTCGTAGGCTTATATATATATATATATAGGACAAGACCTTTCATAAATAAGGTCTACTTATTTACCCTCCTCCCATAAAACTCCATTAAAATGTCTTCTATTTCTAACCATTAAATTATATTGAGAATAGTTAGCCTAACTTTTTTGTTTCATGTAAGCCCTATTCATTTCTTTAACTCTCTACACCTACCTTACAAATGTAGAGGTTTGCCTAATTGAATAACACGACACTGCTAGTAACGTTTCCACTGATATATTAATTAGTAAGTCTTCAGGAAGAAATAATTGATAAGTCAGATCCAGTTAAAGAGAGAGTGAAAGAAATAAAAAAAAAAAGTCACAGAAAGGGCTGTTGTAAAAGAGTCCCAACAACTGCCATCTCGCTGCCAGTGGACACCACACACCGCAGCAGTCTGCCCGCTGTCGCTATTGTCTGCATTGTGTGACTTTTAAGATCGAAACCAATCACTTTTTTTTCTATTGTGTGTATCCGTATACTTTTTCTTTTTTCTTGTATTACTTCCCCTCCCCACTTTACTCATTGTTATTTGTCAAGGGGCAAAGTTTTAGAGAGTGGGCTTGTCTAGCACAAGCAAACTTTTAAAGTAGTTGAAGTTTATTTGAAAAGGGAGAGAAGTTATTGTTGAAGTCGTAAGTAGATTTACCAGCTAAAAGATGCTTGCTAACCTTGCAGGGCAGGCTATAACATCGAAATTAAGAGAAATCAGCTACTAGACACGGATGAATATTAAGCAGTATACTTGCGTGCGTGTGGGGGAAAATCCAGAATAATTGAATCAGCTTCATTTTGAAAAAAAAAGAAGACAAGCTACTAATTAAAATAGTTCAAACTTGGCTCTGGATGACAAAATACATAGGTAGTCGTCTTTCTATGCCAAATCACCGGTTAGGACGGGGTAGGCTTAGAGAAAATGTTAGAATAAACATTTGTTTTCCTTTCATAAATATATGTAGGTATGTGACCTTGTTGACATAAGATCGATCACGCGATCAGTAGACGGGATACGGGGGCTACTCTAAATAGCTGTAAAGCTCATTTCTTAAAGTTCGTTAAGTGTTTTAGATTTCCTGTAGTCTACACTATGTAGAGCCATAATGGCCAAGATAACCTGACGGACTTATACATTGATAGTTACAACCAGTGCTGGATTTACTTTTAGGCACTATAAGCTTAGGGTCCCCAGACAACTTACAAAAAGTAAGAACGTGCAAAGGAAAAGTGTTTTATTTTAAGGGGCGCCATAGCTTAAAACAACTGTAAGGCCCTATCAAGGGTAGATCCGGTGCTGGTTACAATCAGGGACTAGGCTAGACATTTTTAAATAACGCCCTGTATTTTCCCAAAAGGTATTGTGTTTGTGAACAAATGGCAACACGGTTTATTATGAGCGTAGGCTCAACTTCAGACGACATGGAAATGGTTAGCTGAAGCACAGACCAAGTGTCATATGAATGTGCATATTTTTTCAACCCTGCTTCGCTATATAAAGATACGAGAGCATATTTAGAATTGTTCACACCTACCGTAGTCAACCTAAAACTAGTACTGGGAGGTAAATAGATAAAAAAAAAGCAATCATACATTTCTAAAGGAACGTAAACATTTCAATGAACGAACCTCTGCCATTGCTAAACAACTTTCACTTCATTTATATAACATGTAATCTAAAACCTGGGTATTCAGCAAGCCTAGGCTGTTGTTTTTACCCGCTGTGAGACTGGCGCCTAATAGAGAAAAACTAAATCTAGTGGCGGTAAGATCAACTTTCCAAGCTTAACGTAAGGCCAAATGTTTTAAAGAAATTCTAGTTAACACCAACTACTAGATTACTCCCCCATCTAGTGTTTATAACTTGCATAAAAGAAGATTTATACCGGTACATGTTTTTTTTTAATAGATTAGATTATTCTTTAAAAAAAGTTGACTATAAATGAGCCAACTATCCATCATAAAATTAAACACATTTTTACTTTAAACTCACAAAAGTAAACACATAAACACTTAAACTCACAAAAGTAAACACATAAAACACACAAAAGTAAATGAATAAACACTTTTCCTTATGAACACTTGTTTAATGGTAGATGTATTTATAAGAAACATTAACCCACATTTTTTTTTTGCTTTTATTAAATTAATAATCACTTTGTAAAGACTTGAATAATACATCTCAATAACATTGTCAGAACAAATGGGGCCAATATTGAATAGACATAACAGAACAATGTAAAGTGTTTGTACAAGTTGTTATTCTTATAATACACAAGACAATCATATGAATTGACACATCGGGAGAAAAAAAAATAGAAGGGAGAAAAAAAAATAGAAGAGAGAAAATAGAACTCGTTCATTCAAACGCACTACAGCCAATGTCATGGGCTTTACTGTACAAATGTTAGAAACAGTTCATGTATTAAACAGGAGGTTAGTGAATGTTTTGTTGAAAGATTAGTATCTAGTACAGATCAGGATTAAGTTGAACAGATGTTATAACATGTAGGTAGTGGCACTGGATTATGAAGAGAAACAAATAATTTGTTGTTTTTTTTACAAACTATTGCAACTTCTAGGAAGAGCTTTACTGTCTCAAGAAGCAAGTCAAGCATCATAAGGTAGAGGGGAACGGAATGGAGACACTTCCAACCAAGCCGAGAGAAGCTATCATTGACTAGTTAGCCCTACAGTAGTCCACCTAGTTATCAAGAGGCATCCAGTCAATGCGCTCAGTTACTTCACAAATTAACATTAACCACTAAGATAGCAAAGAATAACTGGTGACTAGTAAATAAAAAAAAAAACATAACACGGTTAATACAATCAAAACGTTAACTATTTCCATTGTCAATAACATTACACAGAGGCTGCCATATATTAATAGCATGTGAAGCTATGACTTAAAGCCTATTGCCTTGCACAATAGTTCAAAATTGAGCATCTAGATACCTTGTTGGACTAACAAGAGTTTTTATTTAGAACTTAAAAGACAACCCTAGAAAGATAATCTAGACCTGCTAAGCTGCAACATTAAGACATTTCAGTAAAGGACCTAATAGCATGAATACAATTCTTATGCAGCCATTCTGAGAATTATGCCTTTAATCATGGCAACTTTCAAAGATACATTACACTTGACATCCCAAGAGGTGATACTGACAAGTGAAGCACAGCTAGCAAAAAGAGAACTTAAATAGACCCATGGCTGCCACAGCTTTGTCTGTACTAGATGTGACAAAATATATAGGACACAGCTGGGACTGTGTAGCCACAGAAAGTATTGCAATCTTCATAAAACTTTGGGCTCAAGAGAATATGCCACCATAAGTTAGGAGACTAAGCAAGTATAGACAAGTCAGATTAACATTCCCACATAATTGGATCATTAGCTGGCAGTCAAACTGTAAGATGCAGTTCAATAGCCATAATACAAGTCTAGGCCAGTTCAGTTCAAATCTGACTAGACAGACTGAACCAATCAAAATGTTCATCCTATCCTTGACCAGATCAGACTGTAAAGCTTTTTTTCACAACAAAGGCAAACAGCATTATCTACATGTTAGTAAAACTATGTACATGATACCTCTGATACCATTCAATTGCAATATAATTACAATGAAAATCACAAAACTATGGCCAAGTTACAAGACTGAATGTACAGACTTTAAACTGATGGTTCTGTCTGATATGTTTACTAAAAACATCATTTAGGCATGATAGGATCTCAATAGCATTGAGAGGTGTAGATATTGTGCTGATATGGCCTAAAAAAAGTGTCCATTAGTCTTGAACTACTATCTATATAAGCAGTAAAAAAATATGAGAAAACATCAAGGACTCTTTTGATTGAATGAGGAAAATGAAAAATCTAGTTTAAAATACTGTACTTAAAAAATATGTCTAGGATCAAGTGCATCCTTGTATTTTAGCTTCTACCTATTTATTAAATAAATTTAGAGAAAAAATATCTGCAAGGAAAAAAAAACATGCCAAAAAAATAGTGTTTATGTTAAAGATCCTATGCAGGGAAACCTGCACACCAATTAAACCAATAAATATAATACTATTAAAAAGGTTAAAAGTTTACTATCTATTCGTCCATCTCCAAATCAAATGCAGATAAAATTAAAAATACCAAAACAATTAACAAAACAAAAAATAATTGAAAATAAAAGCACAAAATCTAATATCAATACAACCTGAAATGCCTGAGAGTTTTACAATTGCACTTTTTTGTTTTTCTAGTTCAAACATAGGCTAAGAAAAATATTCCACTCAAAACAAATCACATCTTGCAATGCAACAAAAATGTTCTTTTGGCTACATGGCGTGGGTGAGGTATTTTGCTGCTTTATGTGGTAGTGGGTGTGTTTTGTTTTTAATTTACTTATTTAATGAAACAAATACAATAAAAAAAATAATGCTGCATCTACACTAATGAATATTTCTTAAAGTTCACTGACATTATTTATTATTATAAAGTCAAGAATATCCTTAATTTGGGGAATCTCTTCTAACACTACAACAACACAGAAGGTTCCCAGCCTCAGTATCTTTAATTCTACAAGACAAAGCCAGTGATCAGCTGATGTTCAGTAGACAGTAAACACTTGATAACTATACTGTTATAACTCCAGTGTTAGACAATGTGTGTATGTGTGAGACCCACTGACACGCACAGACGAAGGCGGGTCACAGGTCAACGGCTGTCCCTGGTGTGACCTGTGCTTGTACTCATAGAGCTTGGACAGACGAGGGCTATGTGTTAGCAGTGTGGGAGAGACAGTTGCAGTCCAGCAGAGAGAAGCCAGTAAGAACTGTGTGTTAGAATAAGTCTTCGAAAATGTAGCATGTACGCGCTATATAGAGACTGTTGTTTTAGTTAGGCAGTTCCATTGTATTGTTCTTAAGCATTTGTAGTAAGTGGCGCCAATTGTGTCGTATTGGCTGTGTTAATGTATTTGTTATTAAACCGCCACTGTGTTTTTGAAGCTCTTGTTAAGTTCTTGAGTTAGATGTACTGTAGTGTTGTTAAGCAGTGTTTGCAGAAGGCCTGATAAGTGAAGTTCGTTACAATACATACTTAATCAGAGTTCCAATTCAAACTTTCTGTTTTGATTGTGACAAAGTAGTACCAGTGTTTAGTAGTTGAAGGCTTTTGGTTTTCATTTAAAAAAACAACAACAAAAAACCTTTAAGATGTTCTTCTCATAAAAGATACAAAAGAAAATATAAATGAACTTTTCCCAATGTTCAGCTTGAAACAGCATATCTGATATGACATCTCTAATGTGTTAGAAGAGTAAACATGACTAATGAAATAATATGTTAGACACATAAGCTTGGTTCAAATATTAAGTTTCATATAAGAAAAAAAAAAGAAAAGGAGATAAACAGTATATAAAAAAAACAAAAAAATAATATAAAAAGGGAGGGGGTTTTAAATTTATTACAAAATTTATGTCAGGTTCTGTTAGGAGGTTTTAACATGAATATGGTTAGAAACAGAATGCCACTAATACAAATATATCATTTCTTGGTCATGTTTTTGTTAAAATATGGATGGGTATCAGATTGTATCTGTTCAAATCACTCCGTATCCTCAGTTTCTATATTTCTTCCTGTACAATAATTTCCATCAATAGTTTCATTATATTCTTTAATAAAATAAAGATGCTTACAGTCTTTACAATGCAACATTATCACATGAATATATTTCTGCCATTAGGATTGAAGGGATGAAATAAATTAAACAGAGCATCACATACAATTTGTTGTTTTTGAGTACCGTACTGTATTATATTTACTTTTTGCTCTTGGATTTCGGGCTTTCTGAACGTGACTTCCCTGATTTGGCTTTAGCTCCATTCTCAGCATCTTTCTTGCTGGATTTGGACTTGGGGCTGTCCACAATGTCATTACTGTTGCTGCTAGTGCTGCTCATTTTGTGGTTTCTGAACTGTGGGCTGTCAGGCAGCTGGAATGATGTGGCAGATGTGTGGGTTGGGCTGGGGCTTGTTGAGGACATGGCCTTGGAACCTGAGGACCTTCTGCTTCTGATGGACAGACGTCTAGCGGTTTTCTGAAGAATTTTCTCAGGCTGGACTTCTAGTAGAGCTGAATCACTTGCTGATAGTGGACAAAGCAAATGTGAATATTAGACATTATTTTCCAGAAACAAATTTGAAAGATACTATTTAAAAGAACATGACAACTAAAAATAAAACACTATTAAAAAGCAAGATTTTTCATTCTAATTGTCTAATAAGAACTACATATATATATTAATAGCACTAGTTTCTAACTAACGACAACAACAAAAACTTATATTAGTACTAAAGAAATAATAAAGCTAACAAATACAAATGAATATTTATTTAACAAAAAAAATAAATCTAAAATTGATTTCCATTGGCAAAGTCAAGTGCAATTAAATTTTAAAAAAAGCTATCAAATTAATAATCTAGTTTAATACTAAGTTCCATGTATATACAATAAGACACTAGTAGCACCGAGTGCACTGTTAGAGTGTTAGTGTGACTTGCATTCAAGAACCAATGCTAACATGCAATAGTTTTCTATTTAATATTTGAATCCCCCAATCTTTGGGCACCAAAAAAAAAAAGTTAAAAACCAAGAAAAACAAAATTTTCCATTCTTACTGAAAATTGTGATATGTTATATAATTAAAGTCATACAACAAACATAGTAATAGCCACAGAACAAAATTGTGCAATAATTTTAAATAAATAAATAGTTGATATGAAAGATTTGCATTTCTCCATGCGTCAGTGAAAAAAAGTATTCTTAGAAACATATGATATTAAGTAAAGGTACCATATTAACATAGAGAGGCTGACATGTTAAAAATAAGACATAGAATCCAGCAATACAACAGAAAATGACATGTAGAGGGAAGATGAATGGTGATGACCATGCATACAATGAAATCAGTTCCAAGTCTGGACAAAAAAAGATACTCAGAAGCAGTCAAAACAAAAAGAAATAAGATACAGACACAAGACTAAATTTAGTGAAGACATTGAATGAAGTCATTATATTAAAAAAAAAAGACATGCCTCACAAAATATGTGTATGAGATCCAATTCAACAGAAACAAACAAAATAGACCTATAATTGGAGAAAATGATGCTGAAGGTATGAACTTACCTGATCATTAGACTACAGACAAGTCCAGATGTAAGCCAAATAAAAAAAAAAGGGGAAATTGTAATATGAGATTAAAGCTCTTTGATACTGGGTTTTGTTATTTGGCTCGCATATTAAGCAGTGCAGCTCTTGTGATTATTGTTCTGATTTGTCAAAATTGTATTTTTTGAAATTGCATTTCTTGTTCTAAACTTGACTACAAGGTTTACTAATAAAACTGAACAAGTATTAATTTTTCAATTAATTTATATTTATAAACAGGAGAGCTCACTATACAAATTTATGTTTTTTACACTTTCTTTTCAAATTGTTTAGACATTAAACATTCTGACCTGGTACCCCACTTGAAAGTTGTTTAAATGCCTAAATGTTCCACCCACTATACTCTTTTTGACACTGCTGCCTAAATGTTCCACCCACTGTACTCTCTTCTTAACACTACTGCCTAACCCACTATACTCTTCTTGACATTACTGCCTAACCCACTATACTCTTCTTGACACTACTGCCGAACCCACTATACTCTTCTTGACACTACTGCCTAACCCACTATACTCTTCTTGACACTGCTGCCTAAATGTTCCACCCACTATACTCTTCTTGACACTGCTGCCTAAATGTTCCACCCCACTGTAAAAGTAAAAAAGTAAAGTTCCCCCTTTCAGACCTTGTGGTCTATAGGGCAGATGATCTAAAAGTCATCTGATTATGTGGCCTACAGTTAACGAGGGTGTCATGTGGCCAGCACAACGACCAACCGCCTTTACTTTTCCCCAATTAATGTCAGGTACCCATTAGAGCTGTACTCTCTTCATTATACTTTACCCAATTTAAACACTTCTTAACACTGCTGCCTAAATGCTCTACTCACTATACTCTTCTTGACACTACTGCCATTATACTCTTCCCACTTTAAACACTTCTTGATACTACTGCCCAAATGTACTACCCAATGTTAACTATCCCCAGACATTAAAAAAAAAAGATAACATCCAAATCATAGAACGACATGAAAACAAAGCAGACTATAAGTTAATTCTCTAAGTTGTACCTAAACAAAGCAAGTTGAAAGCAACAATGAATGTACAAATAGAAAAACAAAAGCCCAGTAAGAAAAACAAATGTTAGTCCTGAATTGTGTACCAAATAGATTTTCATTTCGGCCATTAAAAAAAAAGTGTAAAAATTGTGTAAGAAAAAATGGATGCCCAAATAATCCCTAAATATTGAGTTATGCCCAAAAAAATAAAAAGCAAACACAATACTAAGTTGAAACTTTAAAAGAAAAAAATATTTTTTTTTAGATTTACTGGGAATTGTAAATATATAAAGCAGGGTGAGTGTTGTTAAAAAAAGAAAGACAAGTGATATACTTCTTTAATGGTTTTGTATCATGGCGGTCCCTTCTAGATGGCGAATGGGCCTGGTGGTCTTTTCTGGAGGACATGGGGCTTTCCTTTTTGTTAGGGGTCAAGGTGGAGCGTTCTTTAGCATGGGTCTCTTTAGGAGGGGAAGGTGTCAAATAGTCTCTAGAGGTAGGTGAGGACAGTAGCATGTTTTCCAGTCTGGGCGACAGGTGGGTTGCAATGGACTTTTTGGCCAGAACAAGGGCAGAGTGGTCTTTTGGGACAGCGGCAGCCCCACCCAGTTTGTGGTGAAATATTAAGTGACTGACAGCATGAGCAACTCCTGTGGATGATTGGATAGTGTGATGACATGGAGATGACTGTGGTTGGAACAAACAGAGAAACAAAACATTGCAATGAAAACAAAACTGAGCAAATCAAATCAACTCAAAAGAGTCAAGCTATAAAAACAAAAAACAGGAAAATATCCACAGAATCAATTAATACTGAGAAACCTTCTTTAGTGGTACCATCCTGCAAGAACCAGTTGAATTGACCTCCTAACCATACTGTCCATCAGTGTACCCCATGCACACGCTACATGACCACCCACATGCTACTTGGTCACAAAGGCCCTTCTTCCAGAATACTTTGTAACTAATTTATGTATGGCTAGGTAGAATGGTCATCTCAAAGATTAATAATTATACAATCGCTCAAATTGCCAAATGCTAAATATTATTTGAATAAATTTCGAACCTAATAAACTTCGTCTAAGTGAATGAATGCTAAAAAGTTTAATTTACAATTAGGACCAAAAAAAAAAAAAAAAGAAATGGTCAAAAGTAGTAAATAACTAAAAGCGACATGGGTCTTACTATTTCTTAAAACTAACTTAAAATTATGATTATTTGTCCATTACCTTTTAGTCTTCACCACTCTACCAGGCCATGTGTAAGTGTGTGTGTATATACATATAGTAAATATGAATGTCAAGTCTACTACATATAGTTACATTAAAGTATGTACAACACAGACAACCAGGCATCAATGAATGCCAGGCCACTGTGTCCTGGGCACAAAGAGAACATACCAACATTTTTTAGACCAAGTTTTCCTGCAGGCCAAGAATTGAAAGAAAAAAAAAAAAAAAGCCAAATTATAAAACGTTATTCAGACAGACACATTGTCTGAACAAAGTACTCAATATGTTATAATTGTATTTGATGGTTATTTAAAGTTTGTTTTTTTGTTTTGAAATACTATCCAAATTTGAACTGAACTCTTGCAAAATAAAAATGTGAGATAAAAGCACACTCATAAAAAAAAATAGAAATAAAAAAGAAATAAACAATAATAGAGGAAACAGAAACTTTGCAAGGGTAACAATGATGAGTTTCAAACACAACTAAACTAAATGTTTGTAATTCTGAAATGAGCATCAAAATAGAAACCAGCTTAGACTATTATATATGAGCTTTAAAATTAACAGTATTTTAAAAGTAACTTTTATATTTGTATCACGGTTTATTTTTTGTAATACTATTTTGTTATCAAATATAATTAGCCCACCAAAACTAAAAATAGCTAAGTGCGCATGTAAAGTATATCAAGGAGAATGATTTAAAAAAAAAAACAAACAAAAGTTGAATGGATAGAGCAAAGACAACATGAAACATATTCAGACATCTATCACAACAAGTTTCTTCAACAGCACTGGAAACAAGCCGAATAAAGATGATTTTACTTTGTGATCAGGCAGTAACTACATTTAAAGGCAAAATAAAAAGAAATTATGTGGAAAGCTAAAACACTTCAACATGTAAGCAAAAGCAGTAAATTTCACTTTGAAGAAGTACTTTAGGTTTCATGGCTTTATTGATTTTTTTTTTCCTATTTACATTGTTCAGTCAATAAGGCTAAATTACAAAGAAATTAGACACAAGTGAACAGCCACAAATCAGGGACATTACATAAGGTTTTATTAATACAATCTAATGCCTATACACTTGTCCCTTAATTTTGATATTATTAGCAATATTCTAAACTCTTGAGACTACATGGTCAAAGTCACTGAAAAAAAAAGAGGAAACATTTCTTTTTTTTTTTTTTTTTTTAAATATCCATACATTGAAATATATATATTTTTTTTTTATTTAGTTTTTTTTTTCTTTGATATTTTTTAAAGATAGTAAATGCCTCACATATATACAAAGCACACATACTATGATAAATAATTATGATTTATATTGTTTTAAGACTTTTAGTCTGTTAAAATTAAAAATGAGTAAAATCATGTATTCACTGGACAAAAATAGGGATAAGTAAGTACAATCACAAGCTATGTAAGTGTTTAAGATATTTCTAAATAAACATACTTATCAGTTCAGAAACAATCTATCTTGCTGGCTGATATGATGGTATACAAGTTTATAAAACAGCAGATCATGCTGGATGGTGCATTATTATATAATTATGTTAACAGTTAGTCTATACTGCTGGATGATATAAAAAAAAATGAAAAAATGTCTATTCTGCTGGCTTGCATAATGCTGGTATGATTGGGTTAAATAGTTAATAAAGCACTAATCTATCCTTCTTGAAAGTATAATACCAGCAATGATTTTTTCCAAACTAATGTTAAGATATTTTGTACAAGATTAAAGGCTTTTAGAGCCAGGTGTTGGTCAACAACAGAGCTGCCCAGTCGCACATAACAAACGCCAAACATTTTTGACAGTTGGTATACATCACACCACTGCTCCAACATGAAACAGGAAATGAAATGGTTGAAGTGAAGAAACAAAAACTAGCACAGTAAAGAAGCAGAAAATAAAATTGTAAAAAAGGAGATGAACAATAAATATTGAACAAAACAAAATTTACAAAACAAGAACACAGAAAAATTAGATAATACTAAATCCATTCTCAAACAATGCTGAATGAAGGAACAAAGTTAAAAATGAATAATGATATTCAAATGCTGTTAAGTTTTATATTTTCAATGAGTTGAAAATGGTTTCAGTACTTTAAAGACGCATAAACAAGGGAGATTAATACAAAACAACAAAAATAAAAAGTGCACAATTTGAAGAAGAAATGTTTCACAAATGCTTCAGAGATGAAACAAGTCAAAATCCATCAAAATAAACAGAAATAGATGATCCAGTCACTTCACAATATCCACATGCTTAAGCCAGGACGTCATCCAGTTGATCTACCATGTATTCATGTGTGAACTCTTCCAATAATAAATGAACAACAGCCATTATGACTAGGGATTAGTTAGCTTATCAACAGATGGGTGATTGCACCTCCTGAGGTT
The DNA here is from genome assembly GCA_021533235.1 of Biomphalaria straminea. Taxonomy (NCBI): domain Eukaryota; kingdom Metazoa; phylum Mollusca; class Gastropoda; family Planorbidae; genus Biomphalaria; species Biomphalaria straminea. Next base: position 11,595,125 of record JADKLZ010000104.1, read on the forward strand.
CTTGTTTTCAGTTTTTATTAACATGTATAATGTATAATATACTAAGCACTTTTATTCCCCAAGATGGCTCAGTGATATTATCCTCATATGTATAGTACATTTTAAATAATGTATTCCTATCTTTATTTGCATCTCTCAATCAAAATGATTTTAAAAAAATATATTAAAGCACTACTTAGAGAACACGAAACTATCTGTTTGATAGCTAACAATAACAACATTTTGTCAACTACAGAAGACTAAAAATAAGAAAATTAAGAAATAAGAAATAATAAGCAAAAAAAAAAACAAAACTAAGGGGGAGAAAGGATGCAATACAGGAAATCAGGAATCATTTAGATCTTTTTAGTACAGTGCTGAGTAGACTGGTTAGATTGTTGGAACAATGTCATAAAATCAAATCAAGTGAATTGTAGACATTAGAAATGTCAAGACTAAGTGATTCAAATTACAAAACACCAGAGAGTGTCATCTTTTTTTTTCTGTTTGGGTTTAATTATAGACAATAGACATGCTAGACCCAATTTAGAACAACTTAGAAACAAAGGTATGATTTTTAAGTGACCTGAAAACTTCTGCTAACTTCATGTTCATAAAACTAAACGTACTTCCTAATATTAAATATAGTCAGGAGTAAACTATCACTAGCAATAATGAAATGTGTTTTGTATAGAATTGATGCAACTAAATATCATTTATAAGTATGATGTATACAAGGATTTGTAATGTTGGTTTACCTGGTAATTACTTATGTTCAGGACTATGTAGCTGGTCATGACTTGGTGCTGACACTTTAGTCATCTCCCTCTCAATTACATTGTCTATTGGGACATCTTTGTGATGGTTTTTCATTTAAACTATTTTCCATTTTTAAATTACTTTAGTATTTAAATTTAAATACCAATTTGAAAAAATCTTTTCAACTATTTTTTGCATGGTAGATAAACATGGTGACGTCTCCAAGCGGGGACTCATGACCTACAAAAAATAAGCCAAGAGCTGTCAATTATTTACATTTGGTCTACAGGGTATCAAAATCACTGCTGACAACCCTGTGCTGCTTCCTGAATCCCGTGGGCCAGAAGATGGCTCCAGGTGCAGTGTGATGGTGAATTCCTCCTAGGTGCGTGAAATTACCAGTAAAATAAAATTAAGAAGTTAAAGTTGAATTTTTTTAAAAATAATAAATTTACAGCTTCTCTGATGTTCCAGTTATACTATCTGTATCCTAATTAGGTTTACCATTACATAATAGCTGTAAGAATAACAAAAAACTGCAACAGAAGTAGGTTGCAACATACACAGGCAAATAAAATGTTTTCATCTGATTTTGTGTGTTTCACTAGCTTCATATAGTATCCTCATCAACTGTAAAATATTGAACAATGTCAACACAGACAGCAACAGCCAATTAAAAGACCGTATCAAATGAAACTTTATTCAAATGAATACTAATTACCATTTTTGTTTACATCTCAACAGAATTGATTACAAAAGCATTTCTTGCCTCACAAATGACATGCAACTGAAGGGCAAAGTCTAATAAATGATGAATTTATGTCTTGTTTCTTTGTCTACACAGTGGGGGTGAGCTTTATAAATGCCGGTATGGAAACTGATTTGTTCAAATTAAAAACAGTAAATAAAAGTAACAGCACCACATTTTAGAGTGCATGATCACTCCACACGTCTTTGGAATAGTGAAATTACCATTGAATGTTGAAAGAGGATACAAACGTGGGCATGATTTAACAAGAATTACTAATGAAAACAAACACAGAAAAACTAATGATCAAGATGGTAAACATTTAATTATAAATAAAGAATTCTAAAATAATGAATGATAAAACAGTGATAGAGCCAATAGACAGTATGCACACAGAAGAGAACTGTTCTGATATAAATGTAAGAATAAGAATATAGGCTTCTTGCCTGTAGTAAGATAAAATACATTCAACAAAAACAAATGATGAGATAGGTACAATCATCTGAGAGGAAGCTTGTAGACTAGTATAATTAGAGATCATCAAATTAATTAATGCTTTCAAAACATGAGACAAATATAATCAGTTTGAAAAAAAACATTATTAGTCATAGTCTATGTTAAATAAATTAATGTATAACTTTTTAGATTATTTAAATGTGTACAAGAACATAAAAAAAAGAGTTCTGAATAAAAACATTTTGTTAAGAGAACAACGACAACCCTTAAAAAAGTTGGAATACTTCATGATACATAATAATGTCTGCTTTGAAATGGAAATTACAAATCAATTTTGTTTAACAGTAACGTTTTCTATTACTTAATTTGAATGATTTGATAAAAGTTATTTTTCATCGACTAATTAAGTTAAAAAAAAAAAAGAACTCTTAAAACGAAACATTTGAACTTCCAAACATAGTACTCATCTAATGTTAAGCTAAATGTTTCACTGTAGAGTAGAAGTTTAAGTTGAAACAGAATTAGAACCATTAACCATGAGTAAATTATGCACATGTTCATCTATCCAGTATGCATATCAACAGCTAACCCAGGAACTACCAGGTACATATGACACTACTTCTTCATACTTCTCAAATTAAGAGGGAAACAAAGATTTTTACAAGGCAGAACTGATAAGAGTTAACTTAACTATTTAACTCTTTGACTCCAAAAGGATGCTCCCATCGTTAATTTTTTACAGCTATAAAGCTGTGATCAATGCTGGCAACATCAATGTTTTGAATCTTTTTTGTGTTTTTATTTTCTGCGGTATATGTTTATAATTGCTTAAAATGTTATCTTGAATAGTTTCCCTTTGCTAAACATCTGGAATTTCCTTCTTTCTATGTGTTTTTACAGTGAAAGATATTTTGAAAGAGTGGGGTCATAAAAAGTCTCTATTTTCTTTGGATTTATGTTATGGATAAAGGTGATAATGAGCTCAGAATATTCATTTTATGTGTTATTAAATTGTTTTCGGATAAAGTTATGTGGAAACATGAATAATTAACTTCAATATTTTTTTTTTCTACTTTGGATCATAATATATTTCCTAGATCTAGTATAGACCCAGAGCTATTGACTTGTACAAGGGGGTCAGTTTTCATTTTTCCAATAGTAGTGAAATGGATAATTAGCTAAAAATTTCCATTTTATGTGTTTTAGCTCTGTTTTCTAAATATGGATAAATATTGTAAAAAAATTTGTTTTTCTACATATGGACCATAAATATTTTCTTAGATCTGGTCTAGATCTTGGAGGCTTTTTCGCAGTCAGAAAACATTAATATAAAAATAATTTTTTGTTTTATAATAACTGCTTTGAGCTATATCAAAAGGGCATGCATTCCTTTTAATTCTATACTAAATATATCATTTTCTAATTTAAAAAAAGTTATATAAGTTTAATTTAAACATTCTTTTGGCCAAAAAAATAATTCCGTCTAGACATGGCTAATAATTCCGGAGTCAAAGAGTTTAAGCTACAATTATTACTATTTTTTTCCCTAGTAAATATAGACAGAGTAAACTATGTCAACTATTGTGCTGACTTTCAAAACTAAATGGAATCTTTACAATAGATACCACACAGTTAAATGTCATTTAAACAAGATTGTTAACAATTTTGTTTTTGTTGATAAATGTAAAAATGCAGTTAAATAATACTGAAAATGTATGATCAACAAATATAGAAATTATTTCAATAAAAATTTGGACCCAAAACTAATGGGGGAAAAAAAAAAGACTAGCAAGAATACAGGCTAGGAGCTATAAAAGCTTGAGATTAAATATGTGATTTTATTTTTTATTTAAAGCCATAGCTTATATAAAGACAAGATTATCTAAACCCTTTTGCCAAAGAGCAGACTGTGGCTTCCTACCTCTCTGCCTGGAGCTGTTGGGGGACATCTGTGAGCTGGTCTCAGTCTGACCCTGCTGGCATATTTCATTCAGACTGTTGTTACTGGACTCGGATGGTAGAGTGGAGTCAACTACTGTGTGTGGATGGGGTGGGGTTAGATAAGACAAAAAAAAAACCTCAGTGAATGAATAATTAAAAGTCATGCAAGATGGTAATCTATTTACATTAAAAACACTTTATACAAAAACATATCCATCAATAAATGCTACTTAACATTGCTAAAATCAGAAGCTTTGACTAACTTGCTGCATTGGCTGGTAAGACTGGAGCAAAAACATTCTCAGCAAAGTCTTCAAACATTGTGTTCTCAGTGTGCTGCTGAATGATGGTCTCTAGGCATTTGGCACGCTCCTCATAGCTAAGGGGTCAGAAGTTAAGGATCATCTAAATGCCATAGCAGATGGCAATATGACCCAAACAGTTTTAAATATAATTTAATCAAATAAGAGGTTTATAATATTAGCTTGAATGTGAATTTCTTATTGGCATTCCACGGATAGCCATCTATCTACATAGTATATTAGTTTTCATCAACACAATGAACAGTCTTTATTTGGAAAAATGAAATGGTTGATATTGTAAACCTTATTGTTCCCCCCCCCATCCCCTTCACTCTCTCAATGTCTATATCTTAACACTTCAGACCAACAATCTCACTGTTGATTCCTAACTTAATTACAATTTCCCATCAGAAACTTACCATCTCAAAAACATTTATTTTTCTCTAAACAAAACGATACTTAAATGGAGTCAAAAGGATACTATGCATGATAAAATGGCATAGATGAACGCTTTAGGCGGCTGGCATTAATCGCAGTAGCTCTAACTAAGCCAGACAAGACATAATGATCCACTATGGCTCCATCAAAAAGAGGTCCAAAGTAGGGAACCTACAGACAAAATAATCATAATTTCAATTAATACACCTGGATGTAGGTACACTATAAATTACTAAGAAAAACAATTACAAGAAGATAGTGGAATCATTAAGAACTTGTGCCATAAGATGTTAATAATTCTTCCTTTTGAGACGTTTAATTGGATCTTTTAGGATGCAAACTCAAATCAAAGCATGTTAAATATAAACTTTAAAATTTCAAAAAAAAAAAAAAAAAAGACACCGTCCCAATTTGTTGCTCTTACCTCAGCCTTTCTATCTATTTGGATGCGATAGAGGCCAGTTGGGAGGGGATAAATAATAATAACAATGTCCCCAAACTCCGTGGGAATTATCCCCCTTCTGTAATCTCTGCTGTGTTCTGACCACACAATGTGAACCTCATCATTTCCAAGATGGCGCATCTGAAAGTCAAAGTAAAATATAAAGAAATAGTCATGTACAATTTGAAAACAAATATTAACACAACTTTTCCGTTCTAGGTAAAGAAATTTATTTTTTTTTAAATGTGAGAAAAAAAAAAGTGAAATTGTGCTGAGAAAATTACCTTGATGTGCCAATCATTTCCAATACTAGGGATCCTAGTGGACACATGGAATATAACTTCACAGGTTGAATTAGCCCAGTAGGGGGCTGTGCTACCTGTTGTTCTGTTTTGTTGGAGTCCACCCATGAATCCTTGATGTGTTTCCAAGTCCACCTTTCAAAGAGTAAATAAAACAAGTTTTAGTTGCACTGAATCTGCAATAACCAACGTATAGGCTATATAAAGATTTTCACATTCATCTACATTAGACACTTTAAAAATATCTTCACTTTACAAGGTTATTCTCTAGGCTAGATGCTGTTACAAATCTTTATAATAGTCTACACTATATGTTAATACGGGTTTTTACATGGCTTCAATGTTTTAAAAACATGTCTCTACATTACAGCTATTACCTAAACTATGTTTTATAACATGTCTTTACAATAGTTATAATCTTGTGTGTATGCTTGAAAAATGTCTTCACAACAATCTTGAAAAGAGCATTAATTAAAATGCATTAAGACTTGTGAAAAACATGTCTAAACCTTGTTAACTACCAGTTCTCATACATTTTCAGCCTTACCTCCCATCCAAGACCAGCAACAAAATCTTCAAAGGCACGGCTAGCTGAACTGTTGGACAGAATTGAGTTCTTGTCTTCCTGACCTTGGCCTATATATATCACAGCTATTTTATGAGTCTCACGACTGGCAACAGAGGGATGGAAAAAAGGAGAAACTTTTATTGCATTCAATCATTTTAAAAAGTTTATTGATTTAGAAACAAATTTACTACAATGAGAGCACTCACCATTTTTGTGAATCCAAGTTTTTTAACTCTCTTAATACTTTTTCACTCTTTTTTAACAGATCAAAGTGACATCTAAAATAAAAGTAAATAATTGTAGTATATAAATATTCTATTTGTACAAATGATTATAATCAATGTTTGTTAATCCTTGGATTATTTGTTAATTGAAAGCAAGGAAGAGCTATTTAGCGCATATAGGCATGTAGAAACTCACATGTGATTTGGGGATGACAAATACTACTTGCAAAATAAAGTTGTGACATAAATATGATTTTTTTTTTAAAAATTAGGCAGGACTTTGAAAATAGGACTCACCGTTTTTCCCAAGACAACAGTCCCATCTGGTCAAGGAGCAAACGACACATCTGAAATGGAGATACAGGATCTTGACTCTCTGCTGGCATTTCAGGTTGGGCCACCATACTAAAAGAAAAAAATAAAATTTTCTTAACTTTGTAACACACAATGCTTCAATAAGCAAGCAAGAATACTAATACAAAGGTGAACATCCAAACATCAAACTAAATAAGCTGGCTAGCATAATAATACAAAAAAAACATTTATAGAAACCTTGTATAAAAAAATAATTTTTTTTCATATAGAAAAATATATAATTTTTTTTTTACTTTACTAAAATGTTTTTCTCACTTCATTTATTTACAGAGTATTAAAAATATTTTGAAAATTTTATCCTTAAAAAAAATTAACATTAAATTATTTCCTCAAGGAATTCAATTACTTGTATTAATTTAATTTATAAATGACTCTAATATATTTGTAATGGTAATAAAGATGGAGGGATAATATACATAGAAAATAATTTAAAGTAAAAAAAAATAACAAGTAATTTTTGTGAATATTAGGTTATAGACAAATTCACAAAATAAAAATATACTGCCAATGTTTAATAGAAAAACTTAAAATAAAATTTAAAATAAGAATTACAGATTCCTGAAAACGGTAACCTTTGCCCTACTAGACTTAACTCAAATCCTAAAACTAACCCTCTGTTTACAACCCACAAAGGCTAGTTAGGTACATTACCCAGCTTAATGTTACAGTTAAAAAGACTTTCACATGAAACAAATAAGTGTCGTTGTTTTAGTGGCTTGAATATTTAGTCCTGTTTCAATGAATGCATTCATCTGGGCTGAGACCAATCATTAGAGAAGTCCTGTACACTGATCAGCAGGTCGCAACCTGTGGGCAGTTTAGACCAAGAGCTTGTTGGCAGCTCACAGGTTCTGACATCAGAACATGGTCTCAACTGCCCACAGGTTGCAACATCTTAGATCAGTATTCAAGCCTTACATAACTAGTCTCAGCTGAGCACAGGATTGTTTTTTTTCCCCATAGTTCAAGACATTTAGTATCATCCTAACTACAGTCTACAATTATAAGAGAAACAATGAAACAACTGTTGTGTAGACTGAAAGTTTTGTTTCTCTATAAGATAAAGGTTAGCCTTAGAGAAAACAGAGAGCAATAAAATATATATCTAATGTAGTTAATAAACAAGAAAAATACACTGAAGCAAATCTAAATACAAAGACTTGAGGTTACATCAAAATACTTAAACTATTTAGAAAAAAAAAGTATTGTGTTTAAAAAAAAATGTTAAGCAAAAGTTTGGAAAAAAAACAAAGCCAGAAATGTCAATGATATATTAAGAAAAATATTTTTTTTTTAAATATAACCCTCAATTATTACTCTAAACATTGTTAAAAATTAAAATAGTGCTATCATTTTAACTTGTATAAATAATTAGGTATTCATAGCATAAGGCAGTGTTCACCAAAGCAGAACAGGCACACCCTGATGCTACTCAAAAGGAAGTTTCCTGTTTAATGTTAGTGTTGTGCAAGATAATACTTTCTTAACATTGCAGTGGTGGAAAGTAACAACCTGAGTGACTACAATACTTTTCCACACATCTTTTTTTTCCCCCCTCATAGAATATAAAATAAAAACAAAAATCTATAACATTTTCAAATTAATGAGTAGTTTACTTTGGCCAACACTGTCAAAAATCATTCAATATTTGACTGACAAGAATGTAATCTTTTGTTGGGATGAACAAGACAACACTTCAAAACTAAAGTCTTGCTAAGTTTCCATTGATCCTACTGCTGAGTGAAAAGAAATAGATTTGTTTTGGTTCATGGAAACTTACTGTTCAGAGTCCCTTTTCCTTTTGTGTCTATGTGGGCATTAGGAACAAAATACACAGTTTATACATACATCTTCAAAAGTAGGTTTAATCAGCACAACAAACTTTTGTGCTCAAGATAAGCTGACATTCAATAAATGAATTGTACTTTCTTTAACAGATCTGATACTGAGTTGAAATAGCTACTCTTGCCACAGTTCAATTTTTTTTTTTTTTTACGTATGTAAAAATTGTACTAAAAAAATGACTAGATGATTTATTTTAAATAATTATAACACTTTAAAAGATAATTGAAAACTTTTACTTTCAAGCAAACATAACAAAAAAAAAAAATTTGAATTTTTCTTTTCCATAAGTAGAAGTTTCACATTTAGTTTTAAAAATATACAAAATTTGAAATTGCAGGCTTGGTCAGAAATGAATATTCGTGATGTCAAATTTGTGGCAAAAAATTCACTACAAGTGGTTGCACCTTAAGTGTTACTAAAATTTGGTAAATTTAGATGAATGATAAAAGAATAAGTAGGGATATTTACTTGATGTCTTTACGGTGAGCATTTCTGTGTTCTTTCTCTATTTGGGCTTGCTGATGGATTAGTTTTGTTAAACTGACTTCTGCTGATTCAGTAAGCTCCTCAGGCAACCTGGCAGCTATGTTGAGTGGTTGGCCAGGTCTTAGCAAACACTCTGGACTAGTAAGGCCAATATGAGCCAACATCTGAAGAAGTAAACAGGAAAGGCTTCAAATCAGGAAACTGGTGCTATGTTGTTTTGTTTTCTTAAACTGATATTCAATGTTTTACAATTCCTGAAGCGCTACCAAAATAACTTAAATTAACATATTCTAATGTAAAAAGCTTGAAGCATATTATGTAGAAATTCATTAGTCGTATTATTTTCATATACTATGTAGAAAGTCCTTAGTATTATTTTCAAATATGGATAAAACTGGAAAATAGATTTGTCAATCCAATAACTGATGTCACTAGGATTAAATTAATCTTTTTTTTTCTTCAATATTTGGGGTGCTCTAATTGTCTTTTTCGGGTAAAATTGACCAGTAAACCTAACCAGATTAAATTCTAATTTAACAAGATATCTTCTATTTGACTTTGTAAATGACACAATGTTGAATGATAAGAGAGCATTTTAAGTGATGAATCGAAAACATTAAACAAAACTTGTCGTAACATATTATGTTAATAAAAAAAGCTGAAGTACCATATCCAAATTATCTGTTTCCGCCTCCAATTGTAATGACTTCAAGGGTTCTAATCTATACAGAACATCATCTTCTTCCTGAATAAGTAAAGGCTCCAGCTCAGCACCTGCTGCTAGACCAAGGAGTGTCTGAGCATCTGAAACAATAAGTGGACAAAATGAAACCTGGAAATACTATAAAAAAAAAAGCTAATCTTTTACATGCAATAGGTCATTAATAAGTAGCTAAAATTTATTTTTTAGCTATCAATAAGTAAAAAAAAAAATCCCAGTTTAAACCCAGTTTATTACTTCATCAAAAAATTCATACTAAGGAAAGTCTATTTAGTTTCCATTGCTTACTGTGTCGAGAGGAGCCCTTAGTGCACCAAGGTGGACTATACAACACAGAGTTCTCCCAGCAGTATTTACCACACAAGTCTCTGACTATGATACGACAGACTGTTCTGGCAGTCATTAGACCTGCAGTCACTCCACCACCAGGAGCATCCTTCACAATAAAAGATTTCAGTAGTTTATTACATACACAGCAGCCAATTCAAGAAATGACTCACACTTTAAAAAATAGATCAAATAATACACCTGAAAGTCTACAGAAATAGAAAGGTGTAGGAGCTTAACTAAACTCATTGAAGGTTACAAATGTAGTCTCAAAAATAAACCAACTAGTACCATCTTTCTAAACTTTTTATTTCTGAAAGAACTATGAGATTGTGCCAATGTTGTAGAAGGCAAACAAAAAAATAATTCTTAATATTTTTTTTTGATGTAAAAACTGCTTCAACGTACTTGTACAACAGATAATAATACAACTCACCACAGCTGGAAGTTCAATGAAAGAAATCAGGCATCGATGATTCAGCACAAAAAACTGAAAAAAAAAAGTTTTTTTTTAAGCAAAATGAAAAAAGAATTAAGAAAAGTAAATTTAAAATTTAATAATTTCAATGGCAAAAGGTTTAGATTTCATAGAAATGAAACCAACCTGAACATTAGGAGCACTAAATATCTCAGTTCTCAAGTCCTCTTCTACATACTCTGGAAGGTCATGATGCTCTTGTACAGTGGTGTGTAGCCTGGCAGCTCCTGAGCCCATTGGGAAGTGGGACATGTGGTTGACCAGGTGAGACATCAGCTGGCAAAGAGTTAAACAGTTGACTTTTAACACCTAAGCATCAGTATTTTAACCATTTCCTATTAGAGCTTCTCAGAATAAAACTACCTACCATTTAGACGTGTCTACTAATTATGTAAAAAATAACAATACATTTCAAGTATCATTTACAAAAAGTAATTCAACTCTTAATTGAGCTTCAAAAAATATTACATTAATAAATGAAATATAAAACAAAAGAACAAAATATATCACTTTGGGAAAAACAACTCCAAAAACAAATAGAATAAATCTTTCTGGCTTTTTTTTTTGAACTGATTGTTAAAAATTATTTTCTTTGGGAGTATAGTTAAACCTTGTTACTAAGCCTTTAAAAAAATATTATAGATTCATTTACACTGTAAGTAATTTCCACTAAGCAGCTACTTTTTCAATAAAAGAAAGCATTTTTTGACTGGGTGTGGAGTTTAACTGTACTGGTGTGATAGGCATCTAAATAAATTGATACTAATAACTATCAATTTTATACAGTTACTTTAAGACTTTATTTCTTCTGCTTAAAGGATTTGTCATTTCATTATATTTGGCAAATGATGATACATTTTATTCAAATTACTGATTATCATTCTGAAACTTTTACAATTTGAATTGGCAAAATGTTTTAAGTGATCAATAATAATCAATTTTTTTTTTTAAAAAGGAAAGTCTAAGTGAATATTAAGCTTACAGCTCTTGCTGCTAGTTTAACAATATCTGTCTCTGGTTTCCTTGCAGGCTCAACTTGCAGTCCCCCAGAAGGCTGTTTGGCTGAGTCTGCTAGAGGATCAGTCAGTGTTGTATCAGCACTGAATGGTCTCTGCTGTGGAGCACTCATGCTGACTCCCTGTTCCCAGATGTTATTGTAGTCTGTGTCCTGGAGGAAGTCTGATAAAGATTTGCTGACTCGGGTTAATGAAGAAGAGCTGTGCCCAGTGACAGCAGAATGCAGAACCTGAAAAATGGGTAGCAACAAAAGTTTACCTCTGGTACAAGTGTTATTTCTTATTTCATTGTCTTTTTTTTTTTTTTTTTTTTCAAGCAAATATATCTGATAACTGTGACTAGCCATGATACCATGAATAAAACTTACCCTAAATACTTTATAAATGCAACTTTTGTCTGTGTCTGTTGTTTCCATTAACAAAGGCATTGGCATCTTAAGACACCACTCCACCATACAGAACATCATCCACACAATGAGCTGAGGACAAGGAGTCAGAGAATGGTAATGATTCACTAAAGCATGTCATAATAAACTTTTAAATACATCCTTTAAAACAAATCAAAGCTTAAGGGCAGTGGTTCCCAATATGTTGGGTCACTAAGATATTCAATAACACTTTCAGTGTAAAACTACAGCTTAAAAAAAATGTGGGGGAGGGGTAAATGTTTTTCATTTCATATACTGAAAACTATTAGTAATGATTGTAATGTAGCTAAACATACCCTTTTTTCTTCATCAGAATTAATATTGAGACCATGTGAAGGTATGAGACCAGATATTGTAGAAGCTATAGCCTGGGTAAAAATAACAAAACATTTTGTTAAAACTTGTATCTGTTTAATGATGCAAAACTATATAAATCAAGAAACTTGTAATACAAAAAAAAAAATATACTAAAACTGACCTCTGCTATTTTCTTGGGCATTTGTGGATGATAGTCCAGCAACTTATCAACATGATCACACAAGAGTAACAACATGTCTGATGCCACTTTGGCAACTTTCTTGTTCACACACTGACAGAATTGAAACAGTGTTGTACTATAACATCAAGCAGCAGTTAAAGGACTACATTAACAACACAATTTCTTAGCTACTTTCATCTCTTATTTTACAAAATACTACATAGCCTTTAAACTTTGAAAATACTGCCTAATGGAGAAAACTAATAAAAATGTGCAAACAAAGTAAAAAGGTTAGATATTAATTAATCATTCAAGTTTGATTACTAAAAAAATTCAAAACAAAAATTACCATTAAAGCACCAAGTAGAACATTAATAGCCTCCTTCATCTTAGGATGCATAGTTCCATGAGTTAATTCTCCATATAGAAATATTGCAACACTACTCACAGCCACACACCTGAGCAAAGAAAACAATAGTCACAAATCAGCACTAGAAAAATTTTAAAATTTTCTAAACCACTATATTATGATGCTATGTGTAAAACAATTGAAAGCAATAACAAATGCAATGCCTTCAGTGCATAAAAGCTAAAGACTTGTCATTCAGTTACCTGGCCAGACCTGCTGGCTCTTTCTTGCCTGCCCTGAGTAAAAGGTCAAGCACTTTGTTCTTGAGCTCTGATGAGGATATACTGATTGTTTTCATTGTTTCAGGTTCCAAGACTGGAATCTCTTGTAGATGATGAGGATAGCACAGTAAAGACCCTAACACAGTCACTGCCTCTGCTCTTGGAGGCTGAAGTAGTACAGATAAATTAATCACTTTAAATACACTTAAACTTAGATTGCATAAAAAGAATTTTGAGCTAAAGTAATGAGCTAATGTAAATTAAATATTAGTCAGTGAATAATTGAACCCTTAAAGTCAGATTTTTTCTTTTTTAATACAAGTTGGATTTTATTAAAAGGTTTGTCTTGCCCTATAGGGATACAAGCCCCACACAGCGTAGCTACATAACTATAAGCAGTTATTAAAATGGTCTAATTTAAAAAAAGCAGCTAATGAGATCTGTCCTGTACAAAATAATAAGTAATCATTAATTTTGTTTGCCCACATGTGATTGCAGTGATATACATACCTCCTTATGGTCCACTGCTGATATGATGCTGCCAGCAGCTTTGATGAAATCCAGAGTGAGCAACAAACAACCAGGTAAAGGAAAAGAAAAAAACTTGTGCCCACAATCCCTGATGAGAACATTCACAATATCCTGAAAGTGAGATGCAATCATCTTGAAATGATTTGGTTTGGGCTATCATGCACATTTTTTGTTCCATCACACAATATTTCATTTATATTTGTAACTTGTAACATTTAAATTTTATTTTATTTTTATGTCAAAAGAGAAATACCAACATTAGTGGTGATTTTTTAAAATTATGCTTGAAGTTATCATAAATTTCTATTCACATCAATAAATTAACTTACTTGATCTGGGGAAACCAGCCCTGTGTGTAAAACTAGGTAGAACTGAGCTAACAGCTGTGGACTAGGCATGACCTCATGGCGTCTCAACATAGCCTGACATATAAGCTGGTAAGCCAGCAGCTTTCCTCTCTTGTACCGGTTGCTGAGATTGAAACACTGGAAGGGAGTAAATTGTTTCTTAAATGAATCAATCAAAACCAAAAGAGAAGAGAACAAAAATCATGGGGCAAAAGTAAAACTATTAGAGGTGAACAAAATCAATATTAAAAAAAAAAAAAAAGAACTCAAACAGGAAAATAAATAGATCTATACCATAAAATTCCTTTTTAAGAAAGGTATTTAAAAAAAATTATATTCACAAGAATATTGAAAAACTAAATCAACAAAATATGATAAATAGCCAGAAGTTGAATAAGTAACACTGGTGAGTATGCAAATAATTTTGAAAAACTAGTTAACTAGTTAAAAACTTGTGTCATTAGAGCATGTATCAGCCAGGAAAGCCAATGACTTAGCAGAGTAAGTCACTGATTATTATTCATGACTAATTTCATACTTGAGGCGCGGTGGCTGAGTGGTAAAGTGCTTGGCTACTGAACCGGGGTCCAGGGTTCAAATACTGGTAAAGACTCTGATTTTTAATTTCAGTATCTTCGGGTGCCTCTAAGTCCACCCAGCTCTGATGGGTACCTGAAGTTAGTTGGGGAAAAATAAAGGCGGTTGGTCGTTGTGCTGGCCACATGACACCCTCATTTACCGTAGGCCAGAGAATCAGATGAACTTTACTTCATCTGCCCTATAGACCACAAGGTCTGAAAGGGGAACTTTAAATTCATACAATAAATGTTAAAGATGTTTTTTCTCTTTTGAAGTAACGTCTGTAATTTATAAGATGAGATAATTTATAAAACAAAATATGATAAATAGCCAAATATTAAATCAGCCTCACTTAAAAAATAACAAAACAAACATTTTACCTCAAAAAGCCATGATGAAAAATAATGAAGTGGGGGAATCAGTTCAGGAGGTTGAGGAGATGACATGTTGTCCTGTGTGACACCGAGATTGTCACTCATCTAGTCAAAATTTAATATACATATTATTAGCCCACTTTAAGTCTCTAACTTTATATGTGAGACCATATGGTATTAAAAGTAAGAAATTTCCATAGCAAAAATAAGATCATTTAAATAAATATAAACGTAATTAAAGTAATTTAAGATAGTCCTTAAACATTTGAAAGAATATTATACCCGACATAAAGTATCCAGCAGTTCTGCCAAAGCATCAAAGACGATGGCATGAATGTCTGGATCCTCTATCTTGTTCACATCTCCTAGACAGCCCAGCATTCGTCTCCACAGTACCACTGCTACATCTGGCATCCAGCCAGGGACTTTGCCACCAGCCATAATACTCTTCAATTCATCAATAGAGTCAACAGAAACATCTAGACCTACAAGACATTTTCATAAATAATTGTATAAACCTTTGCCTTTGTTAGTTAAGATTTAGATGAGCAATCAAAGTACTAAACCAAAGTATGCTGTGTATTTTATATATCTATATATATAATCCTCTAAGTAAGAGGTCAAACAACAACAACATGCAAGCAGCAAGTAAATAGGGAAGATCCCATGGCGCACGCACGCGGTGTGCATGGACCCAATCCGCACTATTTCATTCACAAAATAGCATAAACATAAATAAATATAGACTGGAAAAAGGAAGTAACTTCGTGTAACTTGAAAACACATGTATATATATCTACTATTGAATTATGATTTCTAAATTATGAAAAAAATAAAAATTGCATGATCCTCAGTCTTAGAGATTAAACACAATTTATAGACATAAAAAAAGTACACACAATTGTAATGCACAAATTTTTGTTTCATAAAACTCTCTTATGAATTTGTGTAGCGAATGGAAGGGAGGTTAAAAAAGTGGAAGCCGGAAGAGATTATATTGTGTCGTAAGACTCTTGAAACTAGAACGACAATACACAGATAGATACTACTCTCAGGTTTGACTTTAGCGCGGGAAATCTGTTATATCGTGTTATAAAAAGGTTCAATTTAATAATTTATACACCTAAAAATTTGCACGGGTCCAAAGAAAGTTCGGAACTAACTGTGGTCGCATATGTTGTATTTTTTTATTCATGAATTCACTTATAATAACAAGTAAATGGGAAGATCCCATGGCTCGATTATAGAACTTCTCTTCGCAGAGATAGTTTTATGCTTTAGCACATGAACATACTAATTATAGTCCATTTAATCAAATTAACATTCAAATTTGTTTTTCTAAAGCATTGTTACATGAGTGCAGCTATATTCTTAAAATCGCGTAAATTAAGGTCAATTAGCCATTTTGTTAGCTCCATTCATAGTATTTTTCATTCATGAATTCACGCATTCGCTTTACTTATATCAAGCAATAGGGAAGATCCCATGGCGCAGCATGGTGTGAATGGGAAATAATATATCCAAATCCGCACTGTTTTCATTCACAAAATAGCATAGCATATTTTTTTGTTTACTTTAAAAAGATTTTAATAATGTCCGGAAATTTCCAGGACTTTTTCGACCGGCGGCATAGCTTTAATAACATTTCTGGAGATTTCAAGGGGGCTCCTGGTAAATC
Organism: Biomphalaria straminea; assembly: GCA_021533235.1. Lineage (NCBI taxonomy): Eukaryota > Metazoa > Mollusca > Gastropoda > Planorbidae > Biomphalaria > Biomphalaria straminea. Next base: position 11,611,577 of record JADKLZ010000104.1, read on the forward strand.
AAGAGGCTGCGGGAAATGTGTTATGTTTTATAAAATCTTATCTTATATAATACAGACGTTACTTCAAAAAAGAAGATGATTACGTCCTATGCGTCATGCATTCAGTCATGCATATTTACCAGTGACTTAAATTCTGCCAAGTCACTGGTTTTCCTGGCTTGCTCAGGCAAACCATTCTGCTCAGGCAAACCAAATGGTTCAATTTAATAATTTATACACCTAAAAATTAGCACGGGTTCAAAGAAAGTTCGGGACCCACCGTGGTCGCATATGTTGTAGTATTTTTTATTCATGAATTCACTTATAACAAGTAAATGGGAAGATCCCATGGCGCAGCATGGTGTGAATGGAAATGGTGTATCCAAATCAGCACAATTTTCATTCACAAAATAGCATAGACATAAATAAATATAGACTGGAAAAAGGAATTAACTTCATGTAACTTGATTTCATAATTTATACACCTAAAAAATTAGCACTGGTCCAAGGAAAGTACGGGACCCACTGCGGTCGCATATGTTGTAGTGCCTAAGGCCTGCCCTGGAAAAAAGCGGCGTATGCTATGCCGCCGGTCGACTAGTGTTTTTTATTTTAAGGAAGTTACTAACTTCTAAATATAAACTATACCATTCTGTATCAGTTTTTATATGTAAAGTAATTATCAATTTTAATGCGATTTTTGTTAAAGAGGCAATAATAATAAGGAACTGAAAAAAAGTGTTCTTATGACTTTTTCTATACTAAAAAAACAAAAAACAATTATGCCCATTACATTATATAGTGTTAAAGAGCTACAAGCTGAACATATGAAGAAAGAAACCATGTCATTCTGTGCTAGGGGTAATAAATGTATAACTGGACAACTGTATACTTTTGTGAAGAGGCATTGAAATAACTAATGGTCATGTGCGAATGGATGGGGTTGAAGGTGGTATTATAATGTGGACTGTTATATCACAGGAAGACAAAACAAGGTCTGATCACAATAAGTAATGCACACTTTAACCTTTTCGTTTTTTAAAAAAAAAACTTGTGTAACACTGAATAGCTAGAGCAAATATTCTAACATAGTGAAGCATGGTTATAAAGTTAGTGTATTAAATAATCATGTTTTTCTCACCTCTATTAACATTGCTATCCTCGGGTCCAGTAATATCTATATGTAAAGAATCTCTGTCTGGTGTGGAGCTGTCTTTATTATTATCATTTGATATCAACATATTTGATGGGGATGGACTGCGGCTGCCTGATTTTGATTGTAAAGAAGAGGGAGAGGGAGATCTTGAACCTGCTCAGAAACAAAACAGTACAAAATAATATAAAGGTCTTCATTCATTTCTAAAGAAAAAAAAATTGGGGGAAGGGTGGTGGTGGTGAGGGTGTGTGTGTTAAAGTAAAACCAGAATTTTTATAAAATGAAACCTGATTTGTCAATATTAAGGCCCTCCTCATAGCTGCCTTCCTCAAGTATAGAATGTGGGCCTATGATTGTGCTAAGTTCTGCTGTACATGTTGTGGTTATTCGAGACACTTCAACATCATCTACCACAGCCGAGGCCCCTAATTGAGAAAAAGAACAACAAGAAATCTAATTGAGAACAAAAACAACAAGAAATAACTTGTTAATACTGTACTTGTTTGTTTTACAATGACAATAAACTGTCTCACTGTCATAATATATCACCAGAGATAAAAGATATTATTTACAACTACCAC
>JADKLZ010000104.1:11613392-11663533 GCA_021533235.1 Biomphalaria straminea
AGAGAATGTAGACTTAAAGCACTTTGGAAATTTTACAGACATATATAAGGCTTGTCTTCGAGTCCCAAGATTAATGAAGAGTGCAGTATTTCACAAGGCTATGCAGCCCCAGCTGTGACCTACATATTTTGCCACTTCCAGTGCATACAAAGCCATTGTATGTCAGTGGTCAATTAAAATTTTCTTTTCAACATCTACATATGTCTTCAGCATTGGATTTTCTTTTGGTCTCAAATGTGTGATGTCTAAGCTGGTCCTAAATGTTTCCTTAGGGCACCTCTGTTTTGCCAAACACCTTTCAGCTCACCAAAAAAGACTGCCTTTGCCCTATCCAGTGTAACTGTTGGACTATTATACTGATTGAATACAAACATCTTTGGTGAGCTGAAAACACAAACTAATCAAAATAATTTCCGAATAGATAGGACTTGGTGTTGATCCTGATATAATGAAGCATGTTTAAATTCAATGGGAAAAAATTTTTAAACTATTTCTTCATGTACTGAATAGGCCACCAGGACCTAATTTTTTATAACAACCCCCCCCCCCCCCCCCCAGGGATTTTATCATTATGAATGCACCCTTCAGCTTGTAACCAATTAATAAGCTAACAGAGAGCCAAATATGTTTTTAAAGCTTTTAAATGTTATTACATTTTATTTTTACAATAATGATTGAATGTCAATCAAGGAAACTATTTTTCTATACCACATGTGGAGGTGCACTCTTTAGTTACACTAAAAACTGATAGAAATGCAATCAGTTTAAACATTTCTTAAAAAAATGAGTTGCCTGAACTTGAAGTCAAATGAGAGATAATGCATCCTGACTTAAAATCTTGAAAAATATTTTTTTTTAAACCATATGATACTGTTAAAAATGTGCTTTTTAGTAAACAGAACAAACAACCTTTGTTGGCACAATCAAAATTAAGATTTACTTTTTTTTTTAGTCTGATAAATTCTAAAGTTTTAGGACATTTATATTGATTAAGTCAACTCCTTTGAGAAGAAAAACACAATGGCATGACCTCAAGTTATCTTTTATCCAAGAATGGGCTTAGAGGAATACACACAGAACTTCAGGGCAACACTTTGAAAGATCTATCATATAAATTGAGAAATACATTTTTAAATTATTCAAACATTTTTTAACATTGCTTTTTTTTGTTGTTATGTATCTACCTTCTTCTGTGAAATGTCAATAAAGTAATGGACTAAATGCCCTTGTCTGACTAAAAATCTATTATCATGCTAGTCTGCATGCTTTAATAAACTAGAAAATATTAAACAAATCATACTCAAAGATGTCTATCAAGTGAACACTAATAGTTGGAGATAAAATCAATAACTATTTTCTAAGTACAACAACACAATGTCCTATACAAAAGAAAAAAAAACTATATTTCTCTATGTATTTGCTGGTAAATCAACATCAGTCAATCTATACATACATATAAAGAAAGTGTGCTGAAGACAAATGATGTGAAACATTTCTATGTCATTTAAATATTTGGTGTATGCCCAACTGTGACGAAAATAAATTTCGCCCACTTATGGTATCACTCGGCAAAACTGATTTAATTAATTTATTTGAGTGTTCCATCTTATTCACGTAAATTTGGCACACCTACAACAAAAGGCCCTATTACCACCACCCCCTTTTTCTCTAGGCACCTATGTCACGACGTAATTTCTTAATCTGGCATGTCTAGCAAATCTATCAAGAGGAGTGAACTCCCCTTTCTTATCTGATCAAACCTCTTTTGATATATATAGGACGGAATTTGACCCTCCTCAACTTTCACCAGGTGACACACCCTCACCCTCCCCTGTCGGGAGGGGCGGGTGACTTCAAAGAGTCCTATCGACACCTAGACAATATCGGGGTCGTCGGACCATCTTGGAAAACCGTGAGTTGACCATATTTGCCTGTGGACGGGCAGTCTAGACGCGAGGCGGCCCGTGTTTGCTTATCTTGTCGTTACACGAGGTCAAGCGGAAATCCTTTGTCTAAACAAATCAGGCAGTCTATCACATTTGAAAATATGGTTTTCCCCGTTAGCCCCGCCTGCTTGACCACGCGACAGGATATGCGTAATAGCTAGCCCATCCCTTTTCCTGTCCACCTTAGCCTCTTTAACTACACATGGCAAATGGTCTTATTCTCATTTTCATTCTGAGGAGCTGAAAGGATATACTTCTCTGTCTTGAGCTTTACGAGCTTTCGCTCACTATATTCATTTCATATCTTTCATTATATTGGACTGGTGGTAAGCTTTTGTAAAAGTGTTTTAGTGGCCTCTTACTATGTGTATTTATATATTTGTGCATTTATTTAGTGCATTATATTTGTGTACATATTTGTGTAATTCTTATCTTGGAGTATGTAAGTAGTCACTTTATGTATTACATTTTATTATCATGACTTGTACGACTAAATAGTCAAAGTCATCCATTTTATCTGGACTAGAATTTATAGCAATTCTTGCCACATGTATTTAGCTCTTTAGCTACTATTAATTTACCACTCGCCACGAGCTCACTATTATTATTGATAAATTCCTTGACCGGGAACTATCATGATATTTATGTAACATGTATTATTACCAAGTATATATTCATACTCATTCCGTGGCAAGGAATGAAGTAACTGTTTCTATATTCTATTTCATCGGCCTGTTGGCCAGACTCATTGCTTAGGTAAACCATGTGTACGTTATCTTATTTATCGTATCCTATCATTATTTTATCTCGGCTGATCGCCTTGATTTTAGAGGGCGCACTGACCCTGCGCTCAGGATAGACTGGAATTATTTCCCCTTGTATTGAATTTTAACTTCTAGAGATTATATTCCTTGAACAGGCACTGTCTCCATTCAAGCTTGCTCTGTTGCTCAGGCCACACGGCCAGATGCAAACAATAGATACTTGGTCTCTGACCATCAGCCATATCTCCCCCCCCCCCCCTTTTTCCCTTTCATCTCGTCATTCTAGCCACTCATGACGATCTCACCTTGGCAGATGTACATCACTGTTTACTATTTATCCTCCTTTAGGAGACTCTCCATTATCACTACTATTGTAGTCTCCCCTTGAAGAATACGATATTCATGTGTTAGCTCCCTTGATATTTGAGAAACTAAGTTATAGTTTCTTTACATCAGATAATTTATTACTATGTGTTATCGCCCTTGTGGGACTTCACTACTGTTGTCATTATTATCTCCCCTGATGAGATGTAATATTTATTGGATTAACTCCCCTTATTATTATGAAACTAGATTATGGTTTCTATTTAATCATTCTGAAGATGTCCTTCATGAAAAGGCGTCTACCTCCCAGTGTCATCATTGTGGCTAAGTCGATCTACGAATCTCGTTGCAGCTTTTATTGCAGGCTACTTCTAACAGAAGCCATAACTCCGTAACGCTGATACCAGTCTGTTGACACCAGATCTGGAGATACCAGCCTTACTCACTACTCAGAAGAGTCCGACCAACAACCGCATGCCAGAAGATCCGCCCCTGCAGCCACGCATAGTTGGACTGTCCCGTGCGCTAGGACCGATCAAGCCAGCCCACCCACAGACAACTCAGCATCAGTCACGCCGGTCTCGCCAGAGCAGCATAGGACTCAAAGCTAAGCAACAAAGCCCGATGACATTCAGACCACTGGTTTCTCATTTCTTATTATTATTATAGCTTTTATTTAGCGCTACTTTCATGCTTATAGCATGCTCAGAGCGCTTTGGTCCAATCTCATTTGTGGACCGGTGGGGGGGAGGGGGTATCTAGGAATTGGTTTCCCGTGCTGCCTTTGGGCGCTCAGTAAACACAACTCTGCCCGAGTCGGGTGTCGAACCTCGAGCCCCCTTCTAGGTAGCCAAGCAAGCCAAGCTCAAGCCGCACTTAGCCTCTCGACCACGCTTCCCACGCTTCTTATGATGATAGTCCCATTTATGTAAATAATTAGGCCCCGCCCTAACACTGTACAGCTTTTCACCTTTTACTTATTTTCATTCTTACTATTAAACTGTACATATGTTTTACATAAAAAATATTTGTTGCCTGCATCCATAACATTGTGCCTGTAGTCCTTATGTGCAAGTTAAGGTCCTCAAACTATCTAAACCCCCTAGACACCTAAACGGCCACCATCTTTGACCTACTTGTCACACCAACAATAACAAAATGTAGACTATTTGTACTAAATGCCACAATACACTTCTGCATAGGGACCTGCGAATCAGGAAATTTTTTTCGAATCGAATATCGAATCGAATATCAGAAACTATTCGAATTTCGAATCGAATTCGAATCGAATATTCTTAAAAAACTTGACAACCAAGAAGTGTAAAATAAAACTTGAACTTCAAAATTTTTATTATATTATGTTTATTTATACTGAAACACATTAAAATGTTAGCAATAATTAAATTGCAAAGCAGGCGTTTTTAAAAAAAAGTTCCCCCTTTCAGACCTTGTGGTCTATAGGGCAGATGATGTAAAGGTCATCTGATTCTGTGGCCTACGGTTAACGAGGGTGTCATGTGGCCAGCACAACGACCAACCGCCTTTACTTTTCCCCAACTAATGTCAGGTACCCGTTAGAGCTGGGTAGACTCAAGGGCGCCCGAAAATCCCGAAATAAAAATCTCAGTCTTCACCAGGATTCGAACCCGGGACCTCCAGTACGGAAGCCAAACGCTTTACCGCTCAACCACCGCGCCCTCGCGTTTTAAAAAAGTAGATCTTTATTTATTTTGGCCCAAATCAAAGTTTCAGCATTATTTTCCGAGAGATTGTGACGATGGTCAGTAATAATTTGTCCTCCTACTGAATTAACTCTTTCTTATGAACAATTTGTTGCCTGAATTACAAGCAAATTCCTAGCTGCTCTGGCCAAAAGTGGAAAAATATTAATACTTTTAAAATGTTTCGATTTACAACTGCTTGCTTCGAATACAAACTGACTTCATCCTTAATTTGCTCAGAAATGGTGGAAATTTTGTTGATTCTGGTATCTCCTTGAGCCTCATGCACTTTCTTGAACATTGAATCCATTAGGCTTCCCCTATTCCTGTCTTGAACAAGACTTTCACGTGGCAATTCATCAGAATTTTTGCCAATTTTGCTTCCGTCAGAGTTAGCCAATATTGTCTCTACAAATAAGACAGCTTTTTTAGTTTCAGCTTCTGAAAATAAGTAGTGTTTAAATCTTGGATCAATGAATGTGGCTGCCAGGAGATGATCCATTGTCAAATCAAATCTTGCTCCAAGTTGTTTCAATAGCTCATCTCGAAATTGTTGGAGACCTGTTGGTGATTTGGACACTAACTCTTCCTTCAATGTAAAAATGCAAGGATAGATCAAACTTATGCTGACATTGGAATCAGCACTCAAAACTGTTGTTGCTTCTGCTGTTGGTCTTAGAATTGGAAGAGAAGCTTTCAGAGTATCTTGTAAAGTTTGTGTTAATGGTTTTGGTGGATTTTTTGCACATTTCTTTTTAACACCACATTCTACAAGTGCAAGAGAGACAGGAAATGAGTTTTGGTCAATCCATTCCAGCAAATAATATGTACTATTGAATCTAGTAATAACATCTAAAGGAGGCTTTGATTCCTTCATTCCTTGATCAGTTTGATATTTGGACAACATAGTTTGACCAACAGTTGATGAATGAAAAAAAGCCAGCAATCCTGTGAACATGAAGGATTAGGTTCTGAATGATTTTTTGAGCATCTAAAGCAGCATTGATTGAAAGTTGCACACCAAAACCGAGCTTGAATTATCCACAAAAAAAGCATTACTTTTTTTGAAAATATTCGAACATTCGAAAATTTAAAATAATTTCGAATCGAATTCGAATATTCTTTTAATATTCGAAATTCGAATCGAATATCGAATATTCGCAGGTCCCTACTTCTGCACCTTTTTTTTTTTTAACCAAAGCTAGGAAAATGAACCAGCCATCTTGTATTTAGCACTAATAAAATATATTCACGCACCATCACCTTTCCCCTCTGTAAAATCACCTACCCTGAGAAGTTGACAGTGAGCAAGTTTCAACAAGATTGTTGGAGTTGCTGCCCCTGGAAGTATCAAGCACACAGGAGCTCTTGTCATCAATGCCTGCAGGGTTTGAAGCTGTAAGGGTCATGCAATGCCATGGGTTAAAAATAAAACAGCAACAAGATGCAGAGAGACACTTAGAAGAAAGAAGCTTAAAGCAACCAACATTTTCATGCTGAAAAAACAACTGGACAAATTGTACAGATCAATTCAAATCTTGGATTAGTGCAGAATGGGACCTAGGTATACAAGTAAATAGTGAAACAATACAACTAGTACATACAATAACGGAAATTCAATTATTATTTTTTCTTTCCAACACACAAATCATTTATTCTTAAAACATTTTATTTATCATGGTCAACTATACAACCAAGCTGGCAGATATCAAAGCCTAATAAAAAAAACATCTTTTTTTTTTAATTATAGAATAATTTGTAGATTGTTCCTACAGAACTGATTCTAAATATTGTAAGTTGTATTTCCCAAAAATAAGCAGTACTTTACAAAAAAAGAAATAGTTTGACTATAGAAACTAGTAAAATAATGTTATAATAAAAGCAACAACTAATGTTGATGTCTGTTGTGTAAAATGGGATTTCCTTGATTAGTTTTGGACACTGTGTAGACTAATGTCTGTGTATGCTAATTTAGTAAACCAATAGTAATGTCAACAACAGATGATCAAACATATTCACTATCAGAGAGGCATAACACTGACACAATGTTTGTCCACTGTACTAACAATTTCAAACAATTTCCTTTGTAAACTGGCTACAGAATCACTCAAACCATGAACTTACCTCGCAGCTTCTCTAGCAGCTCATGGGGGTCAGCTACGATGTTGCCCTCACTGCTGGACCTGACCAAACATTCGGACGATGAAGAAGGACACCTGGAGTGTGCAGGGGAGGGTTCACCACTTAAAGACTTCTGCTTGGACAAGTCTGGTCTGATTTTACCTCCTGCACCTGATGAGGATACAAAGTTTTAAACTGGTCTCTAGCTTATGTCAGAATTCATACACACGTTAGCATTTAGAGAGGTTTTTGAGGGGCTAATGCACCAACTGTTCCTATTTCTTCTCATGCAAATCTACAAAGCATGTATTGCTGGATTAGATCTGTTTTTTTTTTTTTTTTTTTTTTTTTGCTAATTTCTTATAAAAACTCAAACATTCCCAGTATTATGTGAACAAAAATAAAATGACGTAGCACATGACTATTGAAGTTTTTACTCTAAGTGTTTATTTAATTTTATTAGTCAAAATTTTATGATTTATCTTGAGCCTTCTGTGTAAAGAAGGCATATTTTTTTCCCTTGCATTACAATGAAACTATTGGTTATATTGTGTAAATGTGTGACATTTTTTTTTTGGGAGGGGAAATACAATAGGCCATAAAAATTCAACCTTAAAAACATGTAGATTAGTTATTTTCATTCATTAAGTCCTTGGGAACCACAAAAATAAACAAAAGGGTTTAAATAAAGCAGAGATGGATCTAACGAAGGGTAATTGAAAAAAGGGCATGATTACCATCACTTTTATATTTGGCTCCTCTTTCAAATGAGCCTGTCATCTCAGGTGTAGGGGCACTGTTTGTGGAGCTGCGTAGCGGATTGACCGAGTTTCCATCACTGCCACTCCAACCTCTAGAGAAACTTTTCTCCAGTTTCCCAGCTCCTGTGGTTTTACTTGAAGTTGGTTTCCCTTTAGTTGATTCTGCTGACATTGAAATTATTTTGAGAATTTTTATTGTGGAAAAAAACAAACAACAGCATTTAGATCTGATATATATTTATTTATATATATATATATATTGCATTTCAATGACATGTCATAATATTGTGTAAAGAAAGCTTATACAAAGAAATAAACTATTTATATATTCATTAAAAATCAAACAGCTGTAACAAAAACAAAATCTATACTGTAAAATGTGAAAAATCTTTTCCTGATGTCTGAAGAGTTGGATATATAGTCTCCTAAAATTTTTAATGATTCCTGGGTGAAAGTCATAACTACACAGGATGCTTCTTGAAACCAAACTAGCCCATAACTTAAGTTATTTTCTCTGCAGGAGAATCACATTTCCCTTAAGCTCTGAAATATTTTATTAAGCATTTTGTGTTCAACTATTTAGCGTTTAACTTAATGCCTTGTCTTAAACTTTACAACATTTACCTTCCTTTCCCTGTTGAAATTTAGAACTCTAACTTAAAGCCCTCACTTTCTTACCTTTCCCTGTTGAAATTTAGAAATCTATTTTAACTTAAAGCCCTCACTTTCTTACCTTTCCCTGTTGAAATTTAGAAATCTATTTTAACTTAAAGCCCTCACTTTCTTACCTTTCCCTCTTCTACGCTTTTCCTTTTGCTCACTAAGTCTCTCTAAAGGGAGATCATTCAAGTCCAAGCCATATACTTGACGTGCCAACACTCTTGTTAGAGTTTCCATTGTTCTCTGACATACAACAATAAAAAAAATGATGAAAATTGTTTTTTCCTGCAGTTTGGTGTTGAGTTCATTCAAAAAAAAAAAAGCAAGACAATTAAGACAATTGCCCACAATCATGAAGGGTTTTTCAGTTGAGGCACTTGCTTTGATCTGTCATAAAAATGTCAATTTCATGTCTCAGATTTAAAAAAAGGGGTTTTAGTTCCGCTGTCCAACTAAAGCACTTTACTGTGAAATCTTTTTTTCAACGTTTGTAATTTGATTACAAAGTGCTGAAAACATCATAACATGACCCGGATTCAACACCTTGCCACAGAGTTTCTGTTTGACATGACAACTCTTGCAGCCGGTCCATTCTGACAACCAACCATACTTCTGGTGATCTCAGTTGTGTTATGTTAAAGTTAGATAGTTAGAGAGTATACTAGTTTAGTTAGATAAATAAGTTTTTGTGTATAGTTTTTAGCAACAGTAAAAGTAGTGACTTAGAGAGACAGACTAATGACGCATTAGACTTAAGGCGACAAGAAGGATGAACATGGCGATCTTCTCAGAGTAGAATTAGGAACTAATAGATTAACGAACTAGGCTAGTGAACGACGTAGACTGTGCCCTTGTGATTACTTATTAAATCGTTAAAGTTATCAACCTGAGTTATCAAATCTATTCACTATTCTCTGTTACTATGTGTAAACGAGCTCGCATTTAATTGTTAGAATACAGACAACCATCTACAAACACATAACAGTAGTCACTCCCACTGAAGAGAAAGATCTACATGATGGTTGAAACTTCTTTGAACAGATCTTTGTCATTTCTACTGAGATTTCAAAATTGCTGTTTGTCTCCCAAATAAATACAGAGAGTTGATCATTAACATATACATTAGTATATCATAAGTAAACTATAAACAATACAAAGAAAGATGGGTAATTGAATGAAGGATGAGAGATGAACTTTGATTTTGGTAACGAGTGGGTGTATCTTGTTCTAAGGAGATTTACTTTGTATTTCTGTATCTAATGAGAAGGTGTTAAAAAACTAAGAATGCTTTATTGATCTTTATCGAAATTTATTGTGATTACAATGCTATGATTGTTCGAGCCATGTCTACATGTGCAAATATTATGTTATTTTATCTAATCATACATGTGATGTGGGGAGTTGTTATGTTTATTTTAATTAATGTTTTTATTTATTTTTGTAAAAAGCAGTTCTATTGTTTTAATATTGTTTTATATGTATATCTTTGAATTTGAAAGTAATAATTTATGTTTCCTTTAAAAAAATGTGCCTATTTTAAAGGGAAACTCCCATGGTTTTGAAAATTTTTGATATAATATGTGTTTTGATTTACAGATAATGAATATATTATTCTTTTTTTTTATTTGCAAGAATAACTTAGTAATTGATGTTTTTCTGACGTAATTTTTCTGCGCATCCAAAACGGTCAGATTTTCACGTAGTTTCTATGTGATGTCACACATAGATACACAATCTTTTACTACACTGAGTACCTGCTGAATAACGGAAAACACAACAGTAAAGTTTACATTCTCGTAAAAGAAATATATCTTCATCTATGCAGTTAGATCTAAATATTGTAAGCAAAGAAAAAAAAAATGCATGTTGAAAGTAGATTTACATGCTTGACTAACCACATCAGTGTATATTTTCTCGGCTGACCACTTAACACACAACAAACATTATCGCTTGGTTGTCTTGTCATGACCGACTACACGTAGTCTAGACTAGCCTTACACTGACCAGTTTGTTCGAATCAGTCAGACACACGATATATTTACTTCTTGGGATAGGGAGAAGCTTAGATGAAAATTTTTTATTTTTTCTCGAGTTGGTTATCCTAATGCTTTTGCATCTCTCTCTCTATAAAAAACTATAGCATAGCTCTCGACTATGACTAAGAGCCTGACAACTACTGTAAGAAAGAAGCGACACGATTGGTTAAATCTAGTTTCTCTTTCAGTATTGTTGGGGGGAGTGACGTATGCCTGAGATAAAAACAGAATCTCAAAGAATCCCGTTTTTTAGGAGATGTCTAATTTATTAAATATAAATGTTTCTAAGCATTTAAATAAAAAATGGTAAAATGTTTACTATTACAACTTTTTATGCAGAATTTAAATATATCAATAACTCAAATTTGAAAAACTATGAGAGTTTCCCTTTAAGTTATTTTGGAGTAATATTCTTAAAGAAGGAGTTTATACTTCAGAACAGATAATTCAAGGGATGTTTCTGAAACTATTATTACTTTTTAAAATGGTTATACTTACAGACCACTCCATAATTAGTTCTTTCCAAGAGGTCAATGCTGAGAGAACTGCTAGAAATTCATCCCATAATGCAGCTGTGACCATTACATTCAAATTAGCTTTGGTCCATGTTACTATCAATGTCTGAAGACAAAAATACACAAAAATACTAAATATGATAACAATTAATAAGATTACATGTAGCATAATAAAGTAAACAATAAATACTATCACTTTTCAAATGCATTTTATTGAAAAAAAAAGTTGTACAAATTGAATTCAAACGAGGGTTCAAGTCTCTTCAAGCCAATACTGGCTCAAGCCAAAACACTAACCACTAGGCCAGCCAAGAATTTAAGAAAATAGATTTTATACTTATCTATTTTTAGTTTTAAACTTTTAAATGATGACCTAATTCTCTAAACAAAGTAGAAAGGGGACTAACTCAACTCATAGCACCACATCAAGTACAATTTCTTTCCTTTGTTTATTATCCAGCAAACAATTACTTGCCAATAGTTAATTTACTAATACATTCATTTTTTTATATTCATTCTTGTTTTGCCAGGTACAAGAAATAATTGTGCAAACTTTTAACTTGATCCGAGATTGGGTGTGAGAGAAATAATGTGTACAAACTTTTTAACAGACAGGCATACAGATTAAGTTGATTCCAGCTTTGTAAAAAAAATATTACAAAATATTGAAAAAAGATTTTAAGCATTTCTTTAAATAGCATTTACTTTCTTTATAAATGTCTGACCCCTCGGCCGATGATGTAAATAACTCTAGACATCAACGAGGCAAAGTCAATTATAATGTCAGTGCAATAGAGACAAGAGAACATCAGTCTTTGGTAATGTTCTCTTAAAGATATGAAATCCCTTGCACAGCTGTGTCTTTATTGTATGTTTATACTAATTTTGGAAAAAGTTCAAACCTGAAATATGGGTTGAGCCAGTCGTCCTCCAAGAGTCATGTATCTCTCAATGGGAGGATTGCGTTTTAGTACTCCTGATGTTATTCTAAGGAGAACTTTCAGTAACTGCTCCCTGGATAAATTTAAAAGTTCGTAAAAATATTTCTGCAATGGGTAATGGGGTTTTATTTATTTATAAATTGTTTTCAATAATTACTTGTCAAAAAAAAAAAAACATGGAGTAGAACATTTGACATTGCTATAAGAGATGAACAAGTTGATATTATGGAGAAAAAAAAAACAGCAATATTGTCTCTTTCATTATATTTAATAAATCTACTGCACAAACTTTTATTTTATGTATAGTGCAAGATAATAGTTTTCAACTTTTACATTCAAATCTTGTTTTCTTTTTTTATTCAGATTTTGTCTTCACTAAGAGACAATTTGTGGAGATTTTACAATTAATTTGTTTGATGTGCTCTAGTGGTCAAAAGTTTTTATATGACATGTTTCGACAAAGGATATTTTCAATTTAGTTCCTCTTTCAGACCTTGAAATTTATAGGGCAGATGATGTAAAGGTTATCTGTTTCTGTGGCCCATGGTTAACGAGTGTGTTATGTGGCCAGCACAACAGCCTTTACTTTTCCCCAACTAATGTCAGGTACCCATTAGATCTGAGTCGACTCAGAGGCGCCCAAAGATCCGGAAATTAAAAATCCAAGTCTTCACCAGGATTCAAACCCAGAACCCCCAGTTCGGAAGCCGGGCGCTTTACTATTCATCCACTGCACCTCCTATTTTCAATTAAGGAATGTAGAAATAAAATGTTCAAAAGCACTATTTCTTTTTCAATCAACTTGTATTAGTGCACAACAATTGTGTAAGACTTACCAAGTTTGATGATTCAACTCTATGCTCATGACAACATGCCTATAGATATTTAGCACTCTTTTACATAATTCAACCTGTAAATGTGATAAAAAAAAGTTTTAAAATATTTATTTAAATTTAAAACAGACATTTTAGTTATTATCCTTATACATATAAAAATAATTATCTTTCACTGATTCTCCATTTCTTAAGATTATTTTATTGATAAAAAAAAAATTAAATACTTTTTAAAAAATGTTTTTTTACAAACTATAATGTTCGTACACATTAAAACCAGCTGTCTGCAAAATAATGCAAAAATAAAAATGTTCTAACCAATTATGGAACAAAAGAGTTTAAAAATCTCTCAAATAGAGAGACAACTTTATCCAACAGTGAATCTTTTTACATTTTTACCTGGTTTTGAAGCTGCCCATCATCTTCTGCATCAAGCAAAAAAATATTGGCTGCATTGGTGATGAACACTTGCAAGATTCTCTGCATGCCAGCTCGTACATCTTTACTTTTCTCATCCCCAAGATCAGCCAAGTCCTGCACAGCACCAAGGTAAGATCTGTTTCTTAGATAGCTCCTCCTGGCGCCATCCTCATTTTCTGATGGTGCATTTAAGTGCTGGAGCGACAAGGCACTTGCAGATGGGGAATCCTGAATACAGCAAACATAATATAATTCTTTGTTTCGAGATCAACCCAAGAAGAAGGCTTGCTTAAATATGAAAAAAATTATTTTCTAAACTAGAAAGTTATTATAATTTTCGCATATTCACCGAGAATTAATTGTAAGTAATTTTGATAGTCGGAACTAAAAATAATGACTCTTTTAACATACTAAAACTGTTGATATAAAAAAGATGAACTTAAAAAAATTAAAACCAAAATGAGCCAATGAAATGAACAAAAAAAAAAGTTAACCACAACAACCAGTGAACAGAAATGCAGAAAATGAAATGTATAAACTAGCTGAAGAGCCATGCCAGGAATTACAAACATAGTGGGATGATAAATGTAGATATGTCCCTGTAAACCAGAGTACTATAGTGGTGACTGCTTTGTGAACCAGAGGTACTTGCAGTAAGAACTAGAAGTTCTTTAGATTAGAGCAAAACATCATGCAACCATACTTAGCTATATATAACATGCTCATATCCATTAAAAGAAAAAAAAGGTGTTCCAAGGTATGCAAAGAAGAGCACCAAATAATCAGGAATAAAGCAAAGGAAATGTGTGAATTCATTAATAGACTTTGGTTTATACAAAATCACATTATAAAAGCATTTTAATTTTAATAAACTTTTTTTAAAGTACCCATCTTTTGAGAAACAAGTTTATGAGCCAAGGCAACATGTGTGTGTGTGTTTTGTGTGAGCAGGCGGGAGAGTGTGTGTAAGCTTCTCATCCATGGCATGACCTTTAACTTGTATGTGACAGTGAGGATGAAGACAACAGTGTACTAGCCAGGTGCATGTCTGCGCAATGTTTATATTTGATCAACAACTACAAAAACAACACCACCAACTTGTACAGAGCACACAGGTACATTGCATTTGTATATCATATTAGCCCTTTGAAAGCTGCAGTTGTATTATTTAAACAAAGCAAAGTTTAAAACACAAAAGTTTAGCAGGACTTTTCATAATATCAAAGCTATGATTTCTTATAGATATGATTTAGTCCACAACATGGAAAGATAAATCCAGCTAAATTAAGTTCTAACTACAAATTTGAACATTTCCATGAGGGTTTTTGCTTATTCAAATGTGAAAAGATTTACCCTCAAAATATCTTCATCATAAAAAGTTGCACAAAAATAACATTCAATATAACTTACATTACAGATTTGCTTTCAAAAAAAAAAATTATTTTTCAAAAAATCTTCAAAACTTATTATTTATTCTGAAGTATTTAACATCCCATCATGTCAATTGTAAATCAACATCAGACAAATGTAATTTACAAAAAAAAAATGCTTCTATTTCAATTACCCTGTGTTACAGATTATATGAATTGCGAGAAACAATTAATTTAGTACTAATTTAGATTTTGTGTAAATTAGCCACTAACTTTAGCACAGCAATGTAAGAGGCTAAATATGAGGGTCAAATGAATGTACCAGATGAACTACAAAACAAGGACAATGAGGTGTGGACATATACAGATTCAAGAACATACATCCATAGAGAATCTGTCCTCCTCGGCTATATCTGAGAGGGAACCATGGTAGAACTCAGCACATTCCCCCCTGTCAACCCCATCTGTGTTTGGTTCAACACTGGCTGGCTCCAACATGAACACTGGTCGCTCATCCTCATGCTGTTTTAAGTGATAATTAGTAACAGACACTGACAGACATGCATAAGGAAACTTTTTTTTAGAAATTATAACAAACTAATTGTAGTAACACAACAATAAAAGCAACTTTTGAAATAGTTAAATTTAAAAAAAAATTAAATTGTGCAATAGAAAACAAAAAAATTCTATTAAAAAAAAATACACATGGCTAAACATGGCAAGGATGCCTTGTAATAGACTGCAACCTTTCACCCCACTAGTACTAAAATCACTCTGTCAGATTTGATACAACTTATGAGTGCACCCAATGCTAAAGGTTTACTCAACCAGTTATAGAAAAAGAATAACTGGTCATATATTCCCTAACCCAGAACAAGTAGAAATAAATTTTAAAACAAATGGAGAAATACTCCATTTCATGATCCAATTTCATCAAAACCTCATTCGATAGGCATATGTAATTGATGCCATTTATCTATGTAAACACTAGAATCTATAATCCAGTAAAACAACAAATAAAAATAACCGAATACTTCAAGCTAACAAATTAGAAAATAAAATAACCATAAATTATAAAGCATAATAAATTCTTCAAAATCTGTAATACTGCAGAAAAAAAAATTCTAATTATAAGTAAAAAAAAAAGCAAGAAATTATAACTTTTGAACAAGTGAAGCCAATTAAAAAAAAAGGGCGGAAAAATAAATGAACTATGTAAAAAAAAAATGTCATTGACCTTTAAGCACTAAGCTCTAAATCCAAATAAAAAGAAAATAAATGGAGAGGGGAGAAATTGGTTGCTTGGATTCACTTTTTACTGTATGGATTAACATTATTACTTACGAAGGTCAAAAGACTTTAAAATTAGTAGTTTAAAATACATTAAAAAATTTTTTTGGAGGTGGTGGGTAAGTGAGAAGAAGTTAACACTAAAAGGGTAGATATTAATGTTAGCCTGCATTGTGTGATCTGTTGTTAGTGCTGTTTTATAGATTATGTACTGTTCCTTAGGTAATATTACACTCTATATGGCAAAGCTTTAAATGTTACTTGGAGTAAAAGACATAAATGCTATTTTTTTAAATTAAAAAATGTGTGTGAGGGGGAGAGGAGGGAGTAATGAATATGTAATCAGTCAGCCCAGCCACCAAACCAGCCACACATTCAAAATGAAAACCCATTCAAACTTTATATTATAAATAAATTGAAAAACAAAACTGACAATAGCATATGCCAAAGTTAATCCCTTAAAATAAAATGGACAAGTGATGACAAAAAAAAGTTGAAACTAAAGATACGAATTCTTAAAAAATGCTTGGCAGGAATATTACTCCCCAAGAAGAAGAATGGTAACAATAAAAAAAAAATTATTTTTTTTCTTAATTGTTCAATGAAAAATTTTTAACAATGTGTTTCTAATTCTTCATTAACAAAGTTCTCTTTTCCATAGTCTGGATTTATTTAATTTTTTTTTATTTATCAATTTTTGAAGAAATTAAGCTATTTCCATTTAACTACATTTCTTATGTATGCCCATTCTTTAAAGCTGAGTAACTTATTCTCCATCATCATAATGCTCTCTTCCATAAGTGGATTTATTTTTAATTAATTCACTTTTTTTAAAAACATTTTTTTTTATTTTTGTGAAGTTACAATGCACACCTATGGAAAAGAAGGCTCTCAAAACAGACTATTTTAAACATTAAAAATGTACCAACCTAACACTGATTTTATACTTCTACTCCCACAAAAACACAAAAGTCATCAATTACAAAACACAAAATTCATTCCTTCCCTTAGCAAATTAAATCAATCAATAAAACTAACAGAAAATTCCTTCCTTCCTTTGGCAATTAAATCAATAAATAAAACTAACTAACTATGATATACATTTGACTCTTGATTGTCCAATATTTCATAATCCAACAAACTCTGTAATCTGACATGGTGAATAAATTCATGTAACTAATGTGTACTATAATATGTATATTTTAAGAGTGCATGTAGGCTTATATTGCTATTTAGTTCAGTATGTGAAAGCCGAAATCATATGTTTAGTATTTTTAGATCAATGCATTTTTCTTTTTCATCTATTATTTATTTTATATCCTTGAATATCTTAGTACATCGCTTATAGAATTATCTTGACACATATGGTTAAATGATTTGAAGTGCAGCTTATCTTTGGAAATCTTACATTTTCAGTAATCCACCCCCCCTCTCAAGTCCTTTGACTTTCAGAAGTCATCTGTATATTGTTTTTTGTATTAAAAATTTTAAGTTTTGAACAATGTGGAATCATTATGTAAAAGGCATAGAAATACTAATTATATTGTTTGTCTCAAAATATCAAATACTAGTCTCTATATTTTCTACTGTTTACATGTTTAGAGCCAAACTAACTTTGTTATATACCAAAGCGTTGCTTAGTGCTAGAACACCTATTTTTTTAAAAAGGCATACAAACCCTGAAATTTGCTAATGGAAGATAAGTATGATAATTTCATTTTGATAAGTCCTATAAAAATATGTGTGTATTAATTGTAATATCTTTAGCAACTGTTGAAGTCTCAACAAAATAATAAAGAAAGGCTTAAAAAAAAAGCACTTATGATGATTACACAAGCATGTATAAATGTGAGTGTCAATGTAGCTGACTAGAAAACAATTTGAAAATGTGTAACACACATATAGAAGCAAATGAGAGTTGGCAAAAAAAATATTTTTTTTAAATAAATATATTTAAAAATATACACATATATTGAGTTTAGTAAAGATTTAAACTATAGTGTATATATTACTGTGATGATCTTTTGTTATTAACAAATCTGGAAACACCAGCGTTTGAGTACTATAGTGATCTTTTTATTTGAAAATTTTAAGCCACAAAGTGTGTGAATCAATGTAAAAAAATTTTAAATAAATAAAAAAAAAACTAGTATGATTCACAGTTTTATTTTATTTTTTGAATTCAAACTGTTGACACCATATTTTAAATGTGAACTAAAAAACATTTGATTTTTTAAGCAGGAAAAAAACATTTTAAAATAAAAGTAGAAAATGTTAGTAGCTAAACTCAGAACATTGTCAAGCAATACAAAATTAGATAGCTTACAAAAATGTTATATCCAAGCAGGATAAATAAGGGTGTTAGTTTTAAAAGACAAATTAATTTAGTATTATCAAAACTGCAAACATGATCAAAGTGTGAAGTACTGAAAAGTGTTCACATAAAGAAACCCACCAAACTAGAAGCAAAATAAAATGATAATTTTGTTTTTTCTCTGTATCTCAAGAAAATATTTTAAAGAGTAAAAATTGTGATTTAAATACAATGGGAAAAAAATATAGGACAAATTGTTTTATTTGACAAGCATCATGCTGAGATTATAATTATTTTTTTCACTGCAAAAGCAGATAGAATGTAAAATTGCAAAAGTTGCCTACATTGAAAATATACACTTAGAATATAATCAATTATTTAGGTTCAGTTGAAAAAAAAAAAAAAAAAGAAATGAAAATAAATCAAACTTCCATTATAGCAAACACATAAAAAAAAATTACAGTAAATAATATTAAATCAAGATACCAAAAAAAAAAGTAAAAATAAAACAAATGTGTATAACATGTTTGGCCATAATAAAATTATAAATGAGAAAGAATCTAATTAAACTTACCTGAAACCATTCTTTGTATACCCCAATGACTTTTCTAATGGCATTTGTATGTCTAAATGACTGAAGTAAAGCCTGTGGAGATAAAACAGTTGAAGGAATCATTACAAAAACTGCAAGTAGTACAAGCCAATATCAGAAGAACAAAAAGATACAAACTTCTATTTACCAACATTTTAAAAGACATTTAAACTCCCAAATTATTGTAATAATTCAATTAATCAGAAGTTCAATATACCATTGAGGAACAAAAACTCTGTCACTTATTCAATAACATAACAAACATTTAAAAAAAAAGAGAAGATCATACTAACCTGCCTAAAGCATTCATGCACAGTGTTGACATTCTCTCTGGTAGAGAAGAGTACAGCTCTAACAATCTGGTACTCAGAATCTGTGTGCGGCTCACCACAGTAGCCAGCTGCTGATTCATTAGGAGCAAAGTCAGAGGACAAAGTGCTTCCTTTACTGCCTGAGACTGGGGGTGTAATCCCTTCCTCTTCATCTCCAGCACCCTTGCCAACATCTCTTGTTTCTCCCGTGTGTGATGGAGGTTCAGTTAATAGTGAACATGAAAGACCTCTGAAGACAAGAAAATGAACACATTAGAAGAACATAGATATAAAAGATTTCACTTATAAAAACATACTCGTAAATATATTTATTATAAAATTAAATAATTCGTGAAAAAGTAGGTCATTGATAAATTTGGTGTGAACATGAAACTGCATTGTACTTTCTTTCTATATTACTGGAGCATGGAAAATAATTCTGGAGAGAAAGAGTTGTAACCTGGATTAAAACCATAATCATTTAAATTGGATGTTTGGTCAAATTGTCCCTACTAAGCCATATTTACTACTTTCAGAAGTTAAAAGAACTATTTATAGAAAAAGGTAGTCAATAGATAATCAGTACAATATCAATGCACAAGATTACTAACCTATGTAAATCAGGGTCTGGCTTATGACTAGAAACAGTAAAATTGGCCAGCCAGTATATAAATGAATCACGACATTCAGAAATGGCTTGAGGTTCATCTTTTTTCTTCATCACTTCCTTTCCTCTAGCCATTGGCAATTCTGCAAATCCAAAAGAGCATTAATGAGAGCTAAATGAGTGATTTGAAAAGAAATCACTTTCAATTTTGTGATCATCAATTTAACCTTGATTCTATCTTTCTGCAATATCTCTTAATAAGCTGTACAGATTGTTTTGTCTAAAGAGCACAAGACAAGCCGTTTCACTGTACAGGTGCCATCAGTTTTTTTTAATGTGTTAAATATAATCTTGATTTGAAATATTTTGCTCAGTTCTTCAATTATCATAAAAAAAAAAAAAGAGTGTATAATCTCAGATATATAACTTTTGGGAAAATTGATGAAAAAAAAACGCCATTGGAAAGTGTTTCTAACAATTATATTTGTTTCTCTTAATATCTGCCATTATGTTAGACCTTCTAACTAAAACATTTTTGTCTACAATATAGGTATCAGAAGTATATTTGAAACACAACAACCACTTAATAGTACAACAAAAACAAGGCAAATATAATTTTACAATTGTTTAGTTGTTGTTTTTTTTTACAACAAATGAAAGAAACAGTAAATGCTTACCTTGAATTGGATCATATATATCTCTATATACAAAATCTGGCAATAATTGACTAAGATATTTTCCTTTAAATTTGGAGAACAAGAAATCAAAACTTTGTTCCCTCATCTCCTTGTTCATCCACTCAATTTTTATAACCTGTAGAAAAAGGAACAATGTCATTGGTGAAAAATGTAATTACATTTTTCTATGCCAAAAAAAAATACATTTTTTAAATAAACAGATAAGAAAGAAAAATGAAGTGTCACTAAGGCAATGGTCACGCTTAAGCATGTAGGCAGGACACAAGGTCAAGGCTAGTTGCAAGAATGTGACATCACATGATCATATGATGAGTGTGGGTCTATGTGCATGAATTAGGTGAGGTCACAAAAAAATCAGGAAAAGAAAAGTGAAGGTTAAAAATAGCATGTGCATGGAAGGAAGGTTATAAAGGTTTTGGGGGACATGATTATAGAGGAGGTAGTTGAAGTTTTTTTCTTTGAGTTGCAGTTAGAGTTAGGACTTAAAGAGTGAGAGCTAGATGTCGCTAGTTAATGTACAAAGTTATTATTATAGCTTTTATATAGCGCTACTTTCATGCTTATAGCATGCTCAGAGCGCTTTGGTCCAATCTCACTTGTGGACCAGTTGGGGGGAGGGGGCATCTAGGAGTTGGTTTCCCGTGCTGCCTTTGGGCGCTCAGTAAACACAACTCTGCCCAAGTCGGGTGTCGAACCTCGAGCCCCCTTCTAGGTAGCCAAGCAAGCCAAGCTCAAGCCGCACTTAGCCTCTCGACCACGCTTCCCACAAAGTTGGTTAGTTTAATTGATCATTACTAAAATTATAGTATCCTGTATATGATAATATTTACTATGTATATATATATTTATTGTGGCTGTGTGTTGCAAGAAGTAGTTTATCTTCCTATGAGCAAAGGTTGAAAACTGAGATAAAAGAATTAGAGATTGTAATAGTCTTAAATCATGCTGATGAATAATTAAATTAACTTACCTCTGAAACCATGTAGTTAAGCAAAGTATCCAGAAAATACTTTGTAATGTTTTCTGGAATCTTTTCTGGCTGGTTGGGTAGAATGGCTGTGATCTCACTTGCAGCCACAATACCACCAACACCTGTTCAAAGTGAAACAAATTACTATTGTGATTATTTATTTTATTAATAAGTCTTTCAACAAACAACTATGCATAGAAAATTATTGTAGTAAATAATATGTTTACTTATATGAGTAGTGTTATTGTATATTTAAAAAATAGAGATAGAATTAATAAAGTATAAACAAAAAATGATCATTTTACTAAAGTACATGTTTGGTAGATGCGTTGGCAGAATGGTAAAGCATTTGGCTTCTGAACCGATAGATCTAGGGTTCAAACCTGTGTGAAGACAGGGATTTTGAGTTTTTGAATATTTAGAGCATCCCTGAATCCACCCATCTCTAATGGGTACTTGAAGTAGGGGAACTAAAGGGTTGGTTGTTGTGCTGGCCACATAACACCTTGTAAACTGCTGGCCACAGAAACAGATGACTTTTACATCATATTCCCAATAGGTCGCAGGTTCTGAAAAGGGTTGTTTTTTTTATGACTGGTAGGGAAGGTTTGTCACAGGCAAAATGAAATTTTTCATATCTTTCATAACAGATCTGTTATCAATCATATTCTTTTTGGCTGATATTAGACTTCTAGTATCTTTTATCTATTGTTTTGAACAACTGTTGTTGTTTTTTTTTAACTCAAAATAGTGGTTAATAATAGTTAAAGGGTTACTTTTATAATTAATTTCTCAGTCTTATATATTTTGTGAAATACAACTATAGTGAGAATATCAAATTTAAAAAATAAGATATTTCAGAAAATTATTACTTTGTATTAAGCAATATAACCTCAATGAAAACATTTTATGGTCTACAATGCACAGTATTTAATTTAACCAAGACAATGACAAACTATTGCTGGTTTTCTACAATAATTTGAAAACAATCTCACCATCAGCTAAGCTGCTGTCTGTGACCAAGGGATTCGACTCTAAGTTTGTCTCATCTCTAAGTCCTGGCACCAGATTAGTGAACATCTGGTGGCACTCTTCACTAGCATTTTCTTGCAAGCACTGGTACCAGATCAGGAAAAATCTAACACCTTGACTGCGTAGCTTAAAATAAAGTTTAACTGGTAACTTATAAAATAAAATATCTCATAAATAATAAAAAAAAAACTTAATAATAATTCAATTTTCGCTAAAAATTGTGTTACCCACTAAGAGACATTTACCTGTAGGCTGTTGCCAGGGTGAAGGAGCTTTTTGATTATTCGCCCTGAAAATAAATGATTTTTTAAACTTTGATTAAAATGCCAATTATAGTAAAATGAATCTGAAAACAACTAATATGAAAATTATTTTCAATGTGACTTTATAAAACCTTTAGAACTTACCAATGCTGTGAAACATCCATCTTTTGTGAACTATCTCAGGCAACAGAAAAAGAATTTTCTGTGAAAAAAAAATGAGGAAATCACAAGCAGACACACATCAAGATTGGGAAGAAGATAATGTCACTCCTCTTACTAAATCAATTTCTGGTTTGAAAAATGCTCAATACAGCCTAAGCAAAGAGAGGTAACTTTTTATTGGTCTCCATTGCCCACAGGCTGTGAAGTCGCTGGTCAACATTGAGTCCTACTATAATGAAGGGTCTCGGTTACAAATAGATCATCTCATAATAAAGCCATAAAAACTCTTAGACAGCTATAGAAACTACCTTTCTATTTAACCACCTAGAAACAAAGAACTGTCAAACTGTTGTCCTGGCTGAAGCCACCATTAAAAAAAACAGCAACTAAGACCTCATAACAAATGATTCAAGTTAGCACTTATAAACATTATATCAAGAACAGTGTCATTCAATCATGGCTGCCTGAATCAGTCATTAAGCAAACAATCTGGGGGAAAATCTCTCAAATGATCAAATAAAACTTTAAAGGATTTGTGTAAGACATGATACTCATCTTTTTAAAGAAATGTCTGCAATTAGACAATAAAATTAGCAATTGAATGTAAAAATCTATAAGGAAATATCACACAAATGATTTAAACTTACTTCAAAAATAAACAGTATGCCTTCTAACTCTTCTCTGTGAGCTTTGTTTGCTGGAGATAAAACAACAGATCAGAGACAACTTGAAACTTGACAGGTATAACAATGAGTCAATATGAAATGCATTTTAAAAAAAGGTATAAATATGTGATACATAATATCTCATCAACACATGCTCAGTCAGAAATTAAGAAGCTTGTATACAGACCTCTTTGTTTTAAATCTGCTTCAACTGTACCAAAATTGTCATAAAAAATGTAGTATATATGTGAATAGTTGTCTGTGAAAAACTTTTTGGCCTCCTGGATGTCATAGTTATCTGTTGATATACAAAACATCTGGATCACTGCCATAAAAAGTAGAGGTGTATGAGACATAAATCCAACAATGCTATGATTGTTCAACAAATAGTAGGTATTCCTTAAATTCTGGCCTTTGTAATGCTTATTTCTGATGCCTCGATATATATAGAGTACAACTTATTCAGAGTGGCTGTTTCCTGTTCATAAATCAGTAATGATTTGACCAAGAAAGCAAAAAAAAAATGTTTAAGATTAGTACCTCCTCAGTCAATGGAGTACAAAAAAATATATATGCATTTACTAGGGTTAGTGTATTGATTTAAATCTTAGATAATATTTGTTTTGAGTTTGATTCAATGCTTTATTAACCATAGTTGACATCGTATATTGGTCCATTTAAATAAAAATTTTGAAAAAAAAAAAAATGGTTTTAAATAGAATCTGTCAATATTTTGTCTTTGTTTTTTTATAACAATGATATGGAAATAGCTTGTGCCAGCAGTAAATGAATCAAGTTAACATTTTTTGCTAACTGATTTTCTTAATTGGTGAAATCTTTGTACTGAACTAAATAGCTTTAAGCCTAGTTTGTAGTCAAACCATCTAGGTGCAAAGGGCCTCACCAGCCAAAAGTGAATACATATGTTAATATTAATATAGTCAAGAATTCTAGATTTTATATAAACTGAGTACAGGATCTCATATATAAAAGATCTAAATATAGACTCTTATATGATATTATGTGACATTATGTTGATGTCATTATTTATAATAAAAGTAATATTTATAGAGAGTAAATCTGCCTTATCAAACAAGCCAAATAGCAGCGATTTATTGCATTTGCATTGTTGTAGCTCCTATTGGCTAGACCTAGAAAAAAATGAAAACATCTATAAACTCATCATCAGTTGGTCTATAAAATTAGATTGGTTGCCAAGTTTCAATATAATGCTATAGAAGTTAAAATCTGATGTCAAAAAGTTTAGGGTACATATGCCAAAGTGTTTACTATACCTCATTAGATTTATTGTTTTCCCTAACAACAATATTGAACACCTTGTAAATCATATCAAACAAAAAATATATATTTAAAATTATCTAACTCTTTCATTTCCGTTATTTTCTGGTCAAGCAAGAGGTGAACTATCATTGGAAATAGAAAAGAAAAGACTTAATAGTCATACACATGTCACAGTGATAGTTCAAAATTTAGGCATGGTTAATGCTATATAAATAGATTTAGCAATGGTAGTGAAGAATATATATTTCTATATCTATTTTAATTATTTTACTGGAAAAGAGAAGTAATAATAATTATGAAAACAAAATATTTAAATGCATTTTCAAAATAATGTTTAATAATCATGTATTTATAAATAGTGTGTGTTTTTTATGTACTAAAAATTTACATTTAAGGTTTATTTTTGCTCTGAACATTAAAGACCAACTGAAGAGGTTTTTTTCGAAATTGAGATAGCGATTGATTTAGATAGTTCATATCATCAGAGTTAGTTCCTAAAAATTTGAGATTTTAGAAAAGCGTATTTATATTAGAAAAAGTAATTTGAAAGTGTAAAAAATAACGAGATTTGAAAATCAGCTTTAATGGCCGAAACCGGAAGTGACGTGTTGTACTGGACTGAGGAAATGTAAATAAATACAAATAGACATGGCTGGATACGTTATTGATAGCGATTCAGATGATCTAGATCTACTTATCAAACAATTTTAAATTATACTTATGGTCAATAATGGTGGGATGCACCAAAATGCCCTGAAGATAACTTTTTCAAAGTATATATTATTATAGGGCAGATTATTTAATTAATATAATTATAGAAATATTATAAATAATATTAAAATATACTATAGTCACTATAGATAGATTAAACTAGTTACTAGTCTAAGTCTAAGACGTCTAAGTCTAGTCAGTCTAGAATAGGTTACAATTTACAATACTGTAACAATACAATACTCAATAGTGACAATAGGGTACTCTAGATTAGATTTTAGATCTACTTAAATTTAAATCTACTATTACTAGTGTATAAACTATTACAGTATTAGTATTAAGTATTACTACAAATTATGTATTATAAAGAGAGACTAGATCTAGACAATCTAGTAAGTTTTAGAAGGCCTAGCTAAGAGTAGCTAGAATAGAACTAGAGATAGATTAGATCCAGCCATTTACTATGATTTACTTAGTTTTGGTATAATTATAATAATAGACATAAACTTATATTATTATATTATATACTAATATAGTATATAGACAGTCTAAATATAGAGTCTAGCCCTTTACTAGCCCTTACTATACTTATTAGGCTTGACTTTTGTGTCTTTAGATCTAAAAAATAATAAGTCATCATTTATATTGGTAATATTAAATACAGATCTATACTATTCACATGTCACATGTCTTAAGTCTTAAATACCGGTATATTAGATTGCCTAGACCTAGTGTAGAGTAGAGTAATTAATTATTATTACAAACAATAAGAGTTATATGTTTGTAAAAGAAAAATGTTTTGTAAAATGTTTTACATGTTTCATGTTCCTTCGGAAGATAGTTACTTCCTAGTCCAAACCTCCCGCAGGGCGATGGGACATGGGAGCGTGCAGGGTTAGAACCCGGGACCATCGATAAATCCAAATGACAGTCCAGCGCGCAAACCGCACTACAAGGCAGCCATAGATGTTAATGTTGGATTAGATAATCAGTATAACATATATAATATATATAACCACTAGTTCTATATATATGTACACATAATTAAGTATAAATGTTAATAATAAATTTTTAAAAATCTATTTTACAGAAAACATATATGACATGTGACATACAGACAAGTTTACTAGATGGATCTTTCATCATTTGGGAAGAACAAGAAGAGTTAATATTCCCTGTTTCTATTGTGAAACAAATCTCAGAAACATTCTACAATTTTTTTTTAATAATAAATACTAAAAAATGTAAATACAAAATCACTTTTTAATAGAGTTCTTTATTATACACACAACATTATTTGTTTGTTATTTTAGTCCTTTTCACTTGCTTTGAATCAGGATTGAATGATTGAATATTACTATATCATAGCACAAAACTCTAGCAGGATGTTAGTTAATGGCAGCAGTCAATGTTTGAACCTGAGACGACAGAGAAGACAGTTCGGAGCGCGAACCACACAAATTTCTGGATTTCGAAACTTATTCAAATTTTGACATTTCTATGTTATTGTAGATTTGAATGTCCATTGCAATGATGACTTAAATTGATCTGTAAAGGGGTTAAATTAAAAAAAGAAAAAGAGTTGGATCTCATTCTTGGAACGATGCTATTTATGAGAAATTGCATCTTCGAATACATATTAGAAGCCAAAAGAAAATCCACTGCCGAGGGCAGACGTAAACATTCAAAATAAGATTTAAATTGACCACCAGCGGAAATTGGTTATGTCTTCACTGGACGTGGCAAAATATATAGTTTGCAGTTGGGCTGCATAGCCACAGAAATTACTGCATTCCTCTTTAATCTTTCGAGGCCAGCCTTAATTATTAAACACTTTAAATTATGAATATCTGCATTTTTTAAAAATGTTTTTTAAAAATATAAATATATTCATTGAGTAATGGCTATTAACTGGCAATAATTGGGTTACTAAAATTTAATAAAATGAGTTCCATAACTACATTAACATTAGCCTATGCATTACTTAATATCATATTGAAACTATAATTTATTTTTTACTTCCCATAGAAAATATAAAAAAAAAAACAACTCCTTTTCCAGTAGGATAATCTCTTTTATTTATAGTGATAGTCTAAACACAATTTAAAACCTTGTTACAGTTACAGATTAACTTGATTCTAATGATTCTTTTACAATCAAAATATAGACCGCATATCAACAAAAATTCTTCAATTTTGACATAGGCCTATAGATTTATAGAACTATTTAACTATATAGGCCCGATTATACCAATATATTTCTGAAAGAGTGTAACGAAATCCATATTTCGTAAAGTAAAATATAGTAATAACATTATAGAATTGGTAGCAGGTAGATCTATAGGTCTGATACTGATTTTGCTTAGTTTTTTTGGACATTTAGATCTAGTAGATCTAAATCAGCTAGACTACTTTTAAGTCTAGGTTAAGGTTAAATTTACAGCTATTTGCTACTCATATTTGCTAGTGACTATATAGTGTTGTACGGGGTTGTGACTCTAGAATAAAACTAAATATAATCGTGCACTACAATAACTACATTGAATGAGTAATTATGAGTTCAACATTGTAGTTAATATATTTTTTTCACCCAAATCGGGCCTATTTAGGGACGACTATATAATAATATTTTTTATATAGCCTAGGTAAATAATGTTAAACTTTATCTAGATCCTGCAGGCCCAGCACCTCGATCGGATCAGTCTAGATTCTATAATAGATAGATCTAATTTCTTATTATTTGTTAATAGGGGCCCTACTACTATTAGTAGATATAGACTTTGAGTAATCAAATTTAGGTCTAGTTTATAGATCTACATCATTAAAGATCTGAGAAAAGAAGATCTAGTTCTTGGTCAAAAGCAGTAGATATAGATTTAGAATATATAAGCCTGAAGCAGTAACAATAGTAACATGTAGATCTAGACTCTAAGCCATAAATTGCGTAACTTCATAAAAACGAAACGTGAACTGAGGCGCGCATACTGCGTGGGCTGAAACGCTGTTCGCTTGACTAGATCTAGATCAAGAAAAGCCGACAAACGGTAGATATAACATGTAAAGCCATAAATTGCGTGATTTGACCTAATTTCCCCAACTCTAACATCCACTTTTTATACATTGGTGTGTTTTAGTCGCCTTTGTTTTCGAAACTGGCCTTCCTGTAAAAGGGAATTGGGAAACACGCTGTAAGCCATAAACTGTAATAATTTGACCTAATTTCCCTAAGACTACGTCATCGACCTTGGTTGTCTGGGAGAATCTGATCTCGAATGGCTTCGAGATTGTGAAATTTGATAGGCCCTAAAACGCACATTAAAACGCTTTTATCTAAATAATTACAAAGAATATATGTCTAATATTTCGTACGTATCTTTTTTTAAGCATTATGAAACTAAAAAAAAGTATTACACCGGTTTCCGCGTCTGACCCCAAAACCTCTTCAGTTGGTCTTTAAAGAAAACATTGCATAAAGATACATAAACACCCAAAAAAAAATTGTGTTCACTTTTGCATCATTTTCTAAAATGGTAAACCTTATCAAACACCCAGTATAAATTATGTACATTTAATGGAAAGCAAGGGAAGCAAAATATATATATATATATATACATGTTCTTTCAATCTTGAAGCCAAAAAGGTCTAGGTCTTGCTAGGATAATGCATCATGATCATGGAGCTATGTTTACCATATTTTTCATTCATGTGTATGTATGAAGTCAAAAAGGATCATTATGCTAGATCTATATTTCCTAGTACAAAAATGATCTTGCATAGGAATACAAAACTAAATGTGTTAAAACTTAGAAAAATGGATCTTATCTTTTAATAACCATCAAAATAAAGAAACATTGATAAAAAATATGGTGAGATATTTGATTACTACTATACAAAGGGGATGTGTTCGATAATGCACCCATTAAACCACTGTTAATAGCGTTACAAAAGATCTGAACGAAGTGGTCGTCTTTTTTCCATTAGGACTAAGACAGAAAGATTTAAAAACTCCTTTATACCACTTTCGGTCAGAGTGTTACTAGGTTAGCTGTCGTCATCGTGAAGTACATAGAAATCAAATTCATAAAGCGTCGGTTGTGAATGAGTGTTCGTATGTGAATGTTGTTCGAATTTTTCATCAATATTGTAATTGTTTTTATACAGTAGATACGCTGATGTTGTTAATTGTAATCAAACTGAATTTGCATTTGATTTGATTGGATCAATAAAAATGATCTTAAATCATCTTATGCATAGTAGAGTCTAGATCTAAACTGTCATAACAAAAATAATAACATTATTAATGATATTATCATAATGAATGTTATAAATATTGTCATTATTGTAATTCAATATTATTATCATTATGACAATATTCATTCAATTAATATTTAATTAAAATATGATTATTAATTTAATTAATGAATTAATTATTAAATAATTAATGATTCAAAAGTTAAAATTAAAAGAGAAGATAATTAGATAGTTTAGATACTGTTTGAAACTGTTTCCATGTATTGGGTGATGTATTAATCTAATTTTTTTTATAATGCTATCAGATAGTTTAGCTATCTTAACACTACTAACAGATAGATCTAAATCCATTAATAATCTAGACTAGAAGTAGAAGCTAGAAAAAGTCTCTCACTGAGAGTGAGAGTCTCACTAGTCTCAGTAACAGTAACATTTAATCATTTTTACCCAAAACAATACGAAGGTGTTTCAGTCGAGTGACCGTATCTTTTTTAGTGTCAGCAACTTTCTGTGCTGATTTTTTAATGTCGCCATGACCGGCAGTTTTTCTAAATAATGCCAGGGTCCCAGACATTGGCTTATTTTAGTACTGCATTGGTTAATAATTTTTTTAACATTTCTAGTTTTGCTATGCAGCTATTATCCTAGGTCTAATTATTGTTGCTATCCGAAATAACTATCAATGGCGGTGAAAATGGCATTTTGCGCATGCGTCAACCAATTTTCTCTTCCGTGTCGAGAATCCCTCTTCAATAAAAGAAATTAGGTTTAGTAACTCAATCTGCTTTGCATTTATTTATATTTATACTAGCTTCGCCCGTTGATTAGTTCCCATCTAGGCTTTAACTTTATATTGTTTATTATTGGCGGAATATCCCTCCTCATTTATTTTAACTTCCAATAAGCAGGCCATATTTTTACGACCTCGGTAAAATCCTTTTTAGCCCGTAATTTATTGCATCTGTTACAATAACACGAAATGGCAAGCTCTCTCAATTTTGTCACCATGTGTTACATCGTGTTATCTGATAATAAATATACTTTTGACTTCATTTGGAACGATCCACTTAATAGCACCCCATTCCCACTCCTACAGTGAAACATAGATGTGACACACGCACACATACATTTGGGCCAGTGGCTTAACTAGTGTAGGGGGAGGGGGGGGGAGAATTTGAAAATCCCCTCGGACCCACCTGAGTTTTTTTTTTTACATTATAAATTAATAATTACGCAAAAAGTAGGGGCCCCAAAAAAAGGTGAAGCCCCGCCCCCCGAGCCCCCACACGATGGAAATTTCCTAGCTACGCCCCTGATTTGGGCCGTGAATTCTAGGATTTAACTATTCCCACACACACATTTGTTTTTAGCCATCCAGCCCACAACAAAAATATTAGTCTCTGACTTTTTTTATTCCAATACCTCTATTCAAGTTAGAACTTCATGGAACCTGGATCCAGGAACCATGACATCTGATCTCCAAAAGGCTCTACGATTTTCGAATAAATTTAACAACTAGTGTGTGTCGCTAAGCAGTGGCGTAGCTAGGGTGGGGGAGGGGGAGAATTTGAAGATCCCCCGGGCCCCCACTTGTTGTGGTCCCTCAAATGAGTGTCCTTAATTTGTTTTTTAGTAATTTAAATATTACGTCACTGTCATGTAATCTTCTCTCGTTGTTATATAAGTTAGTAAACTTGTTGTATGTATTCCACACAGAGTATTAACTTTTTCCGTGCGGGTTACTCTCAATTTCAAGGAGTAACTTCCATTGCGCTGATTCAGTTTGGAATTTTATTTGAGGAAATTCAAAAGGAGTTCATAAACTAGATGAGCAATAAAGCTAGGCTAGATTTTATTGTCACCAACTTCGAAAACCAAATCAGTTCTCATTGTTGCTCAAAATTTTTCCAGTATCTTTATGATACCGATTGCCATTTCAGCTCTTAGTCTTAACATACATTTTTGATTTCGAAATATCGTTCAGTTTCATTAAAGACAGCATCCAGTGATCTGCCGATTCTAGGAGGCTATCATCGTTTAACAGTTCACAATAAAAACACGTAGGTGGAAGCAACCAATCCAAATAGTATATTTCACATTTAAAAATCGACGTCCAACGGATTTTATTAGGAAAATGCGTATTGTTAAAGTTTGTACCATTCTTCAAACTATGAAAATGTATATGAAAGAGTCATTCATAACATTTGTAACAACAGAAATATATCGTTTGAAAAATTGTTAATATATTTTAATGAAAATTAATAAACAAATATACGGTGTTTTCTTGACTTTTGCTGGTGATACTTTCTAATACCGCACGCGAAGGTCAGATTTTGCGGTATTTAATTTCTATTGAAAATGGCAGATTTGTATCTGATAGTTTTGGTGTTTTTAAGTATCAGTATTTTATTAGTCATTAGTGAAGAATCTAAGAAAGTTATAGAAACTGATAGTTATCATAACCAAAATGATCTACTTCAACTGTTACCCAATTGAAAGATTTGCAGATTGGCCGTGGGAGTTTTCAGAAAACCTCACGTGCAGCATTACACAGGTTTGCCTAGTATTAAATTTTTATTTTACGTTGCGATGACATCCCCAATTGCAACGACACAAGCACTAGTAGTGGATCGCTCCAAATTGACGAAAATGGTGTTAGCTATTCAGGTTATGGAATTTCCCACTATACATAGGCCTACATTACTATAATGACTCAAATGTGAGCTGCCTTAGCAGCCGCACAGCAGTTCTTGAATCGGTAACGATAATAATAAGCGATGTGTCTCATGTATACTGTAATAACTAATTATCAATAACCATTATTCATTGTTATCAATGGAGAAATGCATGAATAAGAATGAAAATGCGAAAGCTTTAAATGAAAAGCAAGAAACCAAACGAAGGTACAAAGAAGATTACATCGGAAATGGTTTCATATCTCCGAGATATCTTCGGGATCTGAAGATTCTCCATTGCCATTCTGTCTGATCTGTAATGCAACTCTGTCGAATGAGGCGCTTGTTCCAAGAGACTCTTGGAAACAAAACATCCAGCTGTAAAAGCGCAACCGAAGGAAAACTTCGAAAACATCAGGGCTCAACAAAATAAACAAGCTAAGAAACTTACGAACTACCTAAAGCTGACAGAAAAGGGATTGGTTGCAAGTTATAAGGTTGCTCAGTTATTAGCAAAACGCAAGAAGTCACACACGGTGGCTGAATCAGGCATTGCACCAGCTATAGCAATAGTTGTTAAATCTATATTAGGACCCGAAGCCACCGAAAAAGTTTAAAAAGTTCCTTTGTCAAATGATACTATCTCTCGCAGAATTGAAGACTTATTTACAAGATCAAATATGCGAACACTTCGACGTGACTGACAATGAAGTGTCTCTGCTGTGGCCTCTTCAAATGATTAATCCATGACGTTAGCGGCAAAGCCCAACTGCTAGCTATTATTCGGTTTATTAAGGATGAAAATGTGTCAACGAATTCTTATTTTGCAAAGACTTACCAACTACGACCAAAGGCAAAGATATTTTCTATGTGGTGAACAAAAACATTTTTGCTCTTCAAACTACAATGGAAAAACTGTCAGCGTTTGAACCGATGGCTGTTCTTCCATGCAGGGAAATAGAAAGGGATTAGTCACTCTTGTGCGTCATGAAAATTTGAATGTATTAGTTGTTCACTGCATGATCCACCGAGAAGCTCTTGCCTTCAAATCTTTGCCGAAAGATTTGATCTGTCTGTTGATAACTTCATCAAATTTAGACCGTTTGCATCCCGACATTGCTTTGTGAAGCAATGGATTCAGACTACACATGTCTCCTGTATCACACCAACGTTCGTTGGTCCTATAGGGTAAAAGTGTTAAAGCGTGTCCTCCAAATCAAGGCTGAGCTGATCTCATTCTTGGAGGCTGAAAAAGAAAAGCTTTTTAATTCATGACGAGATCTGGTGGGTCTTGTCCCATTCCAGAATCTTGCCATCCATCCCTAACTCAACAGGTTCCTTCAAAATATCACGTCCCAGCGTAAACCAAGAGTAAACCGACTTCGAGTGGTTTACCTCGAGGCTCCACATTCTGGCGTAGAAGGATAAAGTTGTTAATGCCTGCTGCAGAGTGCCAATTAGCTGCTGGCGATCTCTGCCCGACTCCCATAACACAATATCATACGCAAACAGAAGTTTCTGACAAGACAGAAGGGCCGGCAAGTCGTTGATATAGACTAGGAAAAGCGTGCAGCTGAGTGCCGAGCCTTGCGGCACCCCTTGTTCAAATGGAAGTTTCCTCGACATATGCTTACCAACACGTCTGATCCACCTAAACATGTTTGAACCGACACCAAGGTGGAGGGAGAACTACGATACGAGGTGCCGCCATTGCATGGAAGACGATGAGACCGTAGACCACATTCTGCACGAATGCCGGGTCTTGCACGAAGGGCGATTTGGACAAAGTAATGGAGAAAATACTGGTGCGCGTAAGGCATTAGGGTTGTCCTTGTACGCGGATAAGGCAACCTTAAGATTCACTGCTCGCTTCCTCTCACGTGCTCTAAGGGAGTAGCTCTCAGCATGTTTATTACCAATGGGGTTTCTGACTCGGTGGGTTACGGTGACGTTTCTCTAAAATTTATTTGACAAATTAAATTCATTAAATTTAAGTCTTCAAGGACCATCACTGAAACCATCATCACTGCATCCCCAATACTGAAGTAATTTGATGAAAAATTGTCTTTGTGGCAAAGTAATATCTCGAAAGGAGTCTTCGACTGCTTTCTTACTTACAATGAATGTGCTTCAAATAAAGAAAACACCCCCGAAACTTTGGACACTTTTAAACACTTGCAGCATTTACTTTCCAACAGTTGGAAGTAATGAATATTGATGGGTCAGCTATCCATTTGGAAACAATAAAGCTACAAATCTAACAACTGAAGAAGACCAGCTCATTGATTTAAAAAAAAACAATGTCAAGTTTTGCCGAGAAAAGCCTGGATGTGTTTTGTCGACTTTGGAGTCTCGATTAGATCGCATTTGCTCTCAAAAACAGACCACAATTAAATGAAATACTTAAAACAGATAAAATATTTGTTTCTTTTTATAATAAAACAACTGTTGCTCTTCGTGGTGTACCGCGAAATTTTTGTAGTGTTTTTTAATTTGCCGGCATAGAAAAAAGTTTGAGAAACACTACGGGGGCCGATTTTGAGTTTATGTTTCCACACAAACTCTATTTGTAACCTTGTTTGTTTCTCATGTTTTTTTTTCTTAAGATACACACGAGGCGAAAAGAGGGAGGGGAACGAAAAGTGACTCGAATCGAGACCATAAGTGAATGTGTTTGGGAATACGATTTCAAGCGCGCCATTCCAATTAAACGTAACATATACTAGCCAAACGGGGGTTGTTGAAATGCGGGCAGTTT
This sequence comes from Biomphalaria straminea, assembly GCA_021533235.1. Taxonomy (NCBI): domain Eukaryota; kingdom Metazoa; phylum Mollusca; class Gastropoda; family Planorbidae; genus Biomphalaria; species Biomphalaria straminea. The sequence continues at coordinate 11,648,405 of JADKLZ010000104.1, forward strand.
TATTGAAATTGCAAACGTGATTTTAGAAATAGGGTGGGGGTGCTGCCAAAGTATTATCTGATCATTCGCAGGATGGAACAAATGTACGGGCGAAGCCGGTTCGAAATGTTAGTAGGCCTACTGTAATTAAAAAAAAAATATTCAGGTCAAACTAATTAAAATCGCTTTATGCGCTTTTGGAATTCAAAGATCTGTCTTAGAAGTGTAAAGTTTGTTTTGTGTCTGTGAAGGGTCAGCCATTCCATGAGAAGATACAAGACCAAAAGTGTGCTGCTGGGGGAGAGGCATTTAATAAACAAAAATAGTGTGCGTGTGTGCAGGCAGACGGGAAAGCTACAGCTGATGGGCCTAAAAGTGTTGTTTTTTTTTATATTTCAAAACTAGGGGGTTTCGTGTATCTGTTCGTTTATATATGGGCAACCCGAATATACACAAAAAACATACATATTCTAAACAGACGTACTGAAGAACAAAGTATTAGGTATTAGTAAACAGATATACAAAAGAACAAAGTATTAGGTAAAAGTAAACAGACGTACAGAAGAACAAAGTATTAGGTTTGTTTATTCATTTGTCATGGTTATACAATTACGTACCATATTTTTAAAAGATATATGGCGAACTTATAATGTTGTCTACATAATTTTGTCTACCTTACAAAATACATTTAGTTAAAAATAAATTTCTAATACATTCTTAAATAAACGAAAAATAAATAGTTTTAAGAAAACTATTTAGGCCAATACATCCTACATCACAAAGTAAAACTTATTTAAAAACATTCATGATATTTGATTTTCAGTTTTATTTTCATGCTTTGATTCGTTTGATGTTTGTTTGTGATAGTATATTAAAAAAAAAAAACTTTGACTATCAAATTAGAACACCCACACACACAATTTCATGGAATGTTTTGATTACATTAAATTATCCAAAATGAGTTTCACAGGGTTAAAATAAAATAATATCATCAACACATACAATAAATGTTCCCCAAAACTGCACATCATTTATTTATATAGTGTTATATAAGTTGAATAAATAGAACATAATGAACAGGCATCATGACATCAGCTGTAATTTAAACCAATGCATTAGAATATTTCTTGTATCTAATAATTCACAATCCCCCTAACATTTTTTCATTACAAAAATCAATCACATGTATTTGATGCTATCCAAGTTACATTGAAACATTGGCTATATCTAAATAGCTTTAATAAGTCGCATAATTTGTGTATCATATTAATTGATTTGAACCAGATCTTGGCCTAGATCAGAATCAGTGCTAGTACAGTTTATTTGTTTTACATGTTTTGGATGTTCCTTCAGAAATGAAGATTTAAAAAATCCAGCTCAAATCTCATCGTTAGATCAGTAATTAAAAAAAATACATTAGCAATATTTACTGCTTTTGCTTTTATTAAAATAAATTTGTCTACAGGACATATTCTTAACGTTGAATACCTCTATGTATTGACAATATAATTCTGGATACATTACACAAAATTTAAACGCTAAGAATATAAGAAGAAAGTTGAAAAACAAAGGGGAAACATTTAAACTATTTAAATATTATGTACATGATGATGACCCACAAAATGGTATGGATACGTTAAAAAAAAAATGAAATAAAATTCTAGATTGAAATGAAAAATTTAGTATTTCAATTTATTATAAAAAAAAGAGGTTTTGTGCACATTTTAATTTAAAAAAAAATAAGTTTGACTTATTTTACTTAAGTATGAGCATGGATTACTGAACTGTTAATAAGTCAAAGTGATTGAAATTTTGAGGAACACTCAAACATTTGTTTTGAAAAAAATTTATTAACATTCTGTGTGCCATCATCAGATATATAAATATCTCTAATAATAAGTGCAGTTCAGAAAAATAAAGTTATACCCATATTGCAAAGGGATAGTGACCAGCACTGGAATGACTGTGGTACAGATTAGAACACAAAAATTGTCAACCCTGTTATGCAGTAAGCAAGATATGTTAAATTTTTATTAAGACATGCAATGAACTTTTATGAAGGAATATTTCTTATTTGAAAGTTGGGATAGGTTATTTCGTTAACTATTTAATTAAATTAGTTAAAAAAATTAAATAAAATATGTCATTATATATATATATATATATATATATATATTGTGTGTGTGTGTCAAATATTTCTATTCATGAAGAAAATAAATTACATTAATTTGTGGTCATAAATACATTAATATTTATAATACAGATGTTTTAGTAGTTAAGATAATTTTCAATTTTGAAATGAATAAAAATTTTATTAATATGACAAGATAAATTGACAGTACTTACAATTAATGAATAAAATATAATATTAAAGGATAGACTAGAGATAATCAACATAAATTATAGTGAATGATTAATTGAAAATGAAAAAAGATGCTGTACTGATAAATTATGAGAGTAATAAAAATTAAAAAAAAAAACAATTGAAGGCTTACAACAAACTTTAAACAATTTTACAAGATATTTTTATCAATACTTGAAAAAAGAGATTTTTTAAATGTGTTACATAGATTCTGCATCAAGGAGAAGAAACCAACACCAGTAATTCATTTGGGAGCGTCCACTGTCTTTTCAGATCCATATATATAACAAACATAAAGTGCTAATTATTTCAAGAATAAGAGACATGATTTTAAGTTTTATATTTCAACTGAACAATAATTTATGCATATTAATAGTGCTAAAAATACTATTAACAATATGACTTATTAAATAAAGTTCCCAATACCAATAAATATGCAATAGTGTTATTGAAGAGGTTGTCAAATGAAGTTCAATATAATTTACAAAAAAATGTTTTCTCAGTGTTTTAAAAATGTAACACCCATTTTCCTTTAAAATGCAAAAATACCATATGTACAAAATGCTACTCAAAAGTCAGCTGGAGAGGAAGAAATGTTAAAAAATTATTTTGTATTTCAAATAAAAATATAATTTTGCTGTATGAAATGCATACATACTCATTTTCAATGAAATTAGAAAGCACTTAATAATCTAAAGAAATTAATATTTATTGTTACTTTATGAAACAACAATGTGTCAATTTTCTCTTGAAACAGGTATTGAAATAAAATGAATACAATATAGATATTAATTCTATCAATAAGAACATAGTATAAATTATATTTTGAAGTTAAAGACTTTAAAATCTTTTTTTATTATAAAACATCTGTTTTTTAATAAGCTGGAATTAAAAAAAAAATTCATATTATAATTATGATACACTTTTATTGAAAATATATGAATAATGTTTTATCCTTTATTTTACTTTTTAAATATCAACCTGATAACAGCTGACAAATTTGTTTTTTCCAAAAGTAAAGATTGTAATTGATCATTCAAACATTAAGTCATGAAATGTCAGGAATTTGGTATAAGACTGACTTATTCAAAATGTAGCTTATTGTTGTTGTTTTTTTTTTTCAAAATAAAAATAATAAGCTTCACACATCTCTTCTAAAAACAAAAATTATTAAAGTAAAAATTATAAAAATAAAAACAATACAGGCTTGGTCTCAGCAATGTGTAAATATAAACATTTTGAGCGGGAGTATTTTCAAATAATCCAAGCTGTCAAAATATAGCTCTCATGTAAGATTAATTATTTAGTTAAAGTTAGAGACAGAAATTCCTCCCTGGTCTTAGGATCATCTCTAAAAACTCCTAGCATTGTACTGGTTATAGTCTTGCTGTTTAGTTTTTGGACCCCTCTCATCACCATGCACATGTGACTGGTAGTGAAAGAAAAAAAGGAAACATTTAGCTTTGACATTATTTAAAACACATACATCAAAGCCTATTTCAAATGCTTTGCGTATCCTAAATCTATTTCCGTTTTCATTTTTTAACCAATAATTTTATCTTACAAAATTTTGTAACATTTCAATCAGTACTTTACAAATTCAATAGTTTTAAAGCCATAAGTTACAAAGTTGTCTTTAGACAGCTATATTAACAAGAATAATACACAATAACAGTTACTTTTTTAACTTTGATAGAAACATCTGGCATAATTTACTGTAATGGACTGTAATAATGTTAAATTTTGACAACAATTTTTGTAAAATGTAAATTTATTTAATGTTTACTTAATATTTAGTTGATACCAAATTATATAGACATAATATATGTATGTATAAAGCTAACTTTCACAAGGAAATAATTGTCGTAGCATATTACTTAGAATTAGCTCCCCCAACGCCATCTAGGCACATATGGTGGCAAGCTCTCTCCACAAAAACCAGTCATAGTGACATCCATAGCCTTTTCCCAGGTAGCGCCCACAGATTTAAGGTCTTCTAAAAAAAGTGCAATGCCATGTTGGATGTGGACAGCCCTGTTTTTGATTTCCTCTTTTTGGATTCTATGTTATCACTTACTATCATTAATTAGTATAGATATTTATAAATATCTACAAAAATTATATCCACTCCATCTGTTAACTTACCATGCTTCAACAACAACACCAACTCCTGCTGGCTGAATGGCTTCTGTAATGGCTAAAGCTATTTGTTTGGTGAGCCGTTCTTGAACTAGAAATAAATATTAATTTATTATTACTAAAACAATCTACTTCAACGAATATTAGGGATTTAGGATGGCACATATTTACAAAGTTCTAATCATTAAAATGTGTATTTGACAAAAACTTGTTTGACAAAAAAATTGGATAATCAAAAGGCGTTTTGTGACTTTAGGACTTTTCAAAAGGAAAAGCAAAGTACCTTTTTCAGACCTTGTGATCATTAGGGCAGATGATATAAAGGTCATCTATTTCTGTGGTGCATGGTTAATGAGGGTGTCATGTGGCAGCACAATGACAAACCACATTTACTTTTTCCACATCAAATGTCAAGTACCCATTAGAGCTGGGTGGACTTAGAGGTACCCAAAAGATCCCAAATTTAAAAATCCCAGTCTTCACCAGGATTCAAACCCAGGACTCACAGTTTGGAAGCCAAGAGCTTCAAAACTAAGAATATTAAAAAAAATGTTGTTCAATACATTTTTAAATGTTTAAAGTTTATAGTTTTATTTAGATTTAAGAACAGGCCCAGAGTTCAAAAGACTGGGAAAAAATCAGCATAACAATATCATGCTGAAGACGGCTAGTCCATTTCATCATCCATGTTACAGCATCATTACACACACAATGAAACAAAGAAGAGACTAAATGTATCATTTATTGCTTGGACACTTTTACGTTAAAATTGAAAGTTGCAACACCGGCTTACCAGAAAAAAAAGGAATAATCAAGTAACCATTTTTGATTCAAACATATGTTGTTGGAATAGAGCCAATTGCTTATAAATACCTACAGTTGTAACATGGTGTTACAAGGCTAGTGTAAAAAGATTTTAAAAAAATTACCTTGTAAACGTCTGCTATATACTTCAACAATTCTGAAAAAAATTTTTAATACATACATAAATGGTTATGTTTTTTTGTGAAAGTAATCTATGATAATTTGTGGCAAACTAGTCAAACAAGTCCGCCATGCTGTTCCACAAGAAGTCATCATCAGAAGTGGCAGCTGAACTGGTGGCCCTTCAATACATTGTGTCAGTTACTGATTTCCCTGTGGTTAGCTTAGGCTTTGGCTGCTTATAGCAAGCGGAGGGTGTATCACAGACAGTGTGCTACATAAGTGTCATAACTAAGTGCCATAACCTTATCATAGTAGGGTAATGGGCACGGCCATTGTGGAACCTTCAGACAGGAGTTGGGTTGAAGATCCATGCATGTCCATAGAATAAAATCTTTTCTGACAGTCAACAAGATAATGGCGCCCTACTGGACTTTATCAAAGATAGTTTGTGGAGAGTAACAAATGTTTCCTAAGAACTCCGCCACTTTTTTAAACTCAATATTTTAGAATCTAAATAAATGGTGGCACATTGTATGCAATATTTGCACAAAGATGAGCTATGAGAGGAACTGAAGTCAATGTGTAGGATAATTTTAGTCCTTTAAAAAAATTAAAGTAAATCCAGCATTTAAAAAAAGGTGTTTCAGGCTTAGAAGACTGGCTGCATGTAAAAAGTATCAAGGACATAATCATAGCCACTTCAGCGAGTGATGTAGCAGTCTGCTTGATTCTTTACCAATTTCTAATTCAAAAAACTTTTGTTAACCCCAAAATTTTTACATTTATTAATTTATGTGTGTCAATTGTGTTTATTGTACTAATAGAAAGTGTAAAATCTAATACTTAGCAAAAACTCACCTGGCTAATTTACTCAGACCTAAAATTTTGTTGTTGGGTAGATAGCCTATATGTACCTGCAAACACACAAGAAATAAGGAGATTTGGATGATGTGATACTATAAAATATTATAATGAAACCCTGAAAACACATCATACACTCTAAGACCTCAGACGTAGCCTTATATACCAGAGTTAGCCTTCTCTTTTTCTTTCAGCATGTGTTTTTCTAGCTTTATGTAGTAGGTTGTTATAGCTGCTGATCTTGGTAGCACTAGTTTTATGTATTAGGTTGTTATAGCTGCTGATCTTGGAAGCACTAGTTTTATCTAGTAGGTAAAGCTAGCACGTAGTTTGCTATAGCGGCTGATCTGGATAAGGTGATCAGAGTAAGACTACTTTTCTTTATCAGTTAGTTCATTTTATTGAACAGCTTGCTTAGATTACAGATGAATGCTCACAAAAGGTCCTTATGGAGATAAATATGTAAACTGCATGCAGAGAACTAGAGATATAGTCAGTGCTAATCACATATTTTGTCAACACAATAAGGGTTTACCTATCATTTTGGATGAGCTTTTATTTTTAGGCAACATTCAAACCGACACATTTTAATGTTACTATGGCCTCCTTCATTCGCGAAGCGACTTTGGATCATCTCATGGAAATGAGATGAATACCTGGGCATTTGCTCTTTTTTTTTTGTCGGAACGATTTAGTCCGTACATCAGTTCCCCCCTCTCCACGCAGCTGATGTATCCAAAGAAACGGCAGTGCCGATACAGTTAAGTGTTTTAATGTTAAGTTGCGTAACAATAATTACAAAACAAATTTAAATTCCAAATGTAATGGGCAAAACTAACTATTGTTTTTTTTAATTAGAAATACGTTTGAAAACAAACATACATATAAAACATATGCATCCTTTTTTAAAAGTCATACAAAAAGGTGGCTTGAAACAATTTGCACTAAAACGTCCCGCTTCGTTAAGACTAGACACCAGAGGATAAGGTAAGGTTCCTCTCTGCTGGTCGAGTGAAAGTAATCATAGACACTAGAGGATAAGATAAGGCTCCTCTCTGCTTGCAGAATGAAAGCAATCATAGACACTAGAGGATAAGGTAAGGTTCCTCTCTGCTGGCAGAAAGAAAGCAATCATAGACACTAAAGGATAAGATAAGGCTCCTCTCTGCTGGCAGAATGAAAGCAATCATAGACACTAGAGGATAAGATAAGGCTCCTCTCTGCTGGTCGAGTGAAAGCAATCATAGACACTAGAGGATAAGAGTGAAAGCAGCAAAATTATATTGCAGTTGTTTTGAGGGTGTCTTGGAAAACAGTTTCTTTGAGAAACGGTGCGTAGAATGTGACAGGGACAGCAAGACACAAGGGAACAATAATACTAGCACTATTCAATACAGGGACACTGCCCAATCGCTAACCAAGCGAGTTAGAAAAAAACGATTTCCGATGTCAGAGAGACGGAGGAACCTGCATGCACGATAGATTCAACAGCCAACGAGGTCACGTGAGAGATGAATCTGGCACGCCCGTGAATGTGTGAGTGTGTGGTTGGGAGACACTAAAAACACAACACCTTCTTGGACAAGTGACTAAGTTCTACGGTGCCCCAGAGCTGAAGTTTCCTTTCATCTCCCACCAATGTGCAATGAGTTCGGCCTCAAGGGGTATTTCACCGGGAGTTTGGTTTTGATTACCGCTTCACCTTTCCAACGTTTCCACCCGGACTCTATATACTGTGAGGCATTGCCAATCTTTTGAACAAGTCTAAATAAGTCTACTAAAAACACTAGTTAATCCTGCCTTATTTTTAATGAACATAGACATTACATGACGTTATAAAAGTCGGTGGAAATATGCGCATTAAACATTAACATAAATGATGAAAAAAAAAAGGATTTGTCAGTTTCAACAAAGGGATGTACCAGGCTATTGAAAGGCATTGATCAAAAAGAGTTCAAGCTGTTTGTCATGCTCAACAAAGAAGTATATATAGGTCAGTGGTTCCCATACGAACTAGTAGGCCACTATGTGAATTAACTCTCTCTAAAAAAAAAATAGCAAAATGTTCCGCTAAACTCTAAACACTCAGACTGGGCGAAGTGTTCCGTTTAGGTAAACGTTTGTGGATCACTGATCTAGGTCGAGTGTACCTGTACCCCTATAGTCACACTTAACGAAACACCTGGGAGCAGGGCTCCCATGTCAAATGCAACAGTAGTGCAGTCTTGAATAAAGCACAAACAAAAGGAAGTGTAACACCTGCTCCGTATAAGTGAATCATTGGATCGTATGTTATATAAGTTAAAATACAATATGCCTACTGCTAGTTAGCTGTCTACCAGCAGTCTGGTGCTACAAGTCAACGAGCATCAACAACATACTTGTGCCAAAGAGACATATCTAGTGCAGTGCCATTGAGACCTATCAAGTGTACTGCCATGTATGCAGGGCCGTTCTTATGCCACTTTAACCTATGCGGTCGCAGTGGGCCCCGCGCTTTCATAGGCCCCGCGCTAATTAAAAATATAAACGAAAATCTCCCAAACTGACTAAGACGTCATGAAAACTATCTCCAGAAAAATTAACAAAATTGTCATTTGTTGGTGTCATTCATTGCTGCAAACGTCAACCCTACGCGGGATAAGAGAACAAAAGGCAGTGTCAGCTTTCATGTAATAATATGTAATAATCGGGACGGTATGTATTGCAATTGGAAGTTCTAATACTTTATTTACTTTTATGTTCATTAGTATGTACATATGCCATAGGTTACAATGTTTGTAAAGTACAGTTAATTTGATCGCAATTTTTAACTTAGTTAAATATGAATAAAATTCGTTTTCTTATTGAAAATCCTAAATTTCTCTTATTATCCTTGTTCCCACCCAGACTAGGCCCCGCGCTATCAGTTCCGCATAGGGCCCCGCAATTGCTAGGACCGGCCCTGCATGTATGTATGTATGCCATGTATGTGGAGTAGTTCCTCTAGGTATATTTATTGCAAAGCTTATCTAATGGGAACTGCTCTACATTTATATGGTTCAATACTGTAAGAAGTATTTCCCCTTTTCGATATCGAACAAACTTAACCAATCCCCACTGAATAATTGTACAAAGTTTCAACTTGAGCCAAGAACGGGAAGCACTATCGTGTTTAAAATTGTTACCAGACAGACAGGGTGAGTTGATAGAAACTTTGTATTAAATAAGAGCTTTTTGAAATGATCAGCCGTTGTGCTGATCACGCAATACGAAATCAAAACAAACCAACGAACAAGAGAGGAACTCTAGTTCACCTCAGCCTTTCAAGTGGCAGCCCACAGCTTCTCTTTACAAACTATTGGACTATTGCAGGATCGATTTTACTTTAGGACCGCCAGAAATACGCACGAGGTAAAAAAAAAACTACTCCGTCATCAAAGCATGAATGGGCGATGCAGCGCTGGACAAACGGGCGTGGGCCGCGACATGACCATTACATTTACAACTTTCAGGAAAGGCGTCCATGTTTGAAGTAGTCAAAGAGACGGGACAGAAAGGGGAGGGAGGAGAGGCTGTTGTATTGACGTGAACCGGGAGTGCCGATGATCAATGAATTAAGTTCGGGCCTATGGCTAACAAGAAAATGTTCTTATATTCCTAGTCTTAAACAATCCACGTGACAATCACGTGTTCTTATATTCCTAGTCTTAAACAATCCACGTGACAATCACGTGTCCCGCGGTTTTTCCCCAGCACAGCTCACGTGATGCTGAAAGTTTCCAGTTAAAGGAAACTACGATTTTTTTTTCTGTCTTCTAATTTTGGTTACAGCACTCATTCAACTCTCCCGGGGAGCCAGACAGTATTATTTTGTAGCATTCCCTGAGTATAATTTGGGATACTTTCATTAGAATTATTGAATCGACAAATACATCATTATATATCTAGATATGGTATATTCAGGTATATGATCCTTTAAATTCTCAAACTTATCAAGTCACGCACCCTAACCAAAAATGAAAAATTACATTCGCACAACCCTCAATTTTTTTTATTAGTAAGAGGTTCTCAGGAAGCACTGAAAGTTCCTCCAGCAGAGAGCGTAGCCCCGGTGCCAAACGTTTTCATCATCTTCACAAATGTATTTCCATACCTTCTCCTAGTAAGAAGAGACCAAGTAATATGAAGAAAGACTGGGGATACAGAACTGTGAGAGACTTTCGAGCGTGTATATTTGTAATTATCGTTAAGATCATCTTCGTGTTCATCAAGGCGCATTGTAGCTGGATTGTTTTGTTTACACAGAAAGCAGTTGATATAATGGGAGGTCACTCGGGAGATAGTCTGCGAGTTGGCCAAGTCATTATGAACGTTTTACATCGATCTTGTTGGAAACTCACTTGCAAAAAAAAACCAAAAAAACCAGTCTGAACTTTGCAGTATTTACAAGATGAAAACGTGTCATTTATTTAATGACTTACATTTTAAAACATTGGTAATAATAACATTTTGACTTGATTAATACTCAAATATGGATGTATAATTACAATGCAATTATAATTACATAAGACTGTTTATCCATGAAGACAAAAAAAGAAAGAAAGACAAAAGGACTGCATATGCGCCCCCTTATCAGCATATCACGCACCCGCTAGTTTGAGAACCGCTGACATAAATTGTAGATGAAATAAAACCATTGTGCAATGCATCATCACTTAAAGCGTTTTAGTTGTAAGATGTCAACTGTTAACTCTTTTTTTTTTTTTTTGTTCAATCAGCTTTAAAAAAAAAAGGCCTTTTTGAAAGATATAATTCTATATAATATTCAATTAGAACAAAAAAGTTTTTAAAAATTAACTATAATCAAAACTACAGGAATCATTCATTTAAAAATACAATGGGAAAATTTTAGTTTTAGTTTAGTTTTAGTTTTAGGCACATCGGCTCAAATAGGCCATGTCGTGCCCGTAGTCCCTCAAGGACTACTCTCCCTCTATAAAAAGGTCAAAGTTTATACAGTTAACTCGTTAAAATTAAGGTTTATTTACAGTTAAAGTAGCATAGATAAAAATTTAGATATTTGATAAAAATCTAGTGTAAATAATATGTGTATACAGACTCACGAATCAGATCCTCGAAGACAACCCCACCTCCCGGATAAAGCCCAGTACCTTCCCAGGGTCGATAGTGTCAAACAGTATTTTTAAGTCAGTGGGTATAAAAAACTTCTCCCTGACATCCTGGTATCTGGGGCAGTCAATGAGGATATGTTCCACTGTGAGGCGAGAATCACAACGCTCACAAAGTGGTGGCCCCTCTCTCTTCAGCACGAAAGAGTGTGTGATGTAGGTGTGGCCAATCCTAAGTCTAGACATGGTCGTGCTGCCACGCCTTGTCAGACCCTTAGATATGGGCCGCCACCGGACATCCGCCACGATCTGCCTGAGTTTGTTGTGATTCTCAGCCTCCCATCGGTCCTGCCACTCTTGATAGGTGGCAGTGGCAATACTTTGTCTCAGGTCCGAGTAGGGAATTTGGGTTCCTGACACTGCTTGGTTTAGGGCTTTCTTTGCTTCTCTGTCTGCGGCTTCGTTTCCCTCTATGCCTACATGGGAGGGGACCCAGATGAAGGTGACATCCCTATGGTTGGCTGCTATTTGGTCCAACAGCTTTAGGCACTTGTGTACCAATGGAATGTCAGTCTTCATCCGCCCCAAAGCTTGCAATGCAGATTTGGAGTCGGAGCAGATTATGAATTTTCTCCTTTCTGATGCTTTCACGGCCGTAAGTGCAAGCGACAGTGCATGCAATTCGGCCGTAAAGATGGAGCATCCATCAGGGAGTCTACGGGAGATTGTTTTGCTCCGAAAGGAGCAGGCACACGCGACCTTTCCATCCATTTTGGATCCGTCAGTGTAGATGGTGCCACAATCTCCGTAGCTCTCCTGCAGTTCCCTAAAGTGGACTTGTAATAGGGTTGGGTCTGTGTTTTGCTTTTTAAAATTAAGGAGGGATAAATTTAGTTTGGGTCTACTAGTTAACCAAGGAGGGTTTTGTGGGGTTTCTATTTTGAAAATTTGGTCGATGGGTGGGGTTAAATTTTGGATGGATTCTCTCATTCGAAGGCCCAACGGCTGTATGACGTTAGGCCTTCGAATGTATATTTCAACATTTATGGGATTGAATACGGGATCAAAAGCAGGGTTCGTGGGGTTAGATTTTAGTTTTACTATGTACTGCATTGCAAGCTTTTTCATCCTTATGTCCATGGGGAGCTCTCCAGCCTCCACATGTAGACTCGGAATTGGTGACGTGCGGAACGCGCCGAGACAGAGACGCAGGGCAGCATTTTGGATTGGTTCTAGTATCTTTAGGTAAGACTTCCTTGCTGCTCCATATATCATAGATCCATAATCCAACTTGGATCGGATTAGACTTCGATACAGCAACAGCAAGGTGTCTCTGTCAGCCCCCCAGTCCGTATGGCTGAGTACTCTAAGTATGTTTAATGACTTTTGACATTTTTTCCTAAGTTCTTTAATGTGGGGGAGAAAATTAAATTTGGAATCAAGGGTAAGGCCTAAAAATTTTGTAGTTTTTACAACGGGGATTTTCTTTTTGTTTATAAATAATTCAGGATCTGGGTGGAGCCCTCTTAAATTACAAAAATGCATACTAACTGTTTTGGAGTCCGAAAATTTAAAACCATTATCATTTGCCCAATTTTGAATTTTGTTTAAATTTAACTGTAATTTTCTTTCTAAGGTGTTCATATTTTTCCCATAAGTAAAAATGACAAAGTCATCAACATACAGAGAGCACTCTATGCCAGGGGACAGAGCATTTATGATGCTGTTAATTTTGATGTTGAACAGGGTGACTGACAGAATGCTGCCCTGGGGTACGCCCATTTCCTGTTCAAATGTGTCAGAAGTGGAGGTGCCCACTCGGACCTGAAATTTTCGGTCTTTCAGGAATTCCCCTACAAAACGGGGGAGGTGTCCCTTAAGTCCTATAAGCTCCAGGTCACGTAGAATGCCATGTTTCCAGGTCGTGTCATAGGCCTTTTCTATATCGAAGAATACAGCTACTAGATGTTCTCGCCTGAGTAGAGCATTTCTTATGAAAGCTTCAAGCCTTACCAAGTGGTCGGTTGTTGTCCGCCCCTGTCGGAATCCGCACTGGTATTTGGAGATCAAGTTGTTCCTCTCAAGATACCAGACCAGCCTACTGTTAATCATTCTTTCCATGGTTTTGCAGATGCAGCTTGTTAGTGCTATTGGTCGATAGTTAGCTGGGTCAGAGCCGTCTCTTCCCGGTTTAGGTATCGGTATAACTGTGGCTTTCCTCCAGCTGTTTGGGAAAGCGCCTGTTTGCCACACACAGTTATAGACCCCTAGCAGGACTGCCAATGAGGGTTCGGGAAGGTGCTTGAGGAACTGGTAATGGATTTCATCTTCTCCAGGTGCTGTGTCATGTGACTTGTCCAGCGAATCCCTCAGTTCCTCGAGCGAGAACGGTTTGTTGTAGGCTTCATTATTCTCTGACCTGAAGTCAATGGGATGTCTTTCCTCCCTGGTTTTGACTTTTTGGAGCTCTGGCGTGTAGTGTGCAGTGGATGATTTTTCTGCTATTGAGGATGCAAGGCAGTCAGCTATTTCTCTGGGGGACGTGACAGTTCGTCCTTGGTTTTTCAAATGCCCTATTGCATTTGATTCTTTCCCTTTGATTCGCCTTACTGCCTTCCAAACCGCTCTAGCAGAAGTTTTGGCATCCAGACTGCCGACAAAGCTTCTCCAGGAATTCCTTTTGGCTGACCGTATGATTTGTCGAGCCTTTGCTCTAGCTATCCTAAATAGCTTGAGGTTTTCCTGGGAAGGATTCTTTATGAATGCAGCCAGTCGTTTTTTCCTATCGCCAATAGCACTTTTACAAGCTGCATCAAACCATGGTTTGCTGGGCCGTTTTGGATTTGCGGGGGTTAGGGGGACAACTTTCCTGGCAATGTCGAGTAGCTTGGAAGCGAAGATATCAGCTGGGTTCTGCTCATCGAGGATACTTTCTGTGATATCCTCTGAGCATCTTTTTTGGAATTGCTCCCAATCGGCCTTGTTCAATTTCCACCGTTGAGGTCGTCCCATTGAGGGGAGATTGTTAGTAATGATGATTGGGAAGTGGTCACTTCCCCGTAGGTCATTACTAACTGACCATTTGAAGTCGTCCAGAAGTCCGGGGACGCATACGGTGAGGTCAATGCACGTGAGGGATCCAGTTCCTGGGTGCAAGTAGGTCGGTGGGAAAATTTTAATTGATAATCCACCATACAATCTCATCCTATTGATAGTCGTCTCAGTTTTCTTATAGAGGTATCAACAATGGTTTATAATAATAATAATAATAACACCACAGCTACTGCAAAGGACGATGATTACAGAGGAGTGAACAATGATGGTATCAGACGAGCAGTTACCAATTGATAGAAAACAATAGTTCACCGCGAAAACAAGTTGGCGAGTACTTATTAATGCTGGGATGACTAAACCCTTGTTAAGTGTGGTTCGCTTTTACAAGTTTTAGACACATCTTCAGAAATAAAGATTACGACGCTCTAGTCCAAACCTTCAACAGGACGGCAGGGGTTTGATAAAACCTCAACTCTCTAGTTTTGTTTTCTTTCTTTTGTATCGCCAAGTTTTAAACCTCGTTTATAGGTATCATATAAACTTACAAGTTTAATACAATTGATTCTTTTCGACCTGTGAATTCTAGTAGCCCTAAGGAAAAAATAAAACGTATTGCAAACTATTTCTATGGTATGTCTAGCACTAGATGATAGGTCTGAAAACTACAACCTATAACCCTATGGTATGTCTAGCTCT
>JADKLZ010000104.1:11667389-11684652 GCA_021533235.1 Biomphalaria straminea
ATGCAAGATAATAGTATCACACATCAAAGTTAATACATACGCAGTATCTGCAAGATAATAGTATCACACATCAACGTTCAGACACAAATGCAAGTTTGTAACACAAATTGAAGCTTAATAATTTAAACGTTTACAATCCTCAATATACACTAAGTGATTTTACAAACAAGTTATATATTTTGCATAGTCCTATAGAAGTTGCATTAGTGTGAATATACTCATGTGAATCTATAATGAGACGCTGAGCTTATAAATTAGAAACGAATTTCCCGTTTTAATAGGTTAGTATTATGTTATAGTTATCTATAGATCCACTGTTACCGAAATTGATTAAAAGATAGCGCGTCCAATCAAATGTGCATTATTGGGGTTGGTTAGTCGCAAGATCCCAGAACGCTACGAAATCTTTCACAAATCACAAGTTTATTTAAGGACAGAGAAGTGTACGGAGGAGAACAAGAATTGAGAGATACAAATGACAAATTGCTGGAATCCTCTGCTAAGAGATAGAGAAGAATTAATGATTTCCTCGCCATTTGGGAACAACCGATTCACGAATCTTGATAAAATTGTATTGGTCCAAACAAATGGAAATTCGGTTAGACTACAATTGGCCACCTCAGTTCCACGACTATAACAATATATACAAAGATGCCAACACGAACAATATTCACACATGCTCACATAAACACACGACCAACGCTTCATGAATTAGGCTTCTATGTACTTCTCCGTTACTAGCAGTGACTTTTGAAACACCCTGACTGAAAGTGGTAATGACTGGACAGATATTAACACCCAGTCCAACCCCGTGAAAGTGCGCATGGCTCTTTGTTGGGTTATGTGATCACTTTACCAAGGTATGTGGACATTTGTTTGTGGTCACTTTGTGATCTATTCTTGCACTTACAGGTAGCCAAGGTAGTGTTCCCAGAAGTGCAGTAGCAGAATAGCGACTTGTTTTGCGTAGAACATAATTTGGTTATCATTTTAGCTGGATATCAGCAACTGGCACACAGACTATGTCAGAAAAATGTATGGATTAAGGTAACTTGCCTGTAGTGGTGCCTAATTGTAGTAGGCAGACACTCGGTTAACGGGGGGGGGGGGGTCAAAACTGGAAATTTACTTCAAAAAGCCAAAAAAAAAAAAAAACTATATAGTTCTGAACAGCTTTCAAAATGAAAGGAAGAAAAACTAGGTCCGCGAAGAATGTTTCAATGTCTCTCTAAATTCTAAATGAATGAGATCGGAAGAGGTATCAACTTATATGAATTACCCCGCACCATTTTGTCCCAATAGACACCATGAACTGGGAAAATACTTTGATTTCGTTTAAGATGCGGGTCTCTTGAAGATATTTATAAGGATAAATATATAAAGATGTAAACAAAGCGATGAATACCCAGAAAACTGACTATAATTCGCTATAATCTCAAGCGAAATGATTATGATGGGGGATGATTAGTACTTATTTAATGTTATCAAAACAAAATTAGTTGTTTTTTTTTTAGTTGGTCATCGTAATTTTAAATAATTGATAAACATATCAATGAAAATGATATATAGGCTAAATTTTAAGAACAAAATACAAATAAATAAAACAGGATAGTGGCTAGTTCAGTGTAACATAAGCTCTACATGAGCTTTTTTTTAAAATTACCCTCATATAACACTTGTTGTCTAACTGAAACAACAACAAAAACAAAAAAAAAAAAAAAACAACTACAACCTCCAACTATACAAACAGTCCATCTCAGTTGTGTGGCTAGGACATGAGCAATGTTTAAAGACATATAGTCTTGAGTAAACTTGAGTTACTTATAAAATATATATAGATATTTTTCCAATGATTTAACTTTTTCAGTGCGAATTATTTTGATCGAAAAAAAAAATTCCGGAATGAACACACATTTTCCAAAAAAAGGGGGGTGGGGGTAGAGTTACTAAAACAACCATAACTTTTTTATTGTATTAAATAATCTAACATATTTGATTTTATTTTAACGGAACATGAACGGGCAACAAAAAATATAATAAACCAAATATATTATTCTAAACAATTCTGAAATTATGCTACTGGTACACTTAGCCTTTAAAAAAAATTCGTAATTTCAGCCAAGCCTTGGAATAGAAACTTGCCTCCAAATATAGACTGCATGCAAGACAAACGACTTTTTTGTTTGACGTCCGCGTGGCAGCGGCAAGTGACAAGGTCCATTAAGAGCCCGTCTCGGACCCTCATCTTTGATCAATAACATTATTGGAGGGGGGGGATCTAAACCGTTAGGCTCCATGTTAGGGAACAGTGGGGGGGGGGGGGTGATGGGTGGCACTTAATTGCCGTCTCGACTTCCTCGTGCCAAATGTACGTCATGTGTTTATTGAGCATGTCCTTCTTTTAATTCAGGCAGTGAAAGAGTAGAGCAGTTTATTGAGTATGTCCTTGTTTTAATTCAGGCAGTGAAAGAGTAGAGCAGTTTATGAGTAGGGCCTATGTCCTTCTTTTCATTCATGCAAGCCTAAGAATTAATGAAGAACATAAGAACAACAAGACTAAGAACTAATGAAGAAAATAAGAACAACTAGCACAAGAACTACTGAACAACATAAGAACAAAAAAAAAAATAAGAACTAATGAAGAACATAAGAACGACGGGCCTAACAACTAATGAAGAACATGAACAACAAGCCTAAGAACTAATGAAGAACATAAGAACAACAAGCCTAAGAACTAACGAACAACAAAAGAACAACAAGACTAACAACTAATGAACAGCATAAGAACAACAAGTCTAAGAACTAATTAAGAGCATAAGAAAAACATGCTTGAGGACTAATGAAGAACACAAGAACAACAAGCCTAAGAACTAATGAACAAAATAAGAACAATAATAACTAATAAATAATGAAGAGCATAAGAACAACATGCCTGAGAACTAATAAAGAATATAAGAAAGACGAGTCTAAGAACTAATGAACAACATAAGAACGACGAGATTAAGAACTAATCAATAATATATGAACAACAAGTCTAAGAGCTAATCAAGAAAATATGAACAACAAGTGCAAAAATTAATCACGAACATAGGAACAAACAAGCCAAAGAACTAATCAAGAGCATAAGAACAACAAGCCTAAGAGCTAATGACGAACATAAGAACGACGAGCCTAGGAATTAATGAACAACATAAGAACGACAAGCCTAAGAACTAATTAAGAACATAAAAGAACAACAAGCCTAAGAACTAATGAACAACATAAGAACGAGGAGCCTAAGAACTAATGAAGAACATAAAAGAACAAGCCTAAGAAAGATAGACAGATAGATAGATAGATAGATAGATAGATAGATAGATAGATAGATAGATAGATGAGTTTAAGAACTAATGAAGAACATAAAAGAACAAGCCTAAGATAGATAGATAGATAGATAGATAGATAGATAGATAGATAGATAGATAGATAGATAGATAGATAGATAGATAAATAAAGAGTATGTGTGTTTGACTCTTAAAATGTCTGCATCTGGCGCATGTGACCAGCTCAACAGAAACAAAACAACCAAATCTATTCACAGTAATCCATTTCGTTATTACAATAATCAATTAAAACTTTTGTTAGGGCTTCACCTCCATACTTGGTACGCTAATTGGCATATTATCATGTGTTCGTTAGTTCAGATATCAGTAGGCCCGTATCAATACATAAAGGCTGTTTAAACACAGGGGTCAACGTTCAAAGCGCATATTGCATGATGGGATAGCATATATTTTGTTAAAACTCTAGTTATTATTGCATGCCATGAAAACAATAGATCTAAACGTTGAAATACTATTCATATAGAAATATATCTTACACATGTTCTGCGACAATACGTTGGGTGTACACAAAAGGTCACTACGACGTTCTGGTCTTTTTTTTAAAAAAAGTTTACAGCTGTGTCATTAGAACTACATCTCTACCGAAGCTGGTAAGAGCCAAAGAAGACACACAAGGAAAAAAAATAAATAAACAGTAGCTTTCATCTTTCAAAACACTACCCACACGCACACACACAAAGGGAAAGTAAGGACTTTTTTTTTTACAATTCAATTCAGCTAGAGAATTCATAGACAAAACCTGGATGGAAAACCTCGACATGGTTCTCGAAAACGGCTCTAAAGCGATTTTCCAAGAAAATTGACAGTTGATGTATTAGTTATTTGGCCACAAGTTTGGCCGTTATAATTTTTCAAAGTATTTTTTAAAATTATAATTTAAATTTGGCGAGAGGATTAGACAATCTTTATTTTTAACAGACTACGTATTCAGTTATTTCTGCATGTAGGCCCTATTCAATACAGAGCTTAATAGATTAACAGATGATTCCGCAAGGTTGTCATTGCCGGAAGTGGTAATGGAAGTAAGCACTTCACTGCCTATAAAATGCTTCCTAATGGCATGCGTCTCAAATAGCCTCTGGCAACAAGTCCAACTCCTGGCCTTCACGTCTGGCTCAGAAATTGAGAAAACTCTGAATTCAAACCTCTGTTGCCTTGCAGATATACCCAATCATGGGAAAGGCTTCGGGAGTCAACCCTGAGGAAAAATTAGGAGCTGGCGACCCTATGCATTTGCAGCACCCAGTGCTACACTCCGGCAGAACCTGCGACGCCGCTGACCCCAAACTGTATCGGCACTGCCGTTTCTTTGGATACATCAGCTGTGCGGAGAGGGGGGAACTGATGTATAGGCGGCATCGTTCCGACCACAGCTTATGCCCAGGCATTCATCTCACCGAGATGATCACTTGTCTCTTCGCGACTGAAGGAAGCCATGGTATAATAGACTAATAGTTGTTCAGGAACATTTTGCGCCTCTTCTCTCGATCATTACAATTTTACTACAGCTTTTCATGATTTAACGAAACACTATTAAGAAAGCTGATTTCAACTTCGAAACTTCGAAAAGTTGAAAACAGACGAGCTTAAAATTAAAGGACAATTTGGACTCTGCAGTGCCAGAGTGCAATGCACCGTAAATATATCAACTTTGGAAAACCAGCTTTAACAACATTTCCCTTCTAGTGAACACCAGATACACCAAAGAGCTTGCTATTTATAGGCTTTACGTCATGTATGAAAATCCCTAATATAATGAGTATAAGAAGATTTTTTTTTTCATGGGGGAATTGGGGTCGGGTAAAAAAATGTTCCAACTATGTTTCAAGCAGTGGTAGAACAAGTCTCACAAAAAAAAAAAAAAGCTATTGTCAGAAGGCTACACATAAAAAACAAACAAACATTGTTTACATTATTTCCCTACATTGCATTGGCTATTCACAACACCCTCAAAGTTCAATGTCACTGCCAATAATTCCATAATTTGAGAACAGTTTAATGTTATCATTGAACTGTGCTTAAAAAAGGAGGGGGGATAAATTAAGTTAAATTATTATAAGAGCCCTGGATATCCTAATTAACATGAATGTAGTGAAAGTAAAGTTAATAGTGAAAGTAAATTGAATATAGTAGTCCTGAAAGTAGTTATGCTAAATGGTTGGGGGGTGTTGAAACCTTCTATTTCACAGACTTCATCCCCATAGAGAGTCCAAGAACAAGCAAAACACTTTTTTCCTTTACATTTTCAAACAAAGAATTGATAAAAAGATGTTTTTCATGTAATCAATAGTATGTAACTTTTAACAACCAGATTGGTGTTTTTCAGAAGACCTACTTTTGATAAGACCAAGCTATGTACTTTACTGATCATTGTATTTCACTGTAAATGTGTCAGTGAAGCAAGCTTTGGCTTCCAGAGAAGCTAACAATCTAACACAAGTAGCAAAACATTAAACAATTAAAGACAGACCAGGACAGAAGATTAGAAATTAGAATAAAGATAACAGGAAAAAAAATGCAATCATAATTTAAAAGTACAAAGACAAAATAAATACTTATAAAGATAAAAACATCTCTTTTTCCATTAGCTAGTAAAAACAGATTTAAAAACCGTCTTTCAAAGTATATTTAAAGGAAAAGGTTTTCTAATCAGAAAAGCAATGAAAATATGATTTATTCATTTGTACCATAAACAGGCTACTCACATGGATATGTATAAAATGTAATTATACATAACATCTATTAGTGAATATATGTAGTATACACATTGAAAATCAAATACAATTTTTAAAAAATATTTTGGTTCATAATAATAAAAAATATACTTATGTACATTTGATTAATTATAATGTATTATATGTATCCTAATAATAACTATCTAATGAACTTTATTGAGTATAGTGCCGTTTTGAAGAAATAAGTTTTAATTTTATTGTAGGAAGCAATTTATTTTAAAATGTCTCTAAAAATAATCACTACATGCATCTAGACATTGACCATACACTTTTATGCATATTTCTAGCTAGAAATATTCAAGGTACAATACAATTAGGCCTACAATTATATATGAAGTGAATATAAATATTGGTTCTTTCTAAAAAATATTAGTTATGGCAGTTAATTTATAGATATGTTACAATTATTATTTTATGAAAGCTACATAAATTGAATTAAGTGAATTCTTTACAATAATTCAAATATTTTTTGACACAAGGAAACAAGCGTAGTAAACATAAATAAAACTATAAAGGAAATGGAAAAAGGGAATAAACATTTTGGGGGGGAG
Source organism: Biomphalaria straminea (assembly GCA_021533235.1). Classification (NCBI taxonomy): domain Eukaryota; kingdom Metazoa; phylum Mollusca; class Gastropoda; family Planorbidae; genus Biomphalaria; species Biomphalaria straminea. The sequence goes on from JADKLZ010000104.1 coordinate 11,674,059, forward strand.
GGGAACACTTTCTTCTGCATTTTGTTGAAATATTGGTTGTCAAGATAAACTGTCATTGAATTTTTAAAATCTAACAGTTTAATAGGGAAAAAATGACAGCCCGGTTGGTTATCTAAAATATTAGTAAATTGCATAAAGGGAAATTCTTTTCATGTAATGAATGCTGTATAGTGTATACTTTTTTTTTTTAATTCTAAAAATCTTTATGCAAATATATTAGTAAAAAGATTACCTGCAATATTTTCTTTGTAGCCCTTAGTAAAAAACATCATAGCTTTGGCAGCCCTTTCTGGTGTCTTGAGCAGCCCTTGTCGAGATGGATTCTCTCCTAAATGTTCAAGAATTTTTTTATACTGAACAGCCATGTCACTGGCAATGTCATCATCACTGTAAGAAATTTTTGCCTGGGGTTTTTCCTCAAGAGTAACTATTTCATTTTCACTGTCCTGATCTATAACTTCTGTGATTTTTACAACTTCAGCTGTGTCTGTAATGTTGTGGTTAACTGCATTATGAAGATCGTGACCGTTCGTGTGTAAATGTCTAATGTCTTTCAGTTTTGAATCAGCTTTAGCCTTAGAGCTGTACGAGTCTAATGAAAATGATCGTACCTTAGCGTCAGCAAGAGCACTGTGAGTTTTAGTTGACATCTCCAGGTGATGGTCTTCGTCCCCAGATAAACTTGTATGTCTGACAGCTGTTATACGGCGAAGTGCCTCGACTAGTTCTAGATCAGGATTAGGAACGGTAGGTCTTGTGTGATCTGTCATGGTTGTGTTCTCGAGCTTATATAGAACTACAAAAATATGATTATGAGGCAAATTAAAACAACATGCAGGATGTGGCTTCCCTAACGACAACACCAGCTCACACGCAGAACACACACGAGATGGTCAAGTGTTTATAGCTATTAATAGATTTCTATTCGCAATCGAAACACTCATTGGCAGAACGGATACACACCTTTTTCATGATTGGATACATCAAAGTTATTCCCCTGTAATAAAAAAGCCAGATATTTTACTGTTGTAGGTTAAAAGTATATTTCATATAAATAAAGGGTATTAGTTTACGTGACTAGATACGCTAAATCAGGTTTCTAGTATATTTTAAGAATATGCAGAAAAAAATGCAGATTACAAATATGTAATTTGTTTTGCTCGGAGATAATTAGTTTTTAAAATATATATTTTTAAGTTTTATTTCTTTAGACCATATACTGTCATTAGAAATACGCCATTTTGGTTTTAAGGCTTAATACTAGATTATCTCCTTTGAATTACTTGACAACTTTTTCTGTTGCAGTTTTGTCTTTCTTTCTAGAAGCTATTAGATCTAATATTAAAATTCATTTAAAATGCAAACAAGCTTTTGTACTTTGAAAAATAACTAAAAATCTAAATTAAAATCATGTAGTTAAATTAATAACAACAGACAAAACAAAATAATAGAAAATATAAAATAACTAACTCTAAGCTCAACAAAAATGTAATATAGGTAAGGGAGCTAACTATGCTTAAAAACAACATGGTGGTGGTAAATAAGGTATCTGCTTATCTATACTATTACCAAATAAAGCTACAGTGCATTTATATTTACGTTTTGAATGTTATTTTACAAGGCTTAAAATAAATTTTTGTAAATTGTTTAAATTGTTTAACTTGATATTTGTATGCAGAAAAATGTATATTCTCAATAATAATATTATTATGATAGACATTGATCTATAAGCGAAATTAGGCTTTTTGGGCCAACTCACAGGTCAAAGGTTAAACAGTGTGCATCACATTTATGTAAACATAAGACATAATGATAATAAATCCAGAGTCTTAGGAGTTCTATGAGTCTAGATCTATATATATGTTGACATAGATTTAAATTAAATCTATATAGTATATAGTCTTGAATCTGTAGTTTAAAATTCCACCGAAATGTCGGTTTTTGATGTCGCCCCATTGCTCTTGCCTTTAGAAAGAACAGATACTTTTAACAAATATTTCGGATTTCTTAACATTTTGGTAATAATTTTAGTTAGAATAACTTACTTAGAATTTAGATTACCATCATCATCAATCAAATCAATCATTCAATGCATCATAGTTCATACTCATACATAGCATACATATTCTAGATCTAGATCTATCTTAGTATCTAGCTAGGCCAGACAGAGTGGTTCCCAAACTTGTTTGTTTAAATAAGTTTAATAGACCCCATGCCATGCTTTACTTTCTAGTTTTCTGTAGACCCCCTGCTTAACTTGCAAGTATTGGTATTGCATTTGATTTGTCTAAGTCTAATTCATCAACTCCATTTTTTAACTATAATTTCTAAATGTTGTGAGTCTTAGAGAAAAATTAATTTTAAGTTAATCTAGATCTATAGTGTCTATAATGTCTATATACTAGATCTATATACTTATAATTTTATAAAGCATCATGATCATCATGTCTTTTTTTTTAGTTGATAAAATTAAAATTTCAACCAATTAAAAAAAAAACAAGTTATATTAATAGATCTCTATATGTATTACTGGAATCACCAAACACACTGAATTTTTTTTTTTTTGTAGGTTCATTGTCCATCATCCATTGCTACGGATATTTTTTTTTATTTATATAGGAATTTGTTGTTCTACAAAGTACTTCCTCAAACATTAAATATTAATTAATTAGCATTAATTATCATTGTAAAAGTTTTTGCAAAGAGCAGTTTCTTGCATATTTCACATGTGGCTCAAATATTGAGTTCGGCAGAACTATTTTCACTAACAGGAGAAGTAACTGGCGGTTAAGTAAGCTTTGGGCAGGAGGGACTCATTAGCCTTGGCTTACTACCCATCTAGCAGAAGGAAAACTGAATTCAAAGCTCTATGGTCTTTCAGCTATATTATCCAAACATTGGAAATGTTTCATGGGTCAACCCTGAGGGAAAAATAAAGAGCCGGCAACCCATAGGCAGTTTGATGCACACAGCACTACTCCCTGTTATAAACTGACCCCTAATTGGATATATATATATACAGTGTCATACATTATGACATTGGTGTCATGATATTAAAGATAGGGCACGACATGGCCTAAATTGTGCCGATGTGCCGAAACTAAAAAACTCAACTCATTAAAGATAATTGTTAATGCTTAGAAACCTAATTAGAAAAAATCCTTTTAATTTTTTCTTTATTCTTTTACATATCTTTGCATAGATTAGCAAAATCTTTATAGATTAGACCTAATCATTAATTCAGTTTAATGAAATTGATATATCTGTAGGGCCACTGCTACAAATTTAATATCCAGGTACCCAAGGAAGAGTCAAAACTCCAAGGTGGAATGAAGTTGGAGTGTGAATGGGCTTTATATCACAGACTGAGCAATCATGTTAAATTACTGATAAAACAAGTATATGGTTTTCATTATATTTTTTTTTATTAAATTATTAGTTTATATTAAAAGGGTATTTTTATATTTAATAACATACAAGCATAGATAAATAAATACATATATTTATATACAGAGCAATAAAGATATTTCCGAGGCCAGAAGACAGGTGTTTAAGTTGAAAAGAAAACTTAGACTCTTTGAGCATACTTGCTAAACAAAGATAGGGGTGAAGGAGAATGCTCTTAACTTGTGGCTGTTGCTTAGGTATGATATTTGAGCGTAAAGGTACTTTGTTAATCATAAATGAATGGCTTTGTGCTCTCATTTTTACTCCCTTGCCCTTTGGAGCCGCTTCTTCAGCCATCACTTTGCTTTGTTGTCTGTGATTGAGTAGCACAATCGAAACACGTATCTTAGTTTTTAACCCCTCAGAAATAGGGTGCAGCTTAAGTTCAATTGAATATGGTAATTTTACAAGGCAGGACTGCATTAGTCTCATTAGTTGAACAATTTGTCTTCTATCGATTTATTTTATTTTTGTTATATATGCAATATATATTAACAACTTCCTTTTGTTTAAAGTTATAATTTTAATATCTCTTCATACTTGAGTAAATAAGGCAACATAGTATATAACAATAATTATGGCTTCAGTTGTGTTCACTTTTTTATTCAGACCTCCTACTACTATATATTATTACCATACAGATAGTAAAATCACAGTTGATATCTATGTTGTCTGAAACTTATACATTATTAATGACCTCATAAAATAAATTTGTGGATCAATATTGTGAATATTATAAAAAAAAAAAGGAAATTACATTGGAAACTGCTGTCTTACTGATACCTATAAAATGTTAATTTCATATCAATAAGTAATTAATTTAATGGTTTTATAATCATTTGGTTAATCATATGTAACTGCTGATAGGATATAATGCAAATGAGATTGTTTTTTTCTCCTCTGTTAGTGTCTACATTGATATAAAGTATAAAATTAACAAATTTGGCATAAAATGTGTCAGTTTCAGACATATTTTGATAAACATCCATTTGTTTTCAATGTATTTATCCAAAGAAAATTTTTTTTTGTTCTGTTTTTATGAATAGCGTTGTCAGAATAAAATTTTTTGTTTCACAGCGACTGAATAATGCTAACAGCTTGGCATCTTTCCTTAAAGACTTTGTTTTCATTGTTGTAAGTAAAAGTACTATCAATATTTGTACTTTTATAACTAACCAAAATAATATCAATATATTTTTACAAAGCTTTGGTCAACTCACTCTGTCGGTCTGGTAAAAAGTTGGTACACATTATTTCTCCTATACCCAATCTCGGATTGAGTTGAAATTTTTCCACAATTATTTCTTGTTCCTGACAAGACAAGAATCAGTTTTTAAAAAAAGTACCAATTAGTACCAACTATTGATAAAGAAATCGTACCTGACAGATGGGGTGGTATATATTGAACTAGTCCCCTTGAACCCTAAGTGAACAAGTTTCTTTTTTTATGCATTTAAAAAGCGATCACAGTAACATTCATTCAGATACTCCCCTCTTTCTCCCCATCCCTCTTTTTCAAACAGGTCCAGACAAATGATAGGATCATAGCACATTGTGAAAGCTAAAATCATGAAATAGGACTAAACAAAATTAATTGGTAAAAATATTTCCAATAGCACAGACTTATTATTGTTAGTCTAGATCTATTACAAATGTATTCACATGGCTGATCTTAACTAATCGATACAATAATTTAAATAATATAGGCTTTGTTTGTTTTTTTAAGTATTTGTATGTGTTGTTTTTTTTCATACTGTAAAGAGCTATATACATAATTGTTGACACACATTTAAAATATAATATGGCCTTACTTTTTAATCTTTTTACCTTTTTTTATAACTATTTTTTTCCTGCCATGATTTATTGCATCAAATTTGTTAAGAACTTAAGAGGACCCATTTTTATTTGAGAGTAATATGTATTAAATAATAATTTTTAATAAAAATAGGTTATTGTTTTAAATATAGGAAAACAGCCTAAAAGATTCTTTTGTTGAACCAGAGTTATGTTCAGTTGTCAGCTGTCAAATTCTAGAACAAATTCAGGAACTTGGCTGGAACAGGTAATGAAATAGAAGAAAATATTAGCTATGACATTTTATTTTTTGCAAGAAATTAGCTGGTCATAGGAGTAGTCATGTTGTCAGAGGATAGTTATTGTTACGTGCGCAGCATTGTGTGAGTGTGGGATGGTGCGAATGCGTGTTGAAAGGGTAGAGAGGATGGAATCTGAGAATGAAGTAGTGTAATCAAAGTTATTGTTGACACATTATTAATTGTACCTCAAGATTAAAGCCATTATAATCTACCATATATGAGTCCGTTATTGTATAAGTAAAAGTCTCGTCAGCTCGTAACAGGTATATTTATTTTACTGTGTAAAGATTGGGCCCAAACATAAAAAAAAATGTTATTTACACCTTTGATATATGGTGTCCAAGTAGTTTCATTTCTATTACTGTCCATTCATGTTTACTGTTTGTTCTTTCTATTTTGATTTAAGTTTTTTTTTTTGAAGAGTTTCATTTTATTTTTTTTGAAATCTTAAATAAATTTACTTGGCAGTTGTGTTTATGTTTACCAATAAAAAAATAAATATATACAAACAATTTTTAAAAAAATGGGTATTTATGGTCCTTTTTTTTTCTATCTGAAATTTTATTTTTGAACAGATTTTAATTCAATGTATTTTTTTTTTAGGCTGCTTGACCTAGACCAAACTCTGTCTTTGATTGAATTAGCACATAAAGATGATTCTGGGAGGATGCATAAGCTCAAAATATTTTTAAATAAACAGGTAAAATAACTTGATGTATGGTATTATTATTATTTTTTTTCAGTTTTGTTTTTAGTCCACAATAGTTGTGTTTAATATCAGTGAATCACAGTTCTCATGGCTCCCCAGTACAAACACAGTACATTGTCCCCCTTCAAGGAATTTCTGTCAGTTGGGATGATTGTCATTGCAGTGTTTGAGAACATTTCTTATTTAAATTATTGCATTAATTTCAGCTGCACATTTCCATTTTTATATTTCCAATTAATTTTTCATTTATGAACTCATGGCCAATAAATAATTCTTTTTCCTTTCAATATGTTTAGTTTGAAAGTATGACAATGATTCACTTTTTCCTAGATATCAGAATCTTCATTACTTTTTTTTTTTTTTATATTATTTGCTTGATGGCAAAAGTCTGTATTAGATTGTTGAAATATTGTCCTGGATCCCCTTTATTTTTCACATGACTTAAAGATTTTGTTTCAATGGTGCAGTCTCCTTTGTAAGTATGTGAAAATGTTTACCTGTCTCTGTGTTGTTTTGTGCACATTTATTGTGTATCTATCATCTGTTTAGATTCTTGTGTCCTTATTTCTTCTGGTATTAAGCTGTAAAGAAGAACTTGAAGCATGTTTACAATGAAACACTTGTTTTTTGTTTCTTTCAGGACATGACTGTCCGTCCCATTTGTCAGACACAACTTCCTGAAGCATTTAACTTTATTTGGTCTGGAAAGGTAAATTTTTAAAAATATATATCTGCAGGATTACTGACTACTTTAAGGAGAAAAGAAATTGCTTTGTATATACTATTTAAATATGTTGTGATGGCTCCCTTATTTAAATATGTTGTGATGGCTCCCTTATTTAAATATGTTGTGATGGCTCCCTAAAATGGTATGCTGGCCCTTTAAGAAAAATTTTGTAAAAAAAAATTACTATAAGCAGATTTCTTTATAGTTGTTAAATCTATCACTTGAACTAGTATCTTCCAAAAGTTCAAATGAAAGGGTATAACAGAAACTACTTTTGAATTTTGTATTTTTTGCAAATTTTTTGTTTAAGAATCATAACTATGTTGTTTTTTTTAAATTCTGTTTTTCACCCAAAACAACATAAATTTAGCAAATATTTTATTTCAAAAGATGTTTTCACTAAAGGCTAATTAACTCTTAAAAAGCATATTTAGATGCTTATAATTTTTTTTTAATGATTTACTATTTGAATTTCTTAATTGGCAAATACAACTGGGCTATGAAACTTTTTATCTTATTTTAAAAGTAAACAAGGAGACTGTAATTAAGATTGCCTTTTTTTTTTTATCTGGAAATTTAAGACTGAACCAAAGTTCTCAAGTTTATCTGGGTTTATTTTAATAAATATCTAAAATAAACTAGAGAGTAAAGAGGGCTAGTCATTCATTAACTGCTTTGATACCTTTTTTACTTATTCATATTCAATATAATTTGATAGGAAAACTTGTACTTTTTAAACAAGACGACGTAAAATCAATGTATCTTAGGAATTTGGTAGTTTAAAAAAACTGGTGTTACAGAGCAAAAAAATTGATTCTCTTCCTTTCCAGACAAGACTAAGTCATATCTTCCAAGAGTTTGAGGTAGCAGTGAACTTGTATCAGAACTTTTGGAATATGTTGAAAGAAATTGATGACAACTGCTGTGTACTAGAACCTGAGAAACCAACGTTTGCCTCTACTAATAGACGCATTGCCATCAGTAAGTTTGCAATACTTATTACATTAGTTTTTGTATGTGTTGATGTACTTATAATGTTAAGCCATTACGGACTCTAAAAGGTTTTAAGATGCCTTTAATCATCAACAGCCCTAAACCCGCATGACACTACTGGAATTAGACCCCATTTCCACTCTGCCTTTATACACAATTTTAACAATAGCATTTCCAGCCTGTTTTCTACAGGCACAAGTCTTTATTTAAATCTTAGGTGCTTGTGATCTGAAAAGTTGTTAAAATACTCACCCAATGGATTGCTTTTTAATTAGTCAAAAATTACATGACATAATTGTTAATTTATGCAATCTTTTTGATGCTTTGATTTAAAGTAGCTTTTAATAAGTTGAGGCGCGGCAGCTGAGCGGCAAAGCACTTGGCTTCTGAACCGGGGGTCCAGGGTTTGAATCCTGGTGAAGGCTGGGATTTTTATTCTGGGATCCTTGGTCACCTTTGAGTCCAGCCAGCTCTAATGGGTACCTGACATTAGTTGGGGAAAAGTAAAGGCGGTTGGTCTTTGTGCTGGCCACATGACACCCTCGTCAACCGTAGGCCACAGAATCAGATGACCTTTACATCATCTGCCCTATAGACCACAAGGTCTGAAAGAGGAACTTTACTTTACCTTTAGTTTTTAATAAACTTTCACAATGTATTATGTTTAAATTAGATCATTAATAATGAAGTCTCTTTTGCGTATGTTCAGCTATTTAAGTTGGTGTATACTTTGTATCAGCATTACAGTCCTTTAAAGAAAATTAAGATTTCTCTCATGTGTTTAACCTCTATCAAACCTTTGTATTTTATTTTCTGTATTTCATTAAGAGGACACAGTCTAAATAGAAAACATTTAAAAAATCACACAAATTTCCTTTCTAAAGCAATGTTTTTAATATGCCTTACATTATTTCCACTTCCTTTTATACTGGTATAGATCAAAATGTTTATGAAACATATTTATCAGTTTAAAAACTTCAAACTTGGATATATATTAAAATCATTTCATGCAGTAATACTGAATTATTGCTTTATAATTGATATAAAAGCTGTCATTGTTAGTATTATTTTGTCTTTTTAGATTCCAACTTGTCACTTCACATTGTTGTCAACTGTCGACAGCCAACAACATTCCCTGAGTGTAAATTTGTTGGAAATCCTCCTGGTAAAACATTTTTTAACAAGTTAATGTTGAAATTCTCAAGCTCGCAACTTGATTCAGTGATGTGCAGAGGTTTCCAAACCCATCTGCATGCTGCTGTGTTTACTTTCCTCTATAAAAAAGGAAATATGACTTACTTTAGTTAATTTAGTACTTTGCAGAATTATACATCTTTAATATTTTTTTAATGAACAAAAAAAAATTACCTAGTTATAAGTATTTCTTTACTTTTTTGTTTTAGAAACATCAGAATTTAGAGAAACTTTAAATCTCAATCTACACAGATGGTAAGTTTGGATGAAAGAGTCTTGTTTCTTTTACCATTCTGTTCACTCACTCCCATTGGTAAAGATATATTTATATAGTAACCAATAACCAATAAATATTGATCAACTAAAGTAACTAAAGTATTGAAGCTTTAGCTATGTTACACTTACTGTTAAGTTTTGGCATTGTAGAAATTTTATATCTTGCTGTATTTTTTTGTAAGCAGTGAGGCAAACATACTGCCATATGGCTGTATCATAGAGATACAGTGCTATCCATACTCTCAAAATATTCTGATCACAGGAGAAGAAATTGGCATGTAATAGAGAAAAAAAAAAGAGAAGAAAAATATGGGTGTTAGCCTACATACTCATTTAAGTGACTGACTGTTGAAATGCTTTTGGCAAAGTTACTAATAAAGCAGATTGAACTCCCTTGTCTATAATGCTATAAAGTTATGTTTTAATGTTTATTGAAGTAAGACTAAATTACTCTAACCCTTACCCCTAAACCTAACCCATAACTTCCCAAATCCCTAATCATAGACATAAAATAATGTGTTTGTAGTTGACTAGTAGTAAAAAGGTCAAACAAGATTATCTAATTTTGGTCCTTAATAAAAAAAGGCCTTTTTGAATAATAATAGACAGTTATAAGATATTAAATTTAAATACATATTTGTCATCTGGGAAAAACAAATTATATATTTATAATAAGAATAATTTTTTAAAAAGAATTTTTAAAATTATATGTAAATATGATGATTTTATATATCTCAAGTCGTAAACTAATACTAATTATTGATTCTGTTCCTGGATGCAAGTCAGAAATGTGTATGTCCCTCTGGCCAGGAAAGGTCTAGTATTACTGTGTTTAAAAATAAACTTTACTAAATTCAGACTAACAATAAGACCAAGGGACTGACAGTTGAAAGTATTCTTTAGTTCTTCTTATCTCTGTGTTTCTTTTGTCAGGGATGTGGAGAGATCTCTTTATAAAAACTTACAGGAAGTACTTGATATTGATTTTCCATCTCCCACAGATGTTAGTATACAGGTGAGGATTTAAGACCTTTTTTTTATGTACTGCCATGACTCTGCAAACACTGCATAACATAACATATACCAACTCAAGAATTAGACAATACTTTAATATCTAATCAACCACCTTCATCTTAACCTATCCTCTGCAAA
>JADKLZ010000104.1:11706358-11726995 GCA_021533235.1 Biomphalaria straminea
TCCATCATCGGAGATCACAAAAGCTTTTTTAAAACAAATCATTCTTATTTGATCAACCATGGAACTGTAGTAACTTTTAATATGTCCTGAATGCTCTCAACAATTGAAAGAAAAAATGATACATATTCAGCCTACGTATATTTTCCAGAACTGCATCGTCCAAAAGGACAATTATCTCCTTTTGAATTTGTGCGGCTTTGTTTTAAAATCAAATGTAAATAGTCATATCAATTTTAAATAAAGCCTGGTAAGTGGATTTTGTATGAAATAATGGTGTTAACATTCTTTAAGAACTATAAATCAAATACGAAGCATTGGTCCATGTATAATTTGCAGATATTTCTCTGTCTTCTAAACCTTTGTTATAAACCTGCTCTCCAATTTGGTTTCGCCATTCATTTTAGCAGAAAAAACATATTTCAACTTAAATGAAACATACGTGTTTAGTTTGCTTGCTATATTTAGTGTTATTTTTTTATCTTATCTTTTCTTTTTTGTTCCTTTCCAATGATTACATTAACATTTTTTTTACACAATACGAAGACAAGACAATATGATGAAGACTTCCGGGTTTGTTCTAAATGAATGTCTCATATCAAAGTATCTACTTCTTTAGCTCAGATACAAAGTTCTAGAATCACAGCAGTTGAGACAGTTTGTTTCTTTTTTAACAAAGTTGAAAGTCAGTTAAAATTACAGACCTCGATTACGTTTCAGTTTTTGTTTAGTGCCATAAAACAAAATTTAGTGTGACACATTTTAAATACAGAAATAAAGACATTGATTAAGCTTTCAGAAAATGGAATAATTAGCAGCTGTGTCGAAATTTTAATTCAGGATTAAAGTGTCATCCGCAAGTTCTCACGTGGGCCCCAACTAGTCAAGAGTTATTGGTCCCAGTGCAGAGACCCCTTTACGACATTGTTGCTACTCCTCCGGCTGTGGGCCCCTAATGGTCATGGTCCCGGGTTCATTAAACCCCTTCGCGCCATGGATGCTACGCCACTGAACAAAGCACTCAGACACAGAGGCGTCACTAGGCAGATGCGGGGGGTGCGGTCCGCAATGGGTGACACCCGATAGGGGGTGACACCCAAGTGTAAAAAGGCACTTAAAAAAAAAATCAACTTTAAAATGTGACAGAAGCAAAATCATAAAGCTTATAAATTGTTGAATAAAATTATTCTAAATGAAAAAGAATCAAAAGCAAGATTTTCTTCTCTGATAAATAGTGGACATGTCCACAACGAGAAACTCGAGAGAAGACTGAAGAACATTTATCAGGCTTTCAAGTTAGGAACATTTCGGGAGCAGGACTTTAGTTTCCAAAAATTGAAAAGGACGGCATTGCTATGATTGACGTTTAGATGGGAAAACAGAGGAACATCTTATATTATAGATTGCTTACTATCGCATTGTTTCTAGCAAAGAAAAAGTTGGTATATGGTGGCGAACTGAAGAAGACTTTTCATTGAATAATGAATTTTTTTTCTCGGGATTGTGGAAACGTTATCCAAATATGAGCCAGTGCTGAAATAATAACTTATACGATCGCAAGTCAGCGATGAAAAAAAAAAGTTACTTTCCATGCTTGTACCAAAAATATATATATATGTTTTAGCAAACCACTTAAGGGATATACTTATCAGAGATGAGAGACATAAAAGCTGCAAGGAACTCTGGTATCTTGTATTACAGAGCACCTAACATAGATCTCTGAAGTTGTAAGATATATTTACAGTAGCAATGGTAATGTTGAAATGACAGAAATGTAGGATATTCCTCTTAATGTGGGCCAAATCTGGTGTATCAGTTCTGATAATTTAAAACGACTGAAAAGAGATGGGCTTAACGTATCGATATGATGAGCTCAGGGACATGGTAATGCAGCTACAATGTCAAGGATTCATGAAGAAGTGCAGGCAGTGATAAATGAAGAACAGAAAAGAAACATTTCTAATTATACTTTCTTGGTTCTCTAGAAAAAGGATTTTCTTTCTTTGCCACTAATACTAATAGATAGGATAATATAATTAATGAAGCGTGTCATATGAACAACTCGCTGGTGTGCTCATGGTGTTGCTGTTAGACCCATGAAAGAACGATTTTATGAAAGTGTGACGGCGAAAATTTTTGCCGTCTCTCTGAAAATACAAACACTAGAGGCGCAGCACAAATATGATTGTCAGCTGTCTGTGAATACACGTATAACTTTCATTGCTTGACTTTCTTATTGGCAGATGTACTCAAAAAAGTAAACTAAACACACAAGTACCTTCAAATTAAAGTGTTAATTATTTTCAAAATGATGGCTAAGCTCGAGCACTTAAACATTTACTCTACGAAATATGTGAAAAGTTAGCTCAAAATGTTATTAAGATAACATTTCTCAAATCAAACTAGCATGTTAATGAAAAGAAAAATACGTTTTAACAATATGAAAATATCAGGAAAGTATTCTTAAGATTCACTATTCAAATAGAGAGCAAGAAGTTAATACTGAGTGCATCAATCTCTTTTATATTGGGCCTGACGGCAAGATATGTGAACAGAAATACTAAAACTAGAATACTAGAATGCAGCAAAGTTTTGAAAGACGACAACTAACCTCTACCAGCCTTTGCATTAAACCTTTAACTGTTTCTAGCCAAATGCATGTTTTCAAGGCGTCATGTGAAAAGAAGCTTTGTAAAACTAAATTTAACTAACAACGTTCTCTGATTAAAACATCAACTAACAACGTTCTCTAATTCAAACATCAACTACCAACATTCTCTCATTAAAACATTAATTAATAACGTTCTCTCATTAAAACATTAACTAACAACATTCATTTATTAAAACATCAACTAACAATGTTCTCTCATTAAAAATCAACTAACAACGTTCTGTCATTAAAAATCAACTAATAACGTTCTCTCATTAAAACATCAACTAACAACTTTCTCTCATTCAAACATTAACTAATATTGGTCTCTTATTAAACATCAACTAACAACTTTCTCTCATTAAAACATTAATTAACAACTATTTTTTAAATTCAAATCAAGCAATTCTGTCCATTGAAAACGAAGTGCAAGATATATTGAGTTCAAAGTTTTTTTTATAAGTTTTCTAATTTGAAATCCTGAAAAGGAAATTTAAATATTTATTTTCTAAAGTTATTGTAAACTTTTATATGTTAAAAAAATTCTTTAAAAATGTTTGTACCAATCAATATACTTTTCATTAAGTTGCATTTTTCATTAGTTGTCCTCATGAAACTAACACTATATGTGATTATAATGTTCAAAAGTTTCCATTAAGAGCTGTTTAATGTTTACTTAGGAAAGCATGCTCAGTTGGTTTTTAATTTCTATCTATTTAAAAAATAGTAGATTTTAATGTATGTAATGAAAAACGATAATATGTAAGAGAAAAAAACATAATCGATACTCATTTAAACTTTGTGTAGCAGCAATTAACGAACTGTATTATTGCGCAAACAACAACAACTGAACAACGATAGTTTTTTATTTAAAGAATAAGTGGAACGCTGGGGGGGGTGACACCCTGATTTTACCGCATCGGGTGACACCCACCCTAATGACGCCTCTGCAGACACCATCTTGTCAACAGAACTATAGCAACACATTTAGACACCAGTCAACAGAACTATAGCAACACATTTAGACACCAGTCAACAGAGTGTAATTTGTCTTTCCATTTTTTTTCCTTTTGAATGTGCAGTATTTTTTTTTTCTTCCTGTGTTCTATTTATAGACTGGACAAGGCATACGTAGAGAAATTTTCATGTCAAATTTGTAATCACGGTAATCTCCCTTTTCTATTTTTAAGATCCGGTTTACAGTGTGTAAGCAATACATTACAATAATATGGGAAAGAGAGAGAAAGCGATATGTAGACATGTGGAGGCGAAGTAGAAGTAGATACTTTGATATGATGTGCGACATTCATTTAGAACAAACCCGGAAGTCTTCATAGATAAACTCAACAATATCAAGTAAGCTATAGTGAAAGATCACAGTTGCAAGCTAAGCAATAAACTTTTTTGCGGGTGTGCGAAAGAAATGGACCTCATTCACCAATCGTAAACAAACAACATTTAGCCACGTGATTCTATATATCTTCTATACAAATTATGTAACCAATAAAGGGTGTCACGTGATGCGTATTTTTCATTGTTTTATCAATATCAATTTTATCAAAATTATTAATATTAAAACGTGGCTAAATGTGTTTACGATTGGTTAAAGTGATATTTTACATTGCTAAGCAGTGCACTATAAATTATTATTATTATGTTATTTTAAAATACAAGGGTTATCAATAATATAATTCTGATGTTATATGCACCAGAAATACTTTTGCTATTTAAAGCTATCCACCTTTGATGCAAATCCCTAACAAGATTTCGATGTGGGTCAAGGAATCTAAAAAAAATGTAATGGTTGAGTCAACAGAAATTCTCACACGTGTGGATGAGTTTTAGAAATAAAAGGCTGTTTTTGTAATAGGACTTTTCACTAAGTTTATTCATCATGGAGATCCTGGGCTCAAGGTCTCTTTTCTTTGCCACTTTTTAGAATTTCGTTTTTTTTTATTCAAATAAAATTGGTTTTCCAAATTAACGGGAACGATGACTTCATGAAATTCTTTTCATTCTTTTTTTTTCTTAAATTATTATTATTTAAAGTAATTCGAAGATTATCTCATCTTTTATTGAAACGCATCTTTCATTCAAAACTAAAACCTTTAAGAGACATTTTGAAATCCAGAACACTATAACTTTTACAAATAGAAAAAAGTAAGAAAATCTAGACCTACAGGTCACCTACAGTGTCGGTTGAAATGATAGTTATAACTCTGCCATGCGCACCACCATCCAGGTAGTGCAGAGGCGCGCACTTCTAGAAACGAGACTAGAAAAGGATGTTGACATTAGGAGAATAACGATTTCAGCGTAAGTCGAAAGCTAGAGTTAGAGTTGTGCTAAAGACAGATGTTGTTATAATGTATTTGTAATGTCCATATAAATAAACATATGTGCCTCGTTGAGTTGTCTCACTTAAGCTATTACAATAGAGATTGGTCCCAGGAAAGAATCAAAAGGAACTATTTTTGAACTTTCACTACATACAGTACAGCAGAGGGATTGTTTTGTTGGCCTCCTCAGTCGTAGAACGATTTTGATTCATTTCGCACACGTCCTCATGTGGCTGTGAAGTCCTATTTTGAAGAGAGATAATCTCGTCCACAAATATCGCAGGTTAAGGTGGCTTTTGTTTCGGTGGTACAGGAGCTGGCCATTTTTCGCAATGTACATTTTTCTTCCAGAGCTGAGGCCATGTTTTTTTGCTGTCCATAGCTTTCTTTGTCACTGTCTCTCTCCATCTGGTGCGGTCCAGAGCTAAGTCTTCCTAATGGTCAGTATTTATGTTTTACTGATTAGAGGTCCCGTTTTAATACATCCATGTAACGGAGGTGGGGGCGACCAGTTTTTCTTGAGCCAGTCGCGAGTTAAACAATAGAGGTTGACATTCGGGATGCGATTGTCCTCCATCCGGCGAACATGTTCAAGCCAGCGCAAGCGGCGTTGTCTGAGGGCTGTAAAGATTCTGGGAATACTTGTTCGCGCAAGGATCTCAGTATTACACACTACACGACTGTTACTAACTACACTAGAGCAGAGGAATTTATATCTTGATTTATTGGAAGTTGTATAGACGTCTAGATAAGAATCATAAAGTACAATATAGTCCAATATACTATTTAAACATCTGATTTTGTTTCTGAATAGACACCGTAAGAGCAAATATAGACTTATAGAAGTGTGTAGCATGCATTAAAACCTTTACAGATTGACTATATTAGCATACAGGTAAACTTAAACCTTCATACGCGCTGACCTCTTGGCAAACCAAATCACCCAAGGGCAAAATAATTTCGGTGTGCTGGTTGCGAATGAGGGGTTTAATTAAGTTGGGCTACGTTTAAAAATGTTAATTACTGACTTTTGGAATTATTATAAGGACTCTGACAAAGCCCAGATCCATATATTTTTAGGGGGGAAACAACAAATATAAGTAGGCCTATAATTTTGAGTTTTGTGTGTGTTAATGGCACATTTTAGAAAAAAATCAAGTGGAAACAGCTATTTACCTGACAAAGCATGAAGCAATTTTAAAAAGTAATCAATTAGTCTATTAATTAATTATTTGGTTTTGATATAAAGTAAGGGAAATAAATTTGAACATTATTGAAAGGTATTGTTGCAAGATAAGCTTGTTTAAAAAAAAGATATATTTATATTTTCATGTTTACTGTTCCTCTTAATTTTCCACTTCCATGAACTCTTAACAATACGTGTGTCTAGTACTGTCTACTAAAAGGATTCTTTTTAATCTTGTTCTTTTTTTTTAATAAGACTATTGTAAACAACTAATGACTAGGTCATAGAAATATTTATTTTCTTTTTAAAAAATTCCCTGATAAATTAGTATTTTATGATTTGATACATTGACAACATTGACTAGCTTACCTTTACGATGGCCACACCCACGAAGATGAAAAAACTAAAACAAAACAATGCGCTGTACAGAACAAGCCTGGCCAAACTGGCATTGTTCAACGTGAATATGTCACTGAGCCTCATAATTTATTTTCAACTGTCACACCACATTTGTGAGGTTTTGAATTCTGTATTCAACAATGAAAAGATAATCAAAGTTTCCTGGTTGTCTTAGTGCCATCAATGGCCTATACCGCAAGATACATCAATGACATTGTTTTGTGTATATTTCTAGTAGAATTTCATTACTTTCCCTTGCACTAGCGACAGGTAAAACGTGGCTCCAGATCTATATAGTACAAAAATAATAAGCGTACATTCGAGCGAGGAAAAAAACACTACACAACTGGTCTGCTTAGTCGATACAGAGCGTGCGGTGTGTTTCAGCGTTTTGCTACTCCAGAAATGGATCCGTGGATTAAATGGATTTTTTTGGTCAGTGCTTAGACCTTGTAAGTCTATAGAAGTGTCGGGTTGTGATTGAAACAGCTACAAGAAACGAATCAAATGCAGCTATTGCTCTTAAATGTAGGGTTATCAGACGTCCGTGAAAAAGAGGACGCATTCTCCTATTTTTGGGGTCGTGTCCTCTATCCGGCATCTTTGGTGTTAAAATGGCAGGCCTTTAGCCTGCAGTTTACCCCAATGGTAGGGCCTAATATTTTTTTTGAATAGTCTATTATGGCTTCAGATAAACTCTTATCTTATCTTATATAATACAGACGTTACTTCAAAAAAGAACTCACTCATACATTGAAGAAAAAAAATTTTTTTTTGATAGCTTAATCAACTCACTATGTCTCTCTGGTAAAAAGTTTGTACACGTTATTTCTCAGACAGTTAATTGATTATTGGTAATTAATTAATTTGTTTGGGATCTCGAACAAGAGCAAGAAACGGTACTTGACTTAAAAGGTGGTAAAGCTGAATTAGTCCCCTTTATACGTTGCCGCTTAAAAGTAAGTTTGAAACAAACAATAGATAACTATACAATCTTCTATTTTCATAAGCACCTCACTAGCAGAGTGGTTAGTATGTTAGCTTGAGGAGGCTTCAGTCATGACTTCGAATTAGGTAGTTGTTGTTTTTTTCTTTCTTTTTTTTTTATAAAGGCTTTTAAAAAGAAAAGTGATTACGGTAAAATTCACACAGACATCTCTTTCTTTCTCCCGAACCCCTTTCCAAGTGGTCCAAACAAGTGATAGGATCATAGCGTATTGACAAAGTTAAAGGCATGAAATTGTGTTAAACAAAAACAATTGTTAAAAGTATTTCTTATCACCCAGATTTATTTTTGTTGGTCTAGAACTCTAGATCTATCGCAAATTTAATTACATGACTGATTCAAACTAATTGATACAATTACACTTCGTATAAATTGTGCTTTTTTTAAAGAAGTATTTTTTATGTTTTTCTTATTTTATTTAAACAGGTGTTAACATCTACATGGCTGTTCAAAAGAGCTGACCATGATGTTCATTTTTTCCATATTTTCTTTTGCATTACCGAGGTTCATTGGTCAACGAAGTAAACAAAAAGAAATAAACAGACTCCACATTGATTCACTGAGAGACTTTTTTATGACATAGGGAAGCTTTTAATCCGAATAAATATTGCATACATTTCCAGACGTAATCGCGTGAAGAAGAAACTATCATGAAAAGTCGCTTTGAGGGATGCTATTATATGTTGTTTTTACAGCATTTTAGGTACTGAAAGGTTTCATTTTAAAAAATACAGTTTTTTTTTATTTACTCTATAGAGCCCCACCCATTTTTTAAAACAATTTTTCTTATTAAATTACAAACTCTTCATTGATGAAGTCACAGAGAATTGAAAGCTGTCTGGAAACTAGACAGGTATTTCGAAAACGGCCCCAAAGAGTTTCTTAAATATTTGACAATTTGCAAGTTATGTATACATTTTTGAAAAAAACAACAACTACCTAAATAGAAAAATCTGGTTGGGCAGTTAACAAGTAAAAATATCTTAAATTAAATTCGGCTTCCGTTTTCTTCTTTTTTTGAAACACAGCTTCTGCAGGAATTACCGCCCTTGGCTGAAGCGTTTCTGAATTGAGTAGAGTTGAAGGAATAAATAGATCAGCAATTTGAGCATCGCTTATGTATACATCATCAGCTGGGCTGTAAATACAAGAACTTGATTGTGCAAAGCTCACTGAAAAGATTCCTTGCAGTAATGAAGCATGAAATACATAGAAACTACAGAACACCATTAGAGTCATGAAGGAGAAATCTATTTAAAAAACAACTTTTACTGTCACATGTACTTCTCTGAACTTTTAGTTGTTTAAGAAGCCCACATTGCCTACTGTAATGATTATGGAGGGTCAGTTTCTAGTCTAATCAGCCTACTTTTATGATTATGAAGGGTCAGTTGTTTCTGCTATTCAAATTTTTGAGACCGTAATACTGGTAATACTGCACCAAGTATTCAGCCCCACCCCCTCAGGCCAATGGAAAAGATTCTAACCGCATATGAGCGGGACATTTCAAATGAAAGTTTAGATTAAGCAATGCAATTACTATAATAAACCTACCTACCATAAACCTTCATTCTATTTAAAGCACTTTTAAACGCAATAACTTGTATAGTTATATTTGTAACAAACACAGCCAGCCAGACACATGTAATTGCTAACAGTTACCCTGCCTTTATGCTTAAATTAATCATTTTAACTGCATACATTATAACTACACAATAATAATAAAAGATTTGCTTTACGACTTTGAATGCTTCTCAAATAAAATTGCATAAAGACTATTGATTCTACTCGCCATGTGTGAATACAGAATGTACACGTGGGCCTTGTGCTTGCAAACAAGTGGCGGGCTGTGTTAACCACTGCTTGTAAAGGGGAGGGGAGTAAAGAATATGCCTATTTATTTCCTCTGCTTGAAAAATGCCAATATAGATTAATAATGTATATGGATGAATATAGAATTTTAAATGTTTAGCGATATACTTTAATATATTACATTTTTTTGGGTACTGGAGCCCTGCCCCTACTTTAGACACTTCTACCATCCTTACCTAAACCTAAAACATTTTCAAGTCGCCGTCACCGTGTTTAAATATGTTACTTACACTAGAAAAAAATTGCCGAAGTAGCAAAACGTCGTCTATGAGACTTATCTTCAGCTCGACACATCAGACCGCCATTTATGTAAATTAGGAAGATAGGAACTGGGACACATTTCTTGAGACTTCACATACGGAGGCATACACTAATACATATACTCACATACACATTTATATACACACGAATCGGCGTAGCCGGCATTCTCCGTGACTTCACATTCGGTAGGGTCTAGTGATGAAATCTCAATACAAAGGGGGGGGGGGGGTAATAAGTGGATGCATTTTTGACCCTGAGTGAACACTTAATTTTTTCAGTCGTTATAGTCATTAGACGTAATGGCGACATGTGGTCTGTGGCTCTAACTTTCTTACTGGCGATAGCTTTAATAAATATCGTTGCTCAAACAATAGTACGTAATGTCTGGTCCAAAGATTTAAAGAACAGGTAGGCCTATACGATAGAGATACATATTGGAGGACAGATTTATACAGGACACCTTGCAATGATTTGCATTACATTCCAGTTGGGACGAGACTATACCCTAACTACATCATGAACCTTATAAGTACATATGAACAATATATATATATATGTTTCTTGGCCAAGGGCAGTAATAAGCTTTCATTGTGTCTGCCTGACTGCCTACTGCCTTGCATGATTTTGCCCAATTTTTTTTTCCCAATCCATCAAAACACCTAACTAGATAAAGAAAAAGTCTTTCACGGTGAATATTCAATGCCCTTTCTCAGAATGTGTTTATCACAGACCAGGTCATAACACTGGGTTGAATCTGCTACAGATAGGAGAATGTATATTGGTAGATTGCTTTGATCGGAATTGATTTTCTTTCCAAATAGACCCAAAGTCAAAGATCTACTGGCCTACATATTGCTTGCTTACTGGTGACAGCTGTTTTCTTTTCTTTTTTTTTTTTTTTGAATACCTGTTTTGATAGAATATTTTGTGCTCCCCCTCCCTTTTTTTTTTTTCATTTTCATTTCAACATCATTGCATTTGCTTGAAAACTAAAGGGCTAACAGGTCTGACTATTGACGACTAACAGGTCTGACTACTGACGGCTAACAGGTCTGACTATTGACGGCTAACAGGTCTGACTATATTGACGGTGGTTAAACTAGACACCAAGATGAAGTGTAAACAAGAACATCTTTTCAATCTACATTGAGAGTTTATTTTATGGCAGGAATAAGAACAAATGAAGTTCTACTATTTTAACTTCAAAATTTAAATAATCGCGGCAATCGTCAAAAAATGCTATCCTACTATTATAATAAATTGCAAACTTTCTTAGGTAAGATTCGCTATTTTAAAAATTAAAGAATCTCATGTTTTCTAAAGTAAGGAATAGATTATATTCTAATCAGGGAGAAAACCCTGGGATAAAATAAAGATCTCAAGACCCTTGGGCAGCTTGCAGCACAAAATGCTACATCCTGGAAGAACCTACAATGCTGCTGATACCTGTCTCAAGTATTGGCATCGTTCTGACTGACCATAGATAATGTCCAGGCATTCAACTCAGACGAACCATTGTCGTCTTACAACTGGTGGAAGCCAACAATCTAAAATCCGAAATCTATTTCAGGCTTCATAACTCAATGTTTGCTAAGTATGGCCACTACAACAAGAGAAGTACTCGTTGTACACATCTGTAGGTCTACTGATATTAAATGGAAAGTTAAAGAAAATAGTTTTTGGGAATATACAAGCTTCACTCTTTCAACATGAATTTACGAAGGATTCTTTCAGTATGTCAACCAAACACATAGCTTTAGCAACTTGTTTCTGATAAAGATTATTATTATAGTTTTTATATAACGCTAGTTTCATGCTTATAGAAAGCACAGAGCGCTTTGGTTTAATCTCATTTGTGGACCAGTTGGGGGGGGGGGATATTTAGGAGTTGGTTTTCCGTGCTGCCTTTAGGCGCTCAGTAAACACAACTCTGCCCGAGTCGAACCTCGAGCCCCCTTCTAGGTAGCCAATTTAAGCCAAGCCAAGTTAAAGCGCATTTAGCCTCTCGACCACGTATCCCACTAGATCAGAGATAAAAATGTTCAAATGTGTTAAGTTTCCCATTTCACTATTCTACGAATTTAGAACATTTTAAATTTAATATTTAGACTCATTATTATTCTCTTATAATAAGAAAGCGAGGCAGCAGAGGCTTCCATACAGGTGTCTGGGTTTAAATCATGGGTGCCTCTGAGTCCACTCAGCTCTAATGGGTACCTGACATTAGTTTGGAAACAGTAAAGGCAGTTGGTCATTGAGCTGGTCACACAACACTCTCATAAACCACAGTCCACAGAAACAGATGAGCACAAGTTCTGAAAGGGTACATTTACTTTATTGCAATAAATGTAATGACTGATTTCCATGATTAAAATGAATTCTTCATAAATAACCACGTACTCCATAGAGCAAGATTTATTTAAATTTATAAGAAGCTATATGTATATTAAAGCACTAATAAAAAATGCTGTATTAGAAAGATGACAAAAATGAAACTTTAAGCCTTTATTTTTTCAATGTTTATTTCAAGTACACTCAGCATGTCTCTAAGTACTTTCTTTTACTACAGACATTCTATCCATCTCCTTACAAGTACTTGCATCTCTCTAATTCAATTCATTCAATAAAGTTTGAGTTAAAAAAAAACAACAGAGGTGTAAAAACTATGTCAAGCGAAAAAATTGATCTGGGGTTTACTCTACAGCTGCAGGCACTTATAATTTTTTTTTAAATATTTTACATCACATTATAATGATTTAGTTCTAACTCAACACTCCTGGCTGATTTTCATTCCAGTACTTTCATTTGATGATATCTGAGCTGAAATAATATCCAATAATGGAAAAATATAAAATATAAATTAATAAAAAAAAAGTAATGGAACAGTATAAAATATAAATTTGTGAGTTTCTCTTTTTAATTAAAAAAATTGAAATAATATTAAAATTCCTAAGAAACTTTTACATATAATTTTAGAGTTCCATTATAAAAATAACTGATATGAAATTATTACTGATACATTAATTATTGTTTACTTTCATTTGTAAATGTAGTTGCAAACATTATTTTTAAGGCACTACTCTGAGATAAATTAATGAGATTTTTTAAATATTTATATAAAATATTTCAATATATTTGTTTGTAGCATGGTAGTAAAAAAAAGTTATTAAATTTTCTTAAATATTTTTCTTTTTTATGATACAACACATCAATACAGACTTACCAGTTAAAGAAAAGAAGAAAAAAAAAAAAAAGAAAGAAATGTTCTCTGGTTGTAACAAATATTTTGAATGAAAGTCGTTGCAGAATTTATTTGAATTCTTTTATAGAAGAGCTCGTTACAATTAATACTACATTGAACATATGACAAATAAATGACTGAGATCTTAATTTTCAAAATTTATTTTACATATTTGTTTGTAGATTATGTACATGAAATATAATTTCAACAAACTTTAAATGTTGGAATTCATTAAGTTAAGTTCATTCATTATGGTTTTCATTTAGGCTACATAGCAAAAAATGTGAAAAAAAAATGATATCGCATTTGCAATTGAAAAAATAGTTATAATGTATTTACCATTATATAGATCATCTGCTCATCTCTACATTACAATAAATTTGTACAAAAATATATCTGAAACTTTGTACAAGTGTTATACATTTTATGAATATAAACATACATATTAATAACTAAATGTTAATAAATATATTACAATGATAATATAAATGACAGTTGATAATGATTAAAATTAATTTGATTATAGAAGTACTAGCAAGAATAACTATCAACTAGTAATTTTTTTTTAATTGAAAAAAAAGCATAGGAATGGTAATTAAAATGCAAGCAAAATAAAAATAGCTTCAGATTGGATCATTAAAATAAATATTTTAAAATATTTAAAGAAGACTTTAGGTTGTGGAAATCTTATTTGTTTACTGCAATAGGTTATTTTACTTGTACAAACTAAAGATAAAATTATTTTTTTTGGTTGGAGAGTTGAACAGTTGTAAGAAAA
Source organism: Biomphalaria straminea (assembly GCA_021533235.1). NCBI lineage: Eukaryota > Metazoa > Mollusca > Gastropoda > Planorbidae > Biomphalaria > Biomphalaria straminea. The sequence goes on from JADKLZ010000104.1 coordinate 11,720,088, forward strand.
ATATTAACATTTTTTAAATAGAATTTTTCTAATGATTCTACAAAGCTTTAGACCCTGGGCATTTATTAAAAAATGGAATAATATACAATATCATGATTAAGAGCTTTGTTATTGTATAACAAAATATGTTTTAATTTTTTAAAATTATTTTATCTACACAAAGATAATTGCTTTTAATTTTTGTTTTATTGATGTCTTTTTTTTTTCATGGTCTGATGAAACTTTTGATTAATTTACAAACATTTTTATAACTTTTTAAACACTTAATAAAGCATTGAACTTTTAATTAATTCTAGCAAACTAGCCATAAAACATTGCTTTAATATTTAATTTCAGAGTGTTGATCGGTAGGCGTAGGATCCACTTGTGGTGTTCCTCCAGTCTGATTGGTTGTTGTTGACTGCTGTGCTCGCGCTCCTGGCAAAAATGGGATTTTTCCATGTCTCATCATGTACAAAAATTCTAGGATGAATAACAACAACCATACAATTGTACTTATCCATGCACCTGCCTTGAGATCAAAAAGGTAAAAAAAAAAAAAATTATACAATCACAGAAACTAGATTATCTAAAATAAAGTAAGTACAGAAGTAAAAAGAAATATATCACATTTTGTTTTCACCAAATTTTATATTTAAAATACAATATGTTGTTGTACTACGAGAAATAATCCATTTCCCCTGTTGCTTCAATTTTTATTCTCTTCTGTTAAATACTTTAATGTATTAATCGAAAATTTTATTTGGGATATGACATTGCTATGATCACAATCAGATTTTTTCTAAATGAAATCACAATTATTTTTTAAGGACTGCCATTGAAAAACTTATTTCTTGGTTATGATCCAAACTGTACACTTACTTGAGCTGCTCTTGATGGAGACACCCAATTGTCATCAGTACAATTAAATCTGATGAATTTGAGACAAAAAAAAGGTAAATTACCATAATATAAGTGATATTGAAGGTTAAATCTTTGGAAATAAAACTATAATACTAAATTGTGTGAATCTAGTATATCCTAAAGCTAAACATTAGTAAGAATTGAGCTAAATATTGTAAGAAACATGATTAATGACCAGTGTAACATCACATGACAATATAAGGCTAGGCTAGTATAGAGGTAACATTTAGCTATCTGTAGGGCTAAAACTAAAAAGAAATTAATTCAGACATTTTATGAGAATAAATAATTAGTTAATCTACATTCTGTTCTATATCAACTTAATCAATCTGTGGTAAGCTGTGTCTTATACTACCATCTAAAATAAAGTAGTTCATTGAAGAATGCAATACATCATCTTAACTTGAAAAACATGACCAGTCCATGACATATGGTTAATATTAAATATGGTATTTCTAGATATAGATCTAGGGACAAATATTCAAGATTAGCTGGAGATTTGTGTATTGGTATGATAATATGTAAAAAAAAATCCACTTGAGATGAACAGATTCCAGAATTATCTGAAGGATTGTTACTATGTGCCTAAGTTTGTTTTGAGCTTCTCGAGGCTGCCTATTTTTAGCTCTACCATGAGCCATACACTACCATGTAGTACAACAAAATGTTTTCTTTGTGACCTTGACACATTTCTTATGTAATAGCAAAGAATAGGTGGCTTATTTTCAGGCAGGAAACTCTACTTACTTTCTATTTCAGTGTTGTTTTTATGTGCCTTATCCAAGCACTTTATTTTTAATTGACAAAAACTTTTCCTCCCCCAGCTAAATGCCAGCATTTCACACTACTTAAGTTGATGTCATTCCTCCACAAGCTAAGTGCCAGCACTTCACACTACTTAAGTTGATGTCTTTCCTCCCCAGCTAAATGCCAGCACTTCACACTACTTAAGTTGATGTCATTCCTCCACCAGCTAAATGACAGCACTTCACACTACTTAAATTGATGTCATTCCTCCACCAGCTAAATGACAGCACTTCACACTACTTAAGTTGATGTCATTCCTCCCCCAGCTAAATAACAGCACTTCACACTACTTAAGTTGATGTCATTCCTCCCCCAGCTAAATGACAGCACTTCACACTACTTAAGTTGATGTCATTCCTCCCCCAGCTAATGCTTCATGAATAGTCCTAGGCAAAAAAAACAAACAGATTCTACTACTGCTCTCTTGTGTACATTCCATTGGCTTCCAGTGAGAGCAAAAATTGACTACAAAGTGGCCACACATTGTCATTGGTGCATCGATAATAAAAAAAATGCAATTGTACTTTAGTGTACTGATAACTCCAAATCTTGAAAAGTGCTGCTCTCCATAAACTCAACCCTTCTATTTGTGACCCATTTTTCCATCGAAAGTTATAAGTTATGGTTAAAAGGAGCTTTTTCAGTTTAGGAACTCGCTTCTGATTGAGCTCAGACAAACAACTTGCTTCACTACATGCATGAAGAACATTAGAGTCAATCAGTTACATAAAAACTTTATTAGATTAGTTTGTCATAGTAACTTTTGTGTTTTTATGTCTGTTATGTTATGATATTGCCTAGAGCCTACCTTATGTTTGTTAACAGCGCTCTATTAATTAAATTAATATTAATAAAGATTATGTGACTTCCAAGGAACAATTATCTGCAAACAGAATGAATTGATAAGAGAGAGAAAATTACCACCATCTATTGCTGACATAATTAATTCTTATGCTTACCTTCCACAACTAGCATTATGGCCAGCAGACAGGATACAAGCAGCAACAAAAGTTAGGAATAAAGCCACCAGGTCAATACCAAGATGCACAAGTTCCATTAGATCAGAAAATAGAAACATACTGTAAAATAGATAAATTATAAAGTTTTAAAAATGTAAACAGTAGAAATAAGGAATGCAGAAGAAATGTATATACAACCAATGGATTTTCCTTATCACCTTTGGTTCATACATTAAATAAAACTTATTTTATAAATTATTATTTTATTTTTTTTTAATTTTTTTTGAAGCTTCTATGTAGTGCTATGGTGTTTGTGCTGTATGTCTATTTAGTGTTTATGTAATTTTTATCAAAAAGTCTAAAAGCTAACTCTTATGCTTTAAAAATTAATTATGTTTAAATAAATATTCACCATTACTATAACAAAAGTACTTGTATACTATATAGTAGTATACAAGGCTCCCCATCACAGTTTTTTTTCTACATGTTTAAAGTTTTTAAGTATTTTTTTATATAAATTGTTTATAGGTGATAGGTGCAACATCTACCCTATGTTTTTCTGAAAGAATGCATGTAATTCATTCTTGCACAAAGTCAATAAAGGTATTCAAAAACAAAAAAACAATTGAAAACGAAAAACCCAAATGGAGAGGAATGGAGTATTAGTTTGTTAAGGCAAAAAACTAAAACAATTGTCTAAGTATCAAAAGCTGTTTCTCTTATGTAGAATTTAACTATAAGTCTTTTAACTTTTAAATACTCCTAAAATACTAAACAATTACTAAATTGTAAATAAGTTGATTATTACTGCTATATACTCAATGCTTATGTGATACATTTTAACTGTTATTTATCCTGAACACCTATTCAGTGGTAGAGAGTTTTAGACAAAATCAAACTGTTAATATTTAAGAAATACTTACTCTGTGGTAAATTTTCCAATTTTAAACAGAAAGAGAATGACTATACGATACAATGCATAAAACAGTTGAAATATGATGGCAATAGCCATGGCATAGTTACAGTTGGACACTGGACCCCCTTCATACAATATACAAAAGCCATTATTTTTGTCCTGAGGATGAAGTAAAAGTTGGCATGTTGAGCTAATAATTTAAACATATTTTACAGGTTCATGACAATTTGTTAAAGAAAAGACTCTTTAAAAAAAAATTATTTTGATTTTTTAAAAGTGAGTTAAGCCTTTTATTGGCAAACTGTTATTTGGACTTAATATTTTAAAAGAAGAATAAATTTTAATATGCTTTATTTTTTAAAGCTACTATTCTAGATCATTTCACAGGCATGCAAAAATAATGGAGAAGGCAATAATGCCATTTTCATCTTCTAAGAAAAAAAAATGCAGTCTGAAAGAAGAAGAAAACAAACAAACAAACAAAACCCAGACTGTTTTTAAGTACCTCAATTAACACAAGTGTTAACAAGGATGAACCATTTACAGAGTTTAAAATAGGTAAATAATAGGCAACATTAGAATACTTTTCTCTTAACAGCCAAAAATGCAGTTTACATGTAAATCGACCAAATCGTATAAAATGATAAAAACTTTAGAATACTTTACTCTTAACAGCCAAAAGTACAGTTTATATGTAAATCGACCAAATCGTATAAAATGATAACAAAAATCCTCAATATGTTCTTTGCAGACAATTATAGCACCCTAATTAAGAGCTGTAAACTATCATGATTTGCTGGGTGCTAACCAAAAATAAAAGAAGTTGATAGTAGGGTGAATATCATATAATTAGCCCACAACTGAAACATAGCTGATCTTAGTAGTTAAAATATTTTGAAAGACTTCTAATGTAGAAAGAAGGTGTTCCAAGAGACAGAAACTACAGTAAAAGCTTCCCATAAACCGTTGGGTATTGAAAAAATGAATGCAAGATTATAACACTCCATTGCACCATAAGTGCATAAATAACCATTTTATATCACCCAGACTCAATTATCTAGTAATGTATTAGTTTAAAGCTTCACTATAACCTCTTGGTACTTAAGATCCATTTTTGTTCATTACACCACAGAGACATTTAAAAGCTCTTTCATTTAGCTGTTGATTTTAAGTTCATTTGAAGTTGAAGCCCCTGATGAATTCATCAGGCCTCATGCCTAGCCAGAGTTGAACTGTGAATAGTCTTTAACTTTCTAGTTTCTCCATACCCTTAGATCTCACTAGCAAAATGGGAAAGGCTAATGCAAAAAAAAAGTAGCTTTAAATATAAATATTATAAAACATAGACTGCTAAAAAAGAAAGTAAGAACTTGGATAAGATATTACCCACTAACACACATATACATATGTACTTACTTTCATAACAGCCACACCCACAAATATGAAGAAACTAAAAAACACTAAGACAGCATAGGATAAAAGCCGAGCCAGAACGACGGCATTGATGTTCAGGCCATCCAGCAAACCCATGATTATATGTTAATACTTGTTGGTACAAACGAGTTCAGTGATCTGTTGTCTGTAACAGAAGTTGAAGCCCCAGACTACTGAGACCTTTCATGTGGTGTCAGACTTTATTTCCAACTGAAAAAAATAAATTGAAACTATGATAGTAAATCTGAACAAAAACATTATACAATTCTAATTATAAAGAAAGCTAAACTGAATCCGTTAATTTACAGGGAAAGGCTTTAAAGCTTTAAAATGTTTACAACTGCCTTATTGTTTCCCATGTACATTATTTATAAGACAATAAATATTTTTTGGTAGTAGAATAAAACAGAATTTATTATCTTACAAATTCGTAAAGCATATATAGGCCATTATGTGTGTGTGCGTGTGTGTTGGAGGGGGGGGTCAATAAGCAACCTATAAAATACTTTCAATGGTATGCTTTTCAAATAGCCTCTAAGAATAACTCAAACTCTTGGCTGTTGAATGTGACTCAGATATTGTGCTCGGTGGAACTGTTATCACTAACAGAAGAAAGGGCAAAGGTAAGCAACAAGCGACAAAACCAGTACGCCTCGCCTAGAAGGGCTCATTAGCCTTGGCTGGCTACCCATGTAGGAGAAGGGAAAACAGAAGCCAATCTTCTGCTGCCTTTCAACAATATTCCAACATGGAAAAAGCTTCTGGAGTCAACCCCAAGTAAAAAATCAGGAGCTGGTAACCTTTAGGTAACATACAGTCCAGGCAGCACTTGCGATGCTGCTGGTCCCAAACTGTATCGGAAACTGCCGCTCATTTGGACACATCATGTGCGTGGAGAGGTTGACATAGCTAATGCCCAGACGTTCATCTCATTTCTTTCAGATGACTCTGACAAGTCACTGCAAGAGTGGTGGAGGCCAACACACACATACACATAGGCCTATTTTTACACATAATCACATTTATTGTTAAACTGTTGGCTTAGTTGCACAAATGACACATTTAAAGAAAGAGTTGGTATAGCTTAATTATGTACAATATAAATATATATGGTTACTGAATACTTAGTGACTGGATTAAAATGTTCAATCCAGTTGAAACCATCTAAGAGTGAAACTGCTATTATGAAAGGATGCATTGCAAATAATAATACATATAGGATCATGTGACTGTCCATCAAATGAAGAAAAAACATTAAAGCGTGTAGGGGAGGGGGGAGTGCTGTGATGATACCAATGGGCCAAACTGGAGGAAACTCATTAATTTATTTGGAAAGTTGTGCGCAGCACACCGTGGCTTTAAATTAAAATTTAAATCTAGGCTATTTCTCATGTTTGTGATATATATCTTCGCCTCGCGATGTTCCTCTGAAAGAAAATAGGCTCAATTCTATTGTTACTTTTGTGAAAGAGGTGTTACAATGGTAGCAAACATAATGTAAAGTAGCCTTTACAAAAACTTTGCAATATTATAGCAGTCTAATAACCATTTGCATTACTAACTTAATTTACACGCTCCTCTAAAACAAACATTCTTACTATAGTGCCCTTTAATATCAACTCTTAAGTGAAAATTAACTGTACAAAGCACCAATAACAAAACGTCTTAAAGTGAACACATTGCATTATGAACAAGCACACAAGATAGCTAACTTAGCACATGGTAATCGTCTGACGTATTACTCTTATGATACCCAAATCACCTTCCTGTGTATATACAGTAGAGAGCTTGTCAAAGTGTCCACTTTGGGTTGTGTAGACCTATCACTCAGTCACTAGCAGCTCCCAAGAGACTTCTGTATGGAGAGCTATGCACTGGAAAGCGCTCTC
>JADKLZ010000104.1:11734195-11753368 GCA_021533235.1 Biomphalaria straminea
AAAATAATGTCGAAACGTTTTCCTTGTCCTGAAATCATCGAAACCCGGAGAAAGTGTATACTGTTACGTCACTCGGTAAAACTTTGATCGTTCTGACGTGCGAAAGATTCTATAGATTCGCATTGGCGAAGACGTATTGATGGGATGGCGATGAAGCTGATGGTGCGGTAGTAGTTTTGACAGAGTTGCAAATTGCCTTTCTTTAGCAGCGTGATGATGTGTGATTTATCATCGTCACTCATCATCTCCCTGCCTTTCCAATATTATCTTTCAAAAAATAGAACCTTTTCTACTAGGCTAAAAAATTATCTACAAAACATTATTTACGAAACAAAAAAAAAAGGACAAGTATTAAATTGAAACCGAAAAATTGTATAATCATATATCCTTTAAGTTTTCTTTCTTTTTCATTAGGTCTACAGTCTCAAAACCAACCACAGACCGCACTCCACCGTGGGCGCAGTGTTCTTTTAGGGGAGTGCTAAAAAAAAGTTTGAGACTGCAATTTAGGCGCTGAAAATTTTGATCTACAATATTTTCTATTCTATTTGAACCTCGAGTAAAATTTTCCTAAAGCACATCGAAATTCAGACTCGAACCCCTGACTAGCCCTGATTTAGTGAACTCGCAGAGCGAAATTTATGCCACTTATTCACACATTTAAAACAAGCAAAATATAAATAAATATTAAAAAGCTTATATTAATAGTAGGCCTACCTATAGTTGTATCAATTAGTTTAGATCAATCATTTTGTAATAGATATACACTAACAATAATAAATATGTGCGATTAGAACTATAGCATATTAGATTCAAAACGAAATAATTAATTCCATTAGTTAGTTACCTGTTATCTTTCCCTTAGTCTGGTGGACCGTTGGGGCACCAAGCAAGACTTATAGACCATCTTTCTCCATTCCTATCTATTCTTTGCCCTGTTTAAAACCTCTTTCAATGGTAGGCTCGTCCATTCTTTTATGATGTCTTCCCACCGCTTTCTCTGTCTGCCTCTTCTTCTTTTTCCTGGTACTGTTCCCTGGAGGAAGGTCTTTGCGAGTCTCGAAGATCTTGTTATATGGCCATACATTTTAAGCTTTCGTTTCTTCACAGTAGTTAGCAGGCCATCATGGGGTCCGATCGCTGCAGTAACCCTGTCTTTAATCTCTTGATTTGTGATGCGGTCTTTAAATGTGATCCCTAGGATCCTTCTATGTAGCATCCCAATTCCATTGCTAGGATCCTCCTCTCTAGCTCTGCAGTCAGCGTCCAAGACTCACAAGCATATAGAAATGTGGCCATGACCATGGAGCTCATCAGTCTGAACAGTAGTTTGGGTTTTGTTTCCCATCCGAGACAATAGTTAGTTGACTATTTTTAAAATTGATTCTTGTGTTGGCTTGTAAAAGAGATAATTGAGCAAGATGTTAGCTTGATCCAAAAATGGGTGTGAGAGAAATAACGTATATAGATCTAGAAACGCATATATACAGAACGAGTTGATATAAGCTTTGTAAAAAAAAAAAAAAAAATCTAATATGCTATTCTGCAGTGGGTACATTGACAGGCATGAAAGATTGAGAAACTTATTGCGGTAACTGGTTTGCTATAGGAAGCTATAAATAGACAAAGAAAAGGTAGAAAAGAGTGGAGGGGGCAAACGACTCAGTCCTACATCTATATAGATCTAGATCTATACTTAGTAAACAGCTATCTTTATTTTCTGTTTATACATACCAGTGATTCCATAGCTCTTCTTTATGGGAGACGCATCTCATCTAATGTTTATCAACATGGAGGCTCGGTTGGCAGAGTATAGGGCTACGAAGGCAAAAGCTAAAAAGAGCGAACAGTCACCTTTACAGTTGTTGAAATTGTTTTTTCTGAATTTTGTTAAGCCTGTAAGCAGCAAATATAGATTATAATTTCATCAATCGAATCCAACTTTACACTTGCCTATGTCTCTGCTTTTAATCTTAATAATCTTATTAATTAATTTTGATTGATCATAAAAGACATAGATAATGATAATAAATCATAATTCATATCAATAATCATAATCATAACTTTTAGCATGGCATGGCATATAATCATTATAATGATATAATATAATGAAATAACATTATAATGATATATTATGATGATATGATTACGCCTGATTATGCCCTTTTTACGGTTACCATACATGAGACATCATATATTGATATGATTATTATGATTGATCATTTTATATGATTATACTCATACTGATAGTACTCAGTAGACATAGATCTACTCAGCCATGAATCATACGCATTGCATAGTAAGCATAGTATTCTGCATAGTGATAGTCGGGGCATAGACATAGTGCCAATAGAGTGAATAGTGCATGACGTGATTCAATCAGTGGCGTAGCATCCATGGCGCGAAGGGGTTCAATGAACCCGGGCCCACGACCATTTAGGGGCCCACATTCGATGGTGAAACAACCATGGATCCAGGGCCCCTCTATGCAACATAAGGCAATCTAATGTTTAGTAAACTTTTCACATGCAAATTATGAGTGAGTCTGGTATGAATGTACATTTTGTTTTTTTTTGTCATAATGTTTTGTTTGGTATAATGCACAAATTGTAAGAAAATTTCCTTACGGACAAAAAAGATTATTATTATTATTATTATTGTTATTATTATTATTATATTATCTTAGGGCCTCCATGAAATACTTAGTAGTTTGATATAATATCTGGACTTATATGGGGTCCAATATCTCAAATAGCCAGAACTCTAGATTTAGACTTAAAATAGGTATTAAACAAGAAAAAACATTTGGGAAACATTACAGATGTTGACATTTTAGCTACTTATTGTGAATTATTGGGGAGAGTTTTATAGGCCTAACACACATTTTTAAGATATAGCGATAATTACATTTATAATGGGATAGTGTATTTCACTTGAAATGGCTGCTTTTTTCGTCTGGTATGTGGACTGGAAAGTCCTAGGGATGGTCTTGGATTTATACCCAAACACAACACCAACGTTGTTTTCCAACCCAATCGTCAAAAAAAAAATATAGGCCTAATTATTTAACTCACAAACAAGCTTGCCCAACATACAAATAACCGGAATGACTGAGAACGGTGGATGATCTAAACAGAGCACATCAAAAAAGTTGACATTGCTGACTGAAAGTATTTCATAGCACAGTAAATGATAGTTGCAACTTTAAAACGCAAGAACCTTTAATTTAGTGGTAATCGAAAAGTGTATCGTTTAGGTGACACAAGTAACAACAACAATGTCTTAACAGTTCATATAATCATAAGAAAGCAAAACACACACCCTCTACCTCGACCCACAAATTCAAAACGAGATAGTAGACTTGGGCAATGCAATTTTAGCAAAACACCTAAAGGAGATCCAAATCTGTGCCATTTTTCTCTATCATGATTGACAGCACTCAAAGAGAATAAAAAATTATCAAATTTGGATTATTGTCCGAAATTGTTTTGTGAATTCCGAAATAGCAGAAAATCATTTGTAAGATTTCATATTTGTGAGAACCAGAAGTTTGTAGGATTGATTGAAAAAAATATTCTTAAGTAATAAAATATCACCATCTTTATTTAAATTACTTACGATACCAAGGCAGGGATGTTTTTTTTATATGAGCCAACAGTACAATAGCCTCAGTGTCGTAGTTAGGGATTTGGAGGCCCGAGAAGTTTAACCTCTTTAGGGACCTCTGCAATTTGACATTCGACATCCTGACATTATATAGAGGCTTAATATTTAATTGAAACCAACTTTAGAACACTCATTTCGGGTCCCCTTAGTGGGGGTCCGATGAGATGTTCAAATATGAACCCCACCATACCCTAGCTACGTCGACGAGAAGCCTTCATTTAGTGTCTCAACAAAAGCAGCCACTTGGAATGCTTTTTAGTAAATGTACTGATACATACAAACTACTGGATAACTTTGTCACACAAAATATGTGTCCTATTGGGGGGGGATGGGGCACATCAATATATTCTTGAACCCGGGCCCAAGGGTACCTTGCTACGCCATTGGATTCAATGATGATAATATAGACAGTAAAGTTATGTCATACTAATATTACTAATAGTTAATAATTAATTCATACTCATTAACTCATGGGCATAATATACTAGATTCTTATAGCCATGATACTGTGATTCATGATTGTGACATTAGTGACAAATCAGCATAAATGCTCTTTCTTCCCAAGTGCCATTAGAGCATGGCATGGGTTGCCTGAGCTAGCCAGGAAAACCAGTGACTAGGCAGAATTTAAGTTATTGGTTAATATGCATGACTGAATGCATGATGCATAGGACATAATCATCTTCTTCTTTGAAGTAATGTCTGTATTATATAAGATAAGATTTAGACTAGATCTAGATTCTAGAATAGATTACCCTAGTATATTCTATATTATATGTAAACCAATGATTTATTTTAGAAATTACAGGTGTGTCCCTACTCCAATTCCATTGTGTTTATCTATAATAATCTAGTTGTGCATATTAAAATGTAAACTCTGCTAAGAAGGCTAATTTATTACACTAGTTTTCCTAATTGATTCAGACAACCTATGGCATGGTTTGTTCTAATGGCATTAGAGAAAAATAAACAATATTATATATACAACTCTTAGTCATCTCATTAATGACACACACTGTCAGTCACCTGTGACTCACTGTCAATGACAGCATTTGTAAATAATTTAATATAAATATTATAATAAAAGTATAAATAGATATCTAGGTAGATCATAACTATATTTTACAAATTATAGTACATATTTCTTTAAATTATATAGATCTAATTATAATATTTTAAATCTTGACAAGACCAGGTAAAATGTAAACTAAGGTGCTGAGGTGTTGCCTTAGTCCTGGTCAGTATTGGTGATTAGATTACATTACTTCATAACACATCACCAAACTAGATCTGTATTGGCTAAATATTATTAAGAAATTTGACAAATTAGTAATTTTAATTTCACACTTTTTCATATATTTATAATTTATTAAATATTCTAAAATGTAGTAAAGATATAGATCTGCATCAGTTTTGTTAAATCTAAACTATTTTATTTTTCAGAAGAAAACACAACCAGATGAGCAAATAAAAGACATACTCAACGAAAAAGATGTCATAATTACTCACAGAAAGAACTTTTCACAGTCAACAATAGCTAAAGAAGAAAATAATAGTGACACAACAGATGGAACAGCAATTACCCAGCTGAAGCAAAATAGAACAACCTTGGATTGGATAATACTAGCATCTAAATTTTTACTGTGGCTAGTACTGTGGGCTTTATTCATTGAGCTCCAGTTTGGTGCTGTTTTTTTTACAATATCTCTCATCATTTTTATATACCTCAATACAAGGACAGGTCCCAGAGACAACAAGTTGAGTGCTTATTCTGTTTTTAACAAAGAATGTGAAAGAATTCATGGTACCTTGACAGCTGAACAGTTACAGAGGAATATGTTTAGTGTGCCTGGGCTCCCAGGTTAAATATTGCCAGACTCTGTCAAGATATAAATTGATTTCTGGACTTAAAATTTATGAATTTTATGCATCTGCTTTGCTGATTACTCTAATATGGAGTCTATAGACTCATGTTGGCTGTGTTATCGAAACTTTTTTTTAAACAAAATAATTTTGATTGCTTAGAAACGTATTGACTGAGGGTTAGAACATAGAAAGTATAACTTATACCATCAATGTCAAAAAGCAATGTTATTTCTGCTCTTGCATGTAAAATGTTTTATATGTTTCAGATGTTCCTTCAGAGTTGAAGATAATTTACTTCCTAGCCCAAACATCCTGCAAGACATCAATAAATCTGGACAACAGTCTAGTGCGCAAACCGCTCGACCAAGCAGCCATCCTATACATGCTTATACATGATATATTTTATTCACACAACTCTGTTGACTTGAAACTTAATTAGCCTCTCATTCCATCTCTAGATAAAAAATCATTCATTGCAATGTTGCCTCTGATGTGATTACTGAAGTGCACAATAAAACTGAGAATTTCTTCACATTAATGTTCAACAATACTGAATTTCTTCTTGTGCCCATTTCTTTTAACTACTGCTGTTAACTGATAGGGATTAAGTGGGTTTTTTTTTTAATATACTCTCCTTTTGCCAACTCAAATATCAGACAACAGCCAAGCTTCACATTTCTGAAGTGCTGCTGAAATAGTTCTTCATACATGATCTTGCCCTCATTTGTATGATGAAATGATAAAGATCTTTAGGTCAATGTATACATCACCCCATGTCCTTCAGAAATTCCTGAGCTCCAACATCTACATTTGCAACACATTCCCTCTAAACTCTCAACTTAAGGGATTTTTCAGTTAGGTTCAAAGTTCATCCTTATTGTGACATGCATCATTAAATTACAATTTTTTAGATTTGTTTGCCTTTTTAGCTGTTTGATTTTATTGTCAAAGTGCCTTAGGTATAGAGTCTACATCTTTGTTAAAGTAAAGAAAAAGTAACCCTTTCAAACCTTGTGATCTATAGGGTTAATGATGTAAAGCTCTTCTGTTTCTGTCTGACAGTTAATGAAGGTGTCATGTCGTCAGCACAATGACAAACCACCTTTACTTTCCCTAATTAATGTCAGGTGACTCACGACATCTCTTCATTCTGAAGTTAAAAATCCAAGCCTTCGCTGAGATTCGAACCCGAGTGCTTTACTACTCAGCCACTACCCCCCCTCCTCATTTCTTGGCTAATGACCCAGTTGAAATGGCATTATGGTTATTAATGCTTATGATAATAAGTCCAAGTTTCTTGTTATCTATTTATTAAAAGAAAGAAGATGAAAAAACAAAAGATTTTGAGTTGAGTTTTATTCATTGAACTAAAAATAAAAAACAACAGAGGACAAAAAGTTGTAGAAAAAAATAATTGTTGTACAATTTATTGCCCACAATATAACACATAATGTGCACATCACAAATCAGTAGTTATATTTCTCTTGATCCCACCTATAGTACATTTATATTATACATCAAATTCTGAAACTATAAATTAAGTTCCACAATACAGTAGTTTGGAGTGCCAAATATTTTTAATTACAAATACAAAGTAAAAAAAAATAAATTGTCATACTAGTACAACTCTGTTATGTTGAAAATGGGATAAATAATTTACTTTTAATGTATCTGTAATAGAACATATCTCTTTACAGGTCTGTTCTTATAAATAAATTATTCAGTGACAAATTTTTGTTTACAAGGATGTTTAGTGTTTGGTATCCATTTTTAAACTCATGGACTCTAGAATCACACATTACAAATAATAAAATCAAATTTCCACCTTCACATAGATTAAGGACATTTGTTTTAGAACTAGACCATGAAATGTTATTCAGTTTTGTTAGTCTTCTTTTCTTACATGCTCTAAATAAAAATAAAGAAGGCACAGGAAACAAACATTGTATACATTATTTGTTCACTATAGTTTTCTGGACTTTGTGCTAATGATCAGCTATCACTTCTAACAAGTGAAATAAAAATTATGTTGTCCTATAGATCTACATCTTGTCAGCAATAATTTACTTTGGAATAAGAATTATTATTCAAGTGACTTTCTGAGTAAGTGACTTTCTGAGTTATTCTACAATTTCTGTTCAATGCATGTAATACATGGCCAATTTTAAACTCCAGAGGCTATATCAGCTTGAGCTTCCTCAGCTAATGAAGCAAGTCTTTGGTATCCTTCAATGTGAGTAGGTTGAACTCCAAGATCTTCCATCTGAAAACATTAGTATCCAGAAATGTATCAAAAGAAACATAACAGAAATGTTCATAATAAAGAACAAGGTTAGTTTTAGTACAATGGCATAATGGGACAATAGCTATATCACAAACTTCCTGTCCATTAAATAGAGAAATATCAACAAGTGTTAAATGAAATGTTTAAGATTTTGTCTTCTTTAGGCAATATTCCAAAGCTCCATACCTGATTTTGAAAACTTTTGATGTCAATAATTAATTGATTTCTAATTTTGTCAGAGTCGCTCACTCCTCCAGTTTTCTCTTTCTCCTTTTCTCCCCCTCTTGCCTTTTTTAAACGCCGAAGGCTTTCTTCCATTTTCTTTGTTGAAGTCAGAACTTCTGCTGTTACATCTGAAAATCTTAAGAACAACAACAAAAAATTTCATTTAGCATTTCACATTGCAAAAATAGTTTTAAATAGCGTTATAAGTAACTTTTTTTTTACTTTTAGGTTTATATTAGGCCATTTTTTTTAAGAATCAAATTGTTAAGAATGTGAAAGCAAAAGAATAAACAAAAGAAAAGAATACTTTTTAAAAACAAAACTTAGGGAAAGAACCGTTAAGTACTGCCATTTATCTGATAATATGTGGTTTATCCTCCTTTCTGCTATATAAGACAAATTTAATTAATTAGTACTAAATGATTAACTAAAAGGTTATTTTTTAGATTGATTCGTGTATTGTTATTGACTATGACTAAGTATACTAAATTTCAACTTAATCTGATAATGCAGGGGTTCTCAACCTGTGGGTCACGACCCCCTTGGGGGTCGATTGACGATTTGCCAGGGGTCGCCTAAGACCATCGAAAATATGGATTGTTGTCTATTCTTCTATTGCTGTATGTATGTGTCAGAGGTGGGAGGTCGCAACAAAGTGGGGGATTGTAAAAAGGGGTCGCCAAGCATAAAGAGTTGAGAACCCCTGTGATAATGAAAAAAATGTGTACCTGTTAGAAAGAAATAAGGGTCTAAATCCATATATATCCACATTTTGAAATCAAACAAAATAATTAATCACAGAAATTAATTAACTTATTGTGTTGTTTTTTATGATTCAGGTCTTGTCCGGTTTAATAAATAATTGTGCAAAATTGTAAATTGATCCAACCAAGAATGGGAAATGGATCAGACAGACAGAGTGAGTTGATATAAGCTTTGTAAAAATAATTGTTGTGTGCCTGTAAAAACTTACAGAATTTATGATTTAAAATTAATTCTGCAGCCTTTTATGATGATTACTTACACCTTCCTTATTTAAATTTCTCATGGAGAAATTTTGTTTGTGAAAACAAAAGTAGGACTCATAGGAATAGATGCTTTTGTTTTGTTCTGAATATTGTTTGTGAAAACAAAAGTAGGACTCATAGGAATAGATGCTTTTGTTTTGTTCTGAATATATATAAAAAGACTACTTACTGTTGGCTCAATGTAGCGAATACATGAGTTAAAAATTCTACTCTCTGCTGCTCATTTAATGCTTGTGAATGTTCAGCACAAAACTGAGTTAAAGGTTTCAGAACACTAGAAAGATATGTGGATGGTTTGCTTGGAACCTGAAAAATAAAGTCAGGCTTAGAACTCTTGGTAACAAAATAAGGAAACCAATTAAAAACATAAACATGATTTATAATGTAAATTTATAATCTAAATTTAAGAACTGAAGGGCGACCAGTAAAACTAGAAAACCTTATTTACATACTAATAACTAATGTCTTTTAGGTTTTCTCATTCTAGGTTTTAGGTACTGAGACAAATCCACAGACCAAACATGTTTAGGCAATAACTAAAAGAGTTTCCCTTAACAACACTTGAATTTAAAATAGATGATAGTTAAAGTTTATATATATAGATGTGTGGTTGATTTTGTCAAGTGAGGCCAAATTGTGAAAAATTGGATTGCTTTATTTTAAACCTTAAGAATTAAAGATCATTAGTTTTGTTAGCTAATTTTCTATCCAAATAATGAGAAAATACACATTAAAAGCTGTATGATAGTGAATAAAAAGGATCTCAATTTGATTTCAGAAGAAATCAAGATTTTCAGAAAAATAAAAAGAAAACTTAAGTGGAGAGTTTTATGTAAGAAGCATACTTATGGAAATGAGAGAAAATTCCAAATCTACCTTTTTTTTTCATTGATTAAAAAATTGAAAAGAATCTAATATACTAAGTTAAATTATCTACATAAATTTAAACTCTAGAAACCTCTTTGTTGGTTCTTCTGTACAGTCTTGGAATGTCATTCACTTGGTTCAGATAAACGCTACACTTCTTTACAACATCTTCAGTAACAATAGCCCAGAACTTGGGCTGGTAATCACAGGCCTGTTTGAGCTCTTCAATTAAAGCCTCTGAGACATAAAAAGGATATTGACTAGACTATTCTAATAAACAAAAAAAAGTTTTTTCTTGATACTCAGAATCTTAATATTATTTAATAAAAATTGTCAAAATATGTCAAAGCAACTGAGTCCAAACTATCCAACTTGATATTCTGCTGACCAATGACACTATAGCATTAAGAACAATGAACAAATTGAAATGAGCTCTATATCATCTGTTCCAATGATCTCAAATGGACAATTTTGTACTAGCATACACCCAAATGTTAATTAGTAAAAAAAAATAACATTACAATATTAAATTGTTATTAAATATTAAAAATGAAAAGTATTTATAGTCTGATAGTAAAAAGAAATTAATAAGAAATAAAAGTACATTTTTCACTTTGCATTACAAGCATTGTGGGAAGCGTGGTCGAGAGGCTAAGTGCGCTTGAGCTTGGCTTGGCTACCTAGAAGGGGGCTTGAGGTTCGACACCTGACTCGGGCAGAGTTGTGTTTACTGAGCACCTAAAGGCAGCACGGAAAACCAACTCCTAGATACACCCTTCCCCCACTGGTCCACAAGTGAGATTGGACCAAAGCGCTCTGAGCATGCTATAAGCATGAAAGTAGCACTATATAAAAGCTATAATAATAATCTAGATCAATCTATTCCTTAAAATGCTAAAGTGAAGATATGTAATTTTTAAATATTTTTATTCTATCAAGTCACTATGAATAATCTATAATGTACTGATACCTTTTATTGCATCAACATTTTCTATTGCTAGATATTGTAATTTAGGTTTTATTATCTCCTCAAACAAAATAGGAATCTGGAGAAAAAAAAAAAAATTAAAATGTTAATTCTTTCCATATAATTTGACTGGTTCACTGATTATATGATGTTTGCTTATAAATTGTCAAAATAATTCTTAATCTTTCTGCCCAGTCTTCAATATTCCTAACATGAGTTCCCCCACTATAACTATGCAATCACTAAAAGATTTCCCCCCATAACAACACTTGAACTAAATATAGGTGACAGCTAAAGAATGCATCTTTATATAGATATGTGGTTGAGTTTCAAAGGGAGACATGATTTAAACTTTAAACAAAAAGAATTCTTACAGCTTTTGTTGTAGATTTTCCAATCACTTGGATTATATGATTTCATTATCTAAAAAAAAACTAAGAGAGAAACTGGTCAGAAGAAGACATGCTTCACTGGTCCAGGACACTAACAATCAGCTGAAAGTGGACCTTTTTTTTTCTAGAACATGCAAAACTTCTAAAACTACTTTATGTTACCAACAATCAGAGAATTTTTTGCACAAATACTTAATGAAATCACCTTAGATAATAGAGTGCCCATGTCGGCTAGTAGGGCTACTATCTGACCAGTCACTAACAAAGGTTTAAACATAGTGTCTTGAAGGTGACTTGGCTTTGGGGACATTGAGCGGGTCATGACATCACCAGCAGCAGAAGCGTTGCTCAACAAATCAGGAGTTGCAGAGCGTGGCTTAATTTCAGCAGCTGATTCAGATTTGCTTGTCTGTTAAAAAAAAAGGTAAATATTTCTTAGCACATCATGAATTGGTTTTAAAATTTTGGGTGCAAATATAAAACCATATTATTTATAAATAATTAGAACAATACTTTTTTTTAACTGCTCTATTCTTATTTGTTTAATATATTTTTTAAACTGAACTTAGCTTAACACTAAGACTACAAGTATTAATCATTAGAATTTAAACAATTTAAAATTCACATTTATTTTAAAATATATATTCATACTAGCAACTTTATGACTGGAATGATCTATATCAGCTTATCTATTGTATATAGGCCTAGTATAGTACATATCGTAAAAATATGTAAAAAATATTTATGTAAAAATGCTTTTGAAACACAAATTTGAAGGATAATTTTATTAATATTAAATAATGAAATCAATGGACCTTCTTTTGTACTTGTAAGTGTCAAAGTAAAAAACTATAATTGCAAAGTGTAGTTCTTAAAATTAGATCTAGATCTAAATCCTTTTGATCTTTTCTCATGTCTACATTGTAAACAAAGCCTAGATCCATAAAATAGTATAGCTGTAATAGAGTTGGGCAACTTTTTTTTTTTAGGGTTTTAAGTTTGTTTTAGGGCTACAATTCATACACACAGGTCTAAGTTAGTACCCAAGGAACATTTCTGTCAAGTTTTGTCAAGATCGGTGAAACGGTTTTGATTTCTATACGGGGACATATATACGCCTTTGTTTTCCTTTTATATATTAGATATATATGTATTTAATATTCTTCATGAACTGTCCTTGTAGTTTGAAATCTAGGAATTTTCTTAGATTCATCTCTTTCTTTGAACCCATTCTTAAGTCAACTTATCAGATTAGGCCAAATTTGACAATGGAGTAAACAAAAAAGCTAGCAAGTCATTCATACTCTCCAGCCTTGACTACTGCAATACCATTTTTTAATAAAATTGCATGAATAGTCCTAAAAAGTTATAGTTTGCTGGCTTTTTCAGTGCATGGAACTAAGGTTTGGAACTCGCCCCCTATTAATTTCAGAAAAACAACATGCTTCACTACATTCAAGAAGAACATAAAAATTGTATTCATTACCTCTTCTTGATATACTTCATCAATCCAAGTTTTATATCTTGATAAAAGCTGCAGATTCAATTTTACAAATCTGCAAAAAAAAAAAATATTACTTAAGAAATGAGCCAAGAAGTAAAGAATAAGCCCTAAGAACATTGAGACATAAGTTTCTTGTTGAAGATTATTGTATATTTACTGCCGGTCCTTGTGTTGTTTTCAGTGCTGTCAATGATGTCAGCAGCTCCTTGTGTATATTAAAGTAAAGCTGAATTAAATGTGTAACAATTTTATTAAAGTTGATGAAAAAAATGTGAAGGTTATGTATGATTATCCTACCTATGTGTTAAGGCTGCTAAATAGACATCTTCTCTCCAGCACCATAACAATGAGGCCCAAAGAGCACTTGAAGAGCTTAAGAGAAATTCTGAATCCCCTACACAAATAAGTTAGAACAAACATTAGAAAACAAGTGAAACATGGGGACACACATTTTTTTTGTGTTCATTTAATTCAGGTCAACAACTTGAATAATAAAATCAAATTATAATGTTTACAAACCTGTAACTTTATTAAAACCAGAACACAGAGCTGTTTCAAAAGCCACTGCAATATCTTGAAATCTAATACAGAAAATGAAAAAAAAAAAGGCAAAATGACCTTTATACAACTTTAAAAAAAATTTATATATATTGAAATGTAGTGAAAGAAACAAACATTTTTTTCCACATAAAAATTAAAGTAGACATGCATAGAAAAGTATTTTCGAGAAGGTAACAAAAAACTACTGCAGTGGGGTGGAAATAGCTGCTAGAATCTACACATTCATAGAAAAGTATTTGTATGATTTGCTTACATAAACAATTACAAGAAAAACAAAGGGGAAGTAAAAATGACTCCAAACATTTATAAAGGATGAAATGTAAAGAGAAACATTATTTAAATTTTTTGTTAGTACAAACAAATTCAGCTTATACCTTATTTGAAAGTAGACAGGTAAACTCCAACGACCCAGCAATGAGGTGTAACTGGCATGTTCTCTGAGGCGATTAACACTAGCCAGTGAGCCACAGCATTGTTCATAGTCATCCAAAAATTTCATGCAAGCTGTGAACTTCTGTTAAAAGAAAAGTTACTTTTTTTGTGCTGGAAACTAAAAAAAAAATATAAAATTTTGGTTTTTCATTCTCAAAGTATATTTCTAAAGATATATGAAGTATTTGTGGTACGTTTTTATCCAGAAGAGAATAGTGATGATTATGAAGTAGAAAGAAATGTTTTGAAAGATAGAAAGGAGTACAAAAGATATGACCATATTGAAGAGTTTTTATTATGTAACTAGAAAATTTCTCAACAATGATGAATTCATTTTGATTTAAGTTCAATGCTTAAACAATGAGTGAATAGATTTTATTAGCACATGCATTAGACTACTGAAATGTAATGACCTTTTTTATGTTGATAAATTAAACTACTTCTTTGGTTTTGCCTGGAATATTTGTATTTTAGTTAAGCTCATGTAAGGTTATGTGTTCAGATGTTTGAAATCTAGAACCCTTGAACAAAGTACCACAGGAAACTAAAAAGATTAGATTGACAGCTGGACAAACAAATGTTTACCTTATGAAAAACATCTGGGTTTCCTGGAGCAAATATGGAAGAGGTTCTCATCTCTAGATTTCTTACAACTTCTGGAAAAACAGCATTCACTGCAAAATCATAGCCTCTAACAACTTCTCCACCACTAATAATATAGAAAAATAAAAAAAAGTAACTATATAGATCAAAGCACAGAAAAAATCATCTTTCTTATGTCAATATAATTATATGGATTCAAACTAATGAACATAACTTACCTCAAACCAGTTGTTATCCCAGTTAAGACAGAACATTTCTCCGGGAAGAAGCGAAGGACATGTTCAAACATGATAGAAACATCTTTGTTGTGTTGTTGAAGATAATCTTCATTGATGATCTAGAGACATTTTTTTATTATCAGTAATATACTTGTGGCATAGTTAGAAAGGTGACATGTTTGCAAATATAGAGAGGTTTGAAATTTGCAAAACAAAAGTAGAACTCATGTAATGTGAACTTTGATTTAGATCAGGATCTGGTTTATTGAGATGTTTTACTAAGTGACATCGTGCACTATGAGAGAACAGAGCAAGCAATGAAATAGAGTGAAAGATTTTAAAATGTTTTGAAAGTTTGTTATTGGGAAAATGTTATTTTTACAGTTGATGTAACAAAATACATACATCTAATGCAAACTTATTTATTTGAACAAGTAGAGTGAAAAAAAATTTAATTGAATCTTTGTAGCTATAGCTTGACTAGCTTTGGGAGTGAATCAAAAATGTTCATTGAGAGGCTGTTTATAGTAAGTAATGAAGCATTCAAATTTATTATTTATAATAAACAAAATAAACTAAATATCTTCAAAATTTTACATGATGGTTAGTCTGTAACATTTACACTGTAAAATAAGGATAAAATTCTAAAAGCATAAAATGTAGGAAATGATGACCATTTATCTATTACTAACAAGTCTATTCTTATTTTAAACAGATGTCCTATTCAGAATAAATCTGAACCCAACTTTCTATGACAAAGCAACAGTTCTCATACTTTTAAAAATCAAACTGACACAAGGAAATCAACATAGATATTTAGGAGTAATAATAAGTAATGTGATAACTACATACCTCCTCCATATAAGGTCGTACAATGTGCTCCCTGAATAAGTTCTCTGCATCATGAGTTTTGTCTATGAGTGCATAGGTTCTTAAACACTGCCTCAACATGCCAGTATTGCTGGTTTCTAGTCCTGACAGGAATGAGCCTTCCAGACTGTACTGAAGTGTTGTGGTGATGGCTGCTATTCGCTGTAAAAGAAATACACTCAGTGTTAAAATAATTATCATGCATCACGTTTCAGAAAAAAGTCTGTATATATATATTAATCAATTATAAAGAAAATTTGTAATGGATTTGGTAATTAACATTGTCTTAATTACCATTTCACAAATGATTCCTTCTACAAGAATATAGGGAGTTGCAAAAATCAGTGGTCACAAATGATTGTAAAAGTTTAAGACTAAAAAGGGGATAAAACAATTTTAAAAACATTTTAATTAAAATGCCCTAAAAATTAGAAACTAAAAAAAAGTGTTGGGTGTGTTTAGTTTGAGTCTTAGTTTCTACTTTTTAGTGCAGTGTTTCTCAAACTTTTTTGTCTGCCGGCACAGTAAAAAAACTACAAAAATTTTGCGGCACACCACGAAGAGCAACAGTTGTTTTAGACTAAAAAGAAAAAAAAATTTTAACTGTTAAAAGTGTTACATTCAATATGAAGGGTGTGCCTGTTTTTGAGAGCAAATGCAATCTAATCGAGGCTCCAAAGTCAACAAACAAACTCCCATTTCATCGTCTATTGTAAGAAGTCTCTCTTGTTTTCTTAGACTTGATTTCAGTCAGTGCTAAAAATCCAAACTTACAAAGCCATGAAGATGCAAATAGAAGAATTATTTTGATTGTTTTTTTAAACTGATTGCAGGATATAACTTGTCGGTTGAAATAAAACCACATCCAGGCTTTTCTCTGCAAAACGTGACTTAAGAACTGCATCATTTTTTTAAATCAATGAGCTGCACTTCTTCAAGTGTAAGATTTTTAGCTTCATTGTTTCCAAATGGATAGCTGACCCATCCATACTCATTACTTCCAACTGTTGGAAAGTAATGCTGCAATACCGACTGCAGGTGTATCAATGTGTCCGGAATTTCGGGATGATTTCTTTATTTGAAGCACATTCATTGTAAGTAGATCTTACTTTGCCACAAAGACAATTTTTCACCAAATGACTTCAGTTTTGAGGATATAGATGGTGATGGTGGTTTCTGATGTTCCTTGAAGACTTATAGTCAATGAATTTAATTTGTCAAATATATCAGAGAGAAATGTCATATTAATCCACCAGATTTCGCCATGAATAGAAAATCCAAAGTCTTTTTTTTTCAGCCTTTTAGAATGGATCAGCTCAGCCTTGAGTTGGACGACATGCTTTAACACTTTTGTTCTGAAAAGCCAACGAACGTTGATGTGATACAAGAGACATTTCTAGTCTGAATCCATTGCTTCACAGAGCTGAGAGAAAACTCGCAATGCAAGCATTCGAGATTTCATGAATTTTACAACTTCAATCATTTGACCCGAACAGACATCAAATCTTTCGGCAAGATTTGAAGGCAAGAGCTTCTCTGTGGATCATGCAGTGAATAATTAATGCAATTGGATTTTCTAGACGCACAAGAGTGACGAATACCTTTCTATTTCCCTGCATGGAAGGACAGCCATCGGTGCAAACGCTGACACAGTTTTTCCACTGTAGTTTGAAGAGCAAAAGGTTTTCGTTCACCACTTTGAAAATATCTTCGCCTTTGGTCGTAGTTGGGAACTCTTTGCAAAATAAGAATTCGTTAACACATTTTTCATCCTTTATGAAGCAAATAAAAGCTAGCAGCTGAGTTTTGCCACTTACGTCAGTGGATTCATCAACTTTAAGAGACCACAGCAGAGACACTTCATCGTTAGTCACGTCGAAGAGTTTGCAGATTTGATCATGTAAATCTGACGATAAGTTTCAATTCAGCGCGGGATAGTGTCATCAGACAATGGAACTTTTTTAACTTTTTCGGCGGCATCGGGTCCTAGGATAGTTTCAACAACTAATGCTAAGGCTGGTGCAATGACTGATTCAGTCTCTGAGTTTGGTTTCTTGTGTTTTGCTAATAAGTGAGCAACAAATAACTTGCAATCAATCCCTTTAGGCAGCTTTAGGTAGTTCGTAAGTTTCTTAGCTTGTATATTTTGTTGAGCCCTGATGTTTTCAAAGTATTCCTTCGGCTGCGCTTTTACAACTGGATGTTTTGTTTCCAAGTGTCTCTTCAATATGCGCCTCATTCGACAGAGTAGCATTACAGATCAGACAGAATGGCAATGGAGAATCTTCAGGTTCCGAAGATATGAAACTGTATCTGATGTAATATTCTTTGTATCTTCATTTGGTTCCTTGCTTTTCATTTAACGCTTTAGCAGTTTCATTTTTGCTAACGTATTTCTCCATGGATAGCAAAGAAAAACGCTTATAGATAATTTGTTTTTATTAGCATACACCTAAACAATTTACACGAAACACATCCCTTATTATTATCGTTACCAATTCAAGAACTGCTGTGAATCATAATAATATTATATGTATAGTGGAAAACAGGGGCGGACTGGGAATCAAAATCGGCCCGGGCATTACCGTATTAACCGGCCCACAAATACCATGTCATATGTTGTATCAGTGCTAAGCTCATGAAATGTGTGACTAGTTTTCTTATTTTTTTAATTTTTGTTTTTGGTTTATTGAAAGGGGATTTTAAGCCCAGCCTCTTCTCTTTGGCTTCACTGTGGCAGAAACTTAAGTTTCCGTTTCAGACAATGAGGTCTGAGGCAGCTGATGGTTTGAACCCCCCTCCTGCTACGCCCTTGTGTCATATTATATTTGTAAGCCTAATTCTCATCAAAACATATAACGTTTAATAAAATATCGAAAACTGAAAGTACGCTCTCATAGGATTACATATTATATTTAATTTATACCTGTATGTGATCTGAAAACTAAAATATAAAATACAATAGCAGCATCAATGAGTTTGAAATGAATGAATTATTAAATATTTTGGAGACTTTTGGTATTTTTATAGCTTACAGACGTTACTTTAAAAAGAAATTTAGGCATGCATGTTGCGATGTTGCTCTTTGACTTAAGTCGTGGGTATTCCCATCTGACACATTCCATTAAAAGATTAGAGAATGCAGAACGGTTAGAGAGACACTTACTGTGAAAAGCTCTACATCCTACTACATTCTCAAAAAAACGAGAATTGTATATGAATATGACCAATAAAAATATAAATCTTCTATCATTAAATATCAGATGTGACAGCGCTATAAAAAACCAGATAATTTAGTATACGAATTTCCGTCATTGACTTCATACTAAGCATAAAAAAAGATCCCATTTCAGAGTATTTCAGACCTTGTGGTCTATAGGGCAGATGATGTAAAGGTCATCTGTTTCTGTGACCTACGGTTAACGAGGGTTTCGTGTGGCCAGCACAACGATCTTTACTTTTCCCATTAAAGCTGGGTGAACTCAGAGGCGCCCAAAGATCTCGAAATTAAAAATTCTAGTCTTCACCAGGATTCGAATCCCGGACCCCAAGCCAAGCGCTTAACCACTCTGCCACCTCGCCACCATGATATACTGAGTATATATTTGCCGTTAATTAAAATAGCAAAAATAATTATTTAGATCTTGATCTTGATTTGATATTTTTTTAAACATACAATATTTTTTTGTA
>JADKLZ010000104.1:11761374-11779394 GCA_021533235.1 Biomphalaria straminea
GATGCAATGGAGTCGGACCATCAAGGCCAAAATATTTTATTTTTTTTTAATTTTTAAATAATTTAAATTTAAGCACACTATTACTATAATAATAATTTAAATTCTTATTAATTATTATTAAATTAAATTTTTAAATTACTTTCATAAATTCTTCTTTATCAAAACATAGTGAAGCTGGGCCAGAAGGTAAAGTAAAGCCCTTATTTGCCGCATCCACTGTCATTTTAAAATTGATTTAGATCTAGATAGACTAGATGAGTAATCTAGATCTAGATCTAGAGTCTAAAAAACCCTCTCTAATTAACTTAAGTCAACAACAGTAATTTTTTTCAAGAATCGTTGATATGATGTGTTGTCAAACGAAAAAGACACTGGAGTGCTTTCCCTTTACCGGAATCATTAAAAAAAAAAAAAAAAAAACTGTTAAGCACTAGCATAAGTCGAAAAACAATATTTGCTCTTCTAACTTGTTAATTTTTCAGAGATGGCAGACACTTCAAGATTCCGTTGCTTATCTCCATTATTTCAAAACCTCTTATTTAAAGATGATGATTGTCCAACTAATACATCAATCGAACAGGTAGATATAGATTTAGCTAAGCCTTGGGCCTAGAGATCTATTAAAATATAATTAAAATAAATAATATGACTGGTCACTGAAAATACTGATCTGATGTCTTAAATTAAAATAAGTTAAAATGAGTCAAACTCAAACTGCCTAACTAAAGTTACTTAAAGTTTAAGGCTAAGGCTAGGCTAAGGTTTAGGTAGCTCAAGATGAACAACATTTTGACATTAGTATTACTGATTAATTTGATTAATTTACTTTTCAAGGGATTCTCTATTTTCATTGGACATTTAGAATAATTTAGATAGATCTATTAACCAAGTAAAATGAAAATGTCTAAACAAATTCAATAAATTTTATACATTATTTTAAGTTACAGAAGTTTTATCATCCAGAATCTAAGTAGGAAATTTAAAATTTTATACTTTGTAGTTTGTATACTAATACTAGACTTAGACTCTATAATTAGATCTAACTATTAATATAACTCAACTTACTGGATATCTTGATCCATGATGATGAGACAAACATATATCTATGTCAATAATAATGATAATAAATAATGCTTCATTACCAGCCATATGTAGTAATTAAGTAATATGACATCTGCACACACACAAAGTTTTCAATGTCATAACAGCAGAGTGCTTTTTAAGTAATTTAATGATTTAAATTTAATTGTACAATTTCAGAAAGCAGTTGAAGAGAGTGTGCTAAAATGTTACAGAACATTTCGATCTTCGCTGGATATTTATCCAGAGTAAGTAGGAAGTATAAAATACTTTTTTATGTTGATCCCCTGTATCATTTTTTGTCTCTTTGCTTTTTAATGTCTCTAAATTTATATTCAGTGAAGTCATTGATTTTTCTGTAACATTAAGTTTTGTAATGTTTTCATTTGAAAAAAAAATGGTTATATTTATATGAAGTAGATCATAATTTATCCAGACGTAAGTTATCCTGAATGTCAAATGTCTAGACATCCTTTTTGTTTTACAGTATGGTATCTAAGTGATCTTGCTGATGTGAAGCGAAAGATTAGTGATTATTTCTCTTAATAATGGTAGTTAACTTTGTATAGCACTTTTTTCCCCTTCCTGTATATTTTACTTGAATTTTATGTTTTTGTACGGCACTATACCCCATTTGAATTTTTTATATTGTTGATGAAATGGACCATTTATTAATATTCTGCATTCAATTATTCAGACAGTTCACAATTACGTTGGATAATCAACACTTTAATATACTCTAAAACCCTTTTTTTTTTAAAAAAAAAAAGGTGGGGGCTATATTAGGAGAAATGAAGATGATAAATTAAATGATAAAATAGTAAATTTCACAAAATTTCCTACATTTAAAGATTTGACAAGATTCATATATCATACTATCTTTGGATCCACTCATCTACAGACTGTTAAGGCTTCAACAGTCTGTAGATGAGCGGCTCAGAGCAGAACAAGCAGGATTCCGAAGAGGAAGATCTTGTGCAGAGCAGATCTTCGTTCTACGAAATATCATAGAACAAAGTATTGAGTACCAACAACTGCTAGTGATCAGTTTCGTAGACTTTAAGAAAGCTTTTGATAGTGTCCACCGAGAATCACTATGGAAAATAGCCAGAGAATACGGCATCCCAGCAAATTCGTCCAGATCCTACGACACCCATACAGTCAGTCTAGTTGCTGAATTAAAACAGAAGAAGGAGCAACAAACAGAGTTTTTTAGCATTGAGAAAGGGGTGCATCTTATCTCCCTTCCTTTTTACTCCTAGCCATCGACTACATAATGAGGAGAGCTATGAACCAGACTGCCTTTGGTATTCCATGGTGTGAACAAAACCGAATGATGGACTTGGACTTCGCAGATGACGTTGCACTACTCGGGGCTACAAATAAAAGTATACAAGAAATGACAGAGAGCCTAGATAGAGAGGCACCCAAAATTGGACTCTGCATAAACTTGGATGAAACAAAAATTTTGCGAGTGGTATATAAGGCAAAGGGTGCCCCTGTCAGACTTGTTGAGTCAAAGCTTGAAGAGTTGGACAAGTTCACTTACCTTGGCAGCATCATGATGGGGATGCATACCATGATGTAGTGTGCCGAATAGGAAAGGCAGTGAGCATTTTCCAAAGACTGCAGCCTATTTGGACAAGCCAAGTCATTGGACTCAAGACAAAAAATACACCTTCTCAACACAATCATCATTCCAACTGCAACATATGCATGTGAGACATGGAAGTCATCTGTCAAAATTGAGAAGAGACTAAATGTGGCTCAACAAAAATGGCTGAGACGGATTCTGAGAGTCAGTTACACAGATCGAGTCTCAAACAAGGAAATCTTAGGCCGAACTGGGAGTCGAACACTTAGTGAGGTTGTGACAGAATGTCGCATGAGGTTTGCGGGACATGTTCTACGACAAAATGAACTATGCATACCAAGAATTGCGATGAAATGGAGGCCAATATGAGGAAAACGCAAACAAGGACGTCCTCGTATAACTTAGCTTCATACCTTCATGGAGGACCTCAGAACAGTGGACACCAGGTGGGAGGAGGCTGCCGATATTGCCAATGACAGATCTTTATGGAGACAGCTTGCCGCCCAATGTGCCGAATGGTGCGGGAGGACCTAAGTCTAAGTAAGTCTTTGGATCCAATATTTTTTTCACAGGCTTAGAAAATATATATGTTAGCCAACAGTAATAGCCTATTACCTACATTTTGTCAGTAATAACTAATACATTCTGTCATGGTGTCTGCTGTTTCCACACTATGTTTGCATTGTCTGCTCTCTGTTAACATATCTCCAGTAAGATTTGTATAATTATTTAGTCTGGTGGCTTTTGATTAAAAATTTTTGTTTCACCTATTTCTAATATGTTCTGCATGAAGTAGTTCTAATTGATTTTCAAGTTATGGCCAATAATTTAAATCTAGATGCCCTATCCATCCATCTGCTTGGGCTCTTAGAGAACCTTTGGCTTTATGTTTCTAGTTAAAGTACAGAATTGATCAGAAGCTTGTATTAGTGAAACTAAAGGACAATAGGATTTTTGTTAGTCCCATCTCTGTCCCATGTCAGTTTTCTCTGAGCTCTCAAGAAAGGAAATATTTTTAAAATTTTCAGATGGTTTATTTCTGATTTAACTTAAAAAAACAATAACTAAGTTGAAATGTAAATTTTATTTTGCAGTATGCCATTTTTAGACAGAGAAATGCACACAGACTTTCTGACCAAAGGTTTGCAAACATTATCATCTTCTTATGAGGTAAGGGAGATAATCAGCATAATGATGCCTACATATTAAAGTTTGTATGTGATAGTTCTTTTTGACACACTTAAAAGATTTAAGTTGTAGACATTCTCAATCTAAATTTAGCTGATAACATTTTTTTCATTGCCAGTGCTTGGATTCCAGTCGACCTTGGCTATGCTACTGGATTTTGCATAGTTTAGAATTACTAGAAGTGATCATTCCAGAAGAAAGAGCTTTAGCGTAAATATTTTATTAGTATTAAGTTATGTCTATTTTCTAATTTTAGTGTTTTGTTGTCTTTTAATCATAATAATTACAACAGTTTTGAAATATTTTTTTATAAATTCTGATCAGAGCATTGTATTATGCAACAAATATTAACTATGTTATAAATCTTTTTTTTTCAGCATTGCTAATTTTCTTGGTAAATGCCAAGATCCAGAGGGAGGATTCGGAGGTTTGAAACATAGCATATAAACCTTTTACAAAATAAATCACAATTTGTAGTCAAAATATGGCATTATTATTATGAGTTACATTTGTGTTTTGTCTTTAGAGTAATACAAGATTATTTTTTTTTTAGGTGGACCAATGCAGTTTCCACATCTAGCCCCAACATATGCTGCGGTTAATGCTCTTTGCATTTTGGCAAATGTAACCAACAAAGTATTTGATGTCATTAATAGGTGAGAAATGGGATTTGAGGTTTTAGACGTATGGATGTTCAGTTAAATGTATTAACTTCTAAGGTAGTGTGATACCTACATGTTGAAGTTTTGTAGTGTCTATCGATTTGTTTATTAATTTAATGAATTAATTTATTTTCCCATGTTGAGGGACAAATTTGCATCTTGCATTTCCATTTATTTGTATTTTATAATTTTCTTACCTGTGACAATTTCACTGATTATTTTTATTTTACATTGATTAAAGTGAAATTTTATTAATTATTTGTTATTACTGTTCTAATTACTGCAAAAACTCTTTTTTTTTTGTTGGGGGGGGGGGGTTCTTTTCTATTCTTTCTTCATTGAAGCCTTATCATTTGTCATTAACTGTTGGGATAATTTTATTTTATTTTTGTAATATATTTTATTAGAGAATTTCCTACTTGTTCTATACAAAATATAGCTTTAAGGCTACAGTTTGTAGTGAAATATGTGTTTCATTTCAGAGAAAAACTTTATAATTACTTAATGAGAATGAAGACCAAAGAAGGAGCATTTAAAATGCATGATGGTGGGGAAGTTGACATCAGGTAAAAAAAACAACATATACTCATTATAAAAATCAAAATCTTGATAAAACTTTGCATGAATATTCTTTAGATCATTGTGGAGGCTGAATGATATTTTAAAACTTTCTAAATTTGTGTAAGGGCTATAAAAGGAGAGATAAGTATTCAAGGCCAGTAAAAAAAGGAAAAGGCCATATGAGAGTTAGGAAGACCAGTAGAAAAGCACCATTTTTGAGAGAGATGCAGGCAACTGTAAGGGAGTATTTATCTTAAAAAGAAAAAAGTTAATTGCTTTTCAGAAATATTCTTAAAATCTTCTAAAATAACAACCAGTGGTTACTGCTGACAATAATAAAGGCTAGAGCAGAGGTGAAATTAAACCCTTAAAAAGTGGCAGGGATAATCATGAGAAACTATATAACATTTCTTGAAAGACTATATTTTATAAGAAAAAAATGCTCAACTAAATAAATGCAAATATAAAACCTATTTTATGACATAAAATAAATTCACTTATACTTAAAATTGACATTCATAGAACAATAACCAAAGCAGGATAATATAAAAATGTATTTTTGAAACATTTGTTAAAATGTTATAGACTCTAGATTACGGATGTGACCTTGACCTTGTGTATGAAATTTACCTTCTCATTAATAAAATAGCCCTTTATTTAATATATTGACATTATTTAATGTTTTTCCATGATTCCCTAGGGGTGTTTATTGTGCTGTTAGCGTAGCTCGTCTTACAAATATTTTAACAAAAGAACTTTCTGATGGCGTTGCTGATTTTATTACAAGGTAAGTCCAATGTCACTGGCTTTGTTCAGTTTGTTGGATTGCATAAAAACAAGTAACAAAAGTGACATTTAGCTAGCAATTGGTCAATATTTATATTCAGCAATTTTTACAAATAAAGAATCTTTGGTCTAAAGATTTATACCTTTATAATAGATATTCTGTGGCATTTTACGTCTCGAGAGACAATCTTTTTCCCTTTGCAACTTCTTGTGTTGCTAAAGAGGCCAATCCTTGATACACTGCTGCGGTTGCAGGTTGGGCATATGAAAACACCAAGCGCAGCTGCATTTTCAGCCTTCTTTCTGCTTCTGTTGTGTATGGCATCTGCAATCCGACACCCTTCTCTTATGCTCTCTCTCCATGTGGATCTATCCAGTGCTACTTTTTCCCAGCTGCAGTGTCGATTTTAAATAGCTTCATGTTGCGTTTGCATACATTTGTATGTATGTGGGAGACCAGCAGCTCTCCTGCCTTCAATAAGATCGCCATACAGTATGTCTTGTGGTAGTCAACCTACTGTCATTCTACGAAAATGGCCAAGGCATCTGCTGCTGATAACAGAGTGGATGTCCTGACTCCTGGCACCCTGTTCTTTGTAGCACTTCCTCATTGTTTATCTTATTGCTTATCTCGGAGATGGAAGACATTCAGCTTTTTTTCCTGTCAAGAGTAGGTTGACCAAGTTTCACTTCCGTATAGTAAAGTGCTCATCACGCAGGTCCGGTAGACTAAGGCTTTAGTATTGTTAGTCAGCAATATGTTGTCCCACACTCTTTTCTGCAACCGTGACATGGTACCCATTGCTTTGGCTATCCTATTGTTGATGTCTTTGTCCAGTAGAGCATTGTTGGATATGATCGAGCCAAGATAGCAAAAGTGATCAACAATTTCAAGTGCTTGGCCATTAATGTTTACTTGAGGATTAGTGTTTTGGACAAGTATCTTGGTCTTGCTTTGACTAATATTTAAGCCGAACTTCTGGCAAGCAGCAGATAGTTTGTCAACCAGGGTCTGGAGCTGGATATCAGAGTCAGCTACAATAGCTGCATCATCAGCATACAAGAGATCCCTAATATTAAACTTGGCTATTCATACCATTGACTGAATAATTTTTTGAAATGTATATACATGAAAACTTAATAAGCTTCTAACATTATCCTATTCTGTAGGATGAAACCTTGTGCTAGGTAACAAGGCCAGCTCCTAACCTTATCAGATGCAGTATGATGAAACTGTTTGTGCTATTTTTGTCTTTTCACAACTATACAAATCTTGTTTGGTGTTTAGGTGTCAGACATATGAAGGTGGATTTTCAGGCTACCCAGGACTTGAGGCTCATGGAGGATATACTTTCTGTGGCATTGCTGCCCTTGTTCTTCTAAACCACACTGAAAGATGTGATCTTCGAGCCTTGCTGGTAATCTAAACTTTGGCTTACATCTTGACAAATTTGTTAAATAATTAGTTTGTGTAGTCTGATTCTTTGTGCAAACACCATCTATCTGTTCTAAGCAGAAATGGTGAATAGTGATTGTTTGTATTTGATCATTTTGTAATTCGATGTTGGCTGTATTGTCAGGTAAATTTTAACTTTAAAAAGTTTGGACTTTCATTGTATTGAACTAAATTTAAGTTATTCTACCCTAATGCATCTTAACATTGTACTATTTTAGCCAGGAAAACCATGACTATTCACATTCTCTGCCTCACATTAATGCTTAATACATAGCATAAAGATTTCAGCCCCTAATGCTCCACTGGAAATCAAATGGGTCAATTCTGAATAGGGATTAATAATGTTTTCTGAAAAAAAAACGTGCACAGAACGCGAGTTATGATAAAACATGACAGATAGATATTAGTTTTTATTGGTGTAAAACTTGTAATTTTTGTTTCAAAGCGCTGGACAGCAAATAGACAGACTCAGCTTGAAGGAGGTTTCCAGGGCAGAACAAATAAATTAGTGGATGGCTGTTATTCCTTTTGGCAAGGAGCCACTTTCCCCATTGTTCACATGATCATGTGCACTGATGGTAATCACTTTCAATTTGTATTTCAATCTACTAGTTCTCTCTTTGACTTTTGATTGATTGTTTAATATTAACAGAATTAAGATGATGAAAAAATGTCTCAGTAGTTAAGTGCTCAATGTAAATCATTTCATGACCCTAGATGATGATCAAAACCTCAGTGCTGAGAGATGGATGTTTCACCAAGAAGCATTACAAGAATATATTCTTATTTGTTGCCAGCATTCCCATGGAGGTTTAATTGACAAACCAGGAAAGTAAGTCAGAAACATCTTTCTGTAATTATTGGAAATACCATAAGGCAAGAATAAACAACAACATTAATACAACAAAGTTTTATAAGTAAAATCATGGGACTTTATTAAATAAGTCCATTTTTTGTCCAAAGAAAAAAATTCAGGATTTCATTGTGATTTAAAATAAAAATTCTCCAACTATTCCTTGCACTATTACTGTAACTACTTTTCCTTGTGTTACTTTGATGATTTATTTATTTGAGCTTCAATCATTTATTCTACCATTCAAGTGAAATTAGCAAACAATTGTTAAGTGTTTCTATTTCTAATTGTTGTTGAATGTTTGACAGAGCCAGAGACCATTACCATACTTGCTATTGTCTGAGTGGACTTTCTGTTGCACAGCATTTTATTGGGGGATCTTTGTCAAATGAAATTATTATTGGAAATCCTCAAAACAGATTGGTAACTCTTTTATTTATTTTTTTTTATGCAGGTCTATAATATAATGTTACTCTCACTCTATCAGTTCTAAGCTTCAAATATTTTACTCACATATTAGAAGATATCTATACTCTTAAGCGAGCAATTCTTGTATATATATATATATGTACATATATATATATCTTCTATTTCGAAAACGGCTCTATCGATTTTCTTTAAAATTTCAACGTATCTGAATGTTAGTGAGAAAAAAATTTTCAGCTCATTGGCCACATCGGGAAAACTCGAGTTCGACCGTTATTTCGATACATAAAATGTCTCGTTGTAAAATTAATATTGGCTTCAATATATTTATGAATGAAAGTTCTCCATGATGTAAACGGGAAAACGCTGCTTACATCACTAGGCTTACCGTAGAACACTAAAATATTTCTTTGCAAACAAGAACGCGTTTAGAGATATGAATGAAGGGATGTGCAAAACTAAAAGCAGACCACGTGCTGTAGCACCACTGTGATGGATGGATGGCAAGCCGGTATGAACTTCTTTTTGTCCGACAGTCATTCTGGGCAGGGCTTTTATTTAACTGAGCAAGGCTCGGCCACCTGATATTTAAGCATTAACTGAAAATGTTTTTATGTTAGATAAGATTATTTTCTAGTATTAAAATATGACACACAAAAGTACAGATTTTTTTTTCATAATGAAGACATTACAATAATATTCTACTTTTACTTTCTTCAAAAATATTTGTTCAAACCTGTCATAAAAGAGTAATTATTAAGTAATTAATTTTCTCACCTCTTAATAATGCAGTGACATGGCATGAAATCATTTATGATTTCTCTAAGAACAACTGTTTAACTAGCTATATAATTGATTTTTGTTTATGCAAGTAGAATAATGTGAAAAGAATATCTTCACATTGTTAATATTATATTAAGTTTTAAAACAATAATTTTTTTATTAGAAATCATTTTAGAATAAATTTAAATTCTAAAAACTATAAAAGAAACCATATCAATATATTGTTTATTTGTTTTTTAATATTTTACAGACCAACATATCTTGCCTTATGATTCTAACTATTCGATTTTAGCTTCATTTTCAACCTAGTTCAATTAACTGAAATCAACTTAAGTTGCATATAATCTATAGTTTAAAAAAAAAAAAGTTCTTATATCTTTGGTAATGAATGCAATCTATAGATCTAATTAATCAAAAATGTTACACAGTCAGTGGCTAAGTTTCTCTAACAAGTGAATTGTCTTTCTTTACAGAGACCAGTTCAACCTGTCTACAATTTGAGTCTAGACTCTGTCATGATGGCCCAGAAATATTTTGGTAGTTTAAAATTGCCCAGTGGAGCAGCTAATAAATGCTAAAATTAATGGAGCACTTTTGATTTAAAACAATTACTTGATATTAATATTCTGAATAACTTGTTTCTAGGTGATTTTTGTTCTATTTTAAATTACATATAGGGATGAAAGAAAAAATTTATGTGGTATTGTCTTTTCCCCCATAATCTTGACATTATGATCAAAAATGTTCAATGTTTTCTAATTGTTGAAAACAATGTGTTCACCAAAAGAAAAAAAAACTAGCTTGTATCAAAGTATGTGTAAAGATTTATTTCACTGACAATGTGATTTACTAATTGAGAATAAAATGTCTTATTCCAAATAATTGTTTTCAGTTGTGTGCTTGCTTGTAATGTATGTATTAAGATTTTGTTCAACTGACCAATGACAATTTGTAGTAGCTTAAACAAGGTACTATCCCCTTTTAAATGCCAATCAAGATGATATATTGGGTGAAACATGTCTTTTATAACTGCTTCAGGACAATATAATTAGCAACTATATTATACTATATTATATCAATGTTGCACTTTGACATATAAAACTAATATAAAAAAAGAAATGCAATATAAAAATTTTACACCTTTATTGTTCATGAAACTATCAAAAATAGTTGTCGATAGTAGTAACTAGTCTTATCTTTAGACTGGTGTCTAAAAAAAGGTTCATTACACAAAATTTCAGTTTACTACTGGAAAAAAAAAGCAGTTTTTTTTATAAGGTTAATAGAAATTGTAACTGCTAAACAAGCCACACATCAAATAAACTTCACAATTTATCATTACTGGGGGGAAAAAATACAAAGAAAGTCCTTTGAGTGGAGTGATAATAGTGCATTTGACAAGTACTCCACTCCCAATCATTAAATTAATATCAAAGTCAATACAGTGTCTTTCTTAACTTACCCCTAGATTAAGTAATGTTTTGTATACTATTAGTCAAAATCATCCAAAAAATACAACTCTGTGTGCAAACCTTACGAAGGAATAATTATAAAGATTTGCATTAATTTATGTTCTTATGATTAAAAAAAAAATAAATGATCTAAAATATTAAACTAGACATGAGTTACATGAATAAGAAGCTGCCGGGCACGTGACTTCTTCACATGGATTATTGTTATTCACCCTCAATTTTGGGGTTCATTAAGTATTTCAAATAAAATAAAGTTTTTACACACATTAATGTTACGCTCCTTAAAACTGTGTGTACATGGTTTTATTTTAAATATACATTTACATACCAGACTGAATAGACTAGGCTTCCAGTCCCATACTTCTATCAACTACACAATGTACATTAAAATAATTACAAAAAAAAAATATGATTAAAGTGATATAAAATTTGTCAAGACATAATGAGCACTTGAAATGGTTGCATTCCTCAGTTTACAGCAGAGGATTCTGTTATAAACAAAAATATTGCAATAACGTTTATGGGAAACAGTAATGGTAAAAATATTCAAGAAATAGCTGGTGCTATTCTTATACATTTTCTCCTTAATGTTTATTTCCCTATTACAGACTTAATACATGCATAACTCAAGAAACAAATGGTGCAAAACAGTTTACCTGCTTTTAAAACAAGTAACCAATCTCCGCTCCTAGCAAAGAATTTTTTTTTCCTAAAAAGCTGGATCTAGACAAAATTATTGAATGCCAGGTGGCTATCAAGATAATGAATACAATGAAACAAGAGCTTGACTGTAGAAACCAGCAGATGTGAAATGAACAGGTTTCCTTTCAGAATGATTTCACAGCACTCATTTATCTATAACTTATAGGTAATAAATAGAAAGGAATGGACATCCAACCATTGCATCACATGAGAAATGGACTAAGTAATTTGTCTACATGACCTAATATAATGTGAGCATTACAAACAGACTGCTGATGGAACTCAGCTAAACTTCATTCACTGACTTAGAAGACAAGTCAAGAACAGCTCATTATTTCAACATGTATGGAGATTTTTTTTTTATCCAATACATTCCATACCTAACTAAACGTTGATGATTGGCAAGTTTAACAATAAGCTGGTCACACAGGTCAGCATATTTTAGCTTTTCTTTGCATTATAAAATGACTGGAGTACTCAATTACTGATTACTGTTATATACATGTCATCCTAGAACATCTAACAAAACAAAAATTTGATTCGACAAAAAAAAAACGCTTCAATGGCATACATGCCAGTATCAATTCACCCAAATATTTCAATTAATGCTATCAATAAAAAGTATTGTACACAGAAAATATATATATATATATATATATGTATATAAAAAAAACAGACACCACATGCTCTTCCAATATCGACATATCACTCAACTAGAGTTTGTTTTTTTTACGTTTGGATGGTGGGGAGGTAATAACAGCTTCTTCTTCATAGCTTTCATAGTCATCATCTCCCCTGTCTTCATCAAGGAAACTAGAGCTGAGTACTGCTTTTCCACCCGCCTGAGATTTCTGTAAAGCTTTGACTGGGGCAAGAAAACAATGATAATTACAGTTATACATTATGCTTGATACATTAAGAGAGGATTCATGAGTAGATTTTAAGTTTTAAAGATGTTTTAATTTAATACTAACGTACATTTTAAAAGTGAGATCTATGGGTACAGCTAATCAATTTTGTCAATTGGATAATAATAATTAGAGAAAGTTAAGAATAAAAATGTTGTTCAACAGTAAAAATTTTTCAAATTGAAAGAATTTCCTTACTTTGTGATTGCAAATCATCATTTTGCTGTTTAAGAATATTTATATGACGATCATTCTGCATAGTTTTATCTCTCATTCGGATGATGTATTCTGCAGCCTGTCGTAAAATTTGTGCTCTTGATGTCTTCAAAAGAAAGTAAATATTATAATACATAATAATAATAATAAATATTATATTTTTTACCTTTCACTACAAAAAAGTAATTAAAATTTAATATCAAAGTCTTACCTTGCTTGAAGTATTTGTCTGAAAAAAAAAAAATTCAAGTGAAAGACTAGATGACAATAGGAAAATTCATAAAATTTTTTATTTAAAGATTCAAAGTAATAAACATGCTTAAAGCCCACACTAACAATACACTTTGTCAAACTTTCTGAGAAAGATGAAGGAAAAGCGCGAAATTATTGATTTTTCAGGTTATTAAATTTTAATAAGCATTTACACCAGTGTTTCTCAAACTGTGTGCCACGGCACACTAGTGTGCTGCCGAAGATTTGCAGGTGTGCCGCTGGAGTTTTCAGAACCTTACACAGGTCTGCCAACTATTAAATTTTTATTTTACGTTGCGATGACATCCCCACTTGCAACAACCAGTAATTGTAGTGAATCGCTCTAATGTTGAAAGGGGTGTTAGATATTAAGCTTATGGAATTTTTCACTATACATATACTATTATAAATAATGACTCAAATGTAGGCCGCCTTAGCAGACGCACAGCAGTTCTTGAATTGGTAACGATAATAATAAGGGATGTGTTTCATGTAAATTGTTTAGGTGTATGCTAATAATAACATTATCAATAAGCATTATTTATTGTTATCCATGGAGAAATATGTTAGCAAGAATGAAACAACCAAAGCGTTAAATGAAAAGCAAGGAACCAAACGAAGGTATAAAGAAGATTACATGGAATATGGTTTCATATCTTCGGGACCTGAAGATTCTCCAATGCCATTCTGTCTGATCTGCAATGCTACTCTGTCGAATGAGGCGCTTGCTCCAAGCATATTGAAGAGACACTTGGAAACAAAACATCCAGTAGTAAAAGCGCAACCAAAGGAGTACTTTGAAAACATCAGGACTCAACAAAATAAACAAGCTAAGAAACTTACGAACTACCTAAAGCGGCCATAAAAGGGATTGATTATAAGATTGCTCAGTTATTAGCGAGACGAAAGAAAGCAAACACAGAGACTGAATCAGTCATTGCACCAGCTTTAGCAATAGTTGTTGAAACTATCCTAGGACCTGTTGCCGCCTAAAAAGATAAAAAAAATTCATTTGTCAAAGGACACTATCTCGGGCAGAATTAAAACATATCGTCACATTTACAAGATCAAATCTGCGAACACTTCGACGTGACTGACGATGAAGTGTCTCTGCTGTGGTCTCTTCAAGTTGATGAATCCACTGACGTTAGCGGCAAAGCCCAGCTGCTGGCTTTTATTTGGTTCATAAAGGATGAAAAATGTGTCAACGAATTCTTATTTAGCAAAGACTTACCAACTACGACCATAGGGGAAGACATTTTTAAATTGGTAAACGACAACATTTTGCTCTTCAAACCACAGTGGAAAAACTGTCAGTGTTTGCACCGATGGCTGTCCTTCCATGCAGGGAAATAAAAAGGGATTCGTTACTCTTGTGCGTCTAGAAAATCCAAATGTATTAGTTGTTCACTGCATGATCCTCAGAGAAGCTCTTGCCTTCAAATCTTTGCCAAAAGATTTGATGTCTGTTCTAGTTCAAGTGATTGAAGTTGTAAATTTCATCAAATCTCGACCGCTTGCATCGCTTTTCTCTCAGCTCTGTGAAGTTACGGATTAAGACTACAAATGTCTCTTGTATCACTTCAACGTTCGTTGGCTCTTCAGAAAAAAAGTGTTAAAACGTGTCGTCCAACTCAAGGCTGATCTGATTTCATTATTATGAAAAAAAAAAAAGACTTAGGATTTTCTATAAATGACAAAATCTGGTGGATTAAGGTGACATTTTTCACTGATATATTTGACAAATAAAATTCATTGAATTTAAGTCTTCAAGGTACATCGGAAACCATCATCACAGCATCCTCAAAACTGATGTCATTTTTTGAAAATTTGTCTTTGTGGCAAAGTAAGCTCTCGAAAGGAGTCTTCGACTGCTTTCTTACTTACAATGAATGTGCTTTAAATAAAGAAATCTCCCCCCAAATTCTGGACAAACTGACACACGTTGACATTGCAACATTAGTTTTCAACAGTTGGAAGTAATGAGTATGGATGGATCAACTATCCATTTGGAAACAATGAAGCTAAAAATCTTACAACTGAAAAAGAAGAGCAGCTAATTGATTTAAATAATGATGCAATTCTTAAGTCAAGTTTTGTCGAGAAAGGCCTGGATGTGGTTTGGATTTCAACCAACAAATTATATCCTGCAATCAGTGTAAAAGAAATCAAAAAAATTCTTCATTTGCATCTTCATGGTTTTGTGAGTTTGGATTTTCAACACTGAATGAAATCAAATCTAAGAAAAGAAAGAGACTTCTTACAATAGACGATAAAATACGAGTTTGTTTGTCGACTTTGGAGCCTCAATTAGACCGCATTTGCTCTCAAAAACAGGCTAACCCTTCACATTATACTAACACTTAAAAACAGGCAGTTTTTTTTATTATAAAACAACTGTTGCTCTTCGTAGTGTGCCCCGAAATTTTTGTAGTTTTTTTTACTGTGCCGACAGACAAAAAAGTTTGAGAAACACTGAATTACACAATTAATGAAGCCATAGCTGAATACAAGAGAATATCCTGGCATTCTTATAATGGATTTTTAACCCTGCACTATTACTCAAGCCAGAAGAAAGCAAAGCTGAATGTTTCAAAATTCTCCAACACTATTTGTAAACATCTAAACAACAGTAATTTTAGTGCACATAACTCAAAGCCAAATTAGCAAAACCTAACAAGCATCGAAAGTGAGAATTAAACATCAAAATGATTACAAATTGATTTACATGTTTTTTTTATTGTAGTTTATCAAACAGAGAAAAAAAAATTCCATTCTGAAAAATTTCTATTTTTGGAAAGTACAAACCAAATCCTACCTTGGTGTCATCTTGTGGAACACAATCTCTAAGACTATGAAAACTATCTTTTATGTGGTCTCTTCGTTTGCGCTCCAATGCATTGTGATGAGCACGCTTATCATCCTAATTTGTAAAGAAAGCAGAACTTTTTCTATTAATACAGTAGCTAACACACTGTGCTAATAATACACTAAATTTATAGAATTCAAATACAAATTAAATTATGTTTAATTTTAAAAAATGTTAAATAAATAAAATGATCTTACTGAGCTAAATGTTTGAGGACTTTCTTCATCATCCTGTTTAAAAAAACAAACAAACATGAAATGACTTTATATTAATTAGTTGATGCCTACAATGCCAGCATCAATTTCTAAAGACATTGCATTTTCTACCCTAACCAACAAGACTGCCATTTAGTTTTTGTGCCATTAAATGTGTATTTCCTTAGTAACTAGTTACTAGTTACATCAGCTGCGTGGAGAGGGGGGAACTGATGTGTGGGCGACATCGTTCCGACCACAGCTTATGCCCAGGCAATCATCACAATTCCATGAGATGATCCATAGTCGCTTCGCGACTGACGGTGGCCATAGAAAGTATTAATATTATTCAGTACTCAAAGTTATAAATGTATACCAAGCCAAAACTAATGTTGTGTTTTGACCATTTTATAAGTAAATGTGTTTATGTCATCTAATTGTTTTAATGTCATGAAAATTTTTCTTTTTTTTTTCCAGAATTGAACTAAATTTTTTAAAATGAATTTTATGTAAACCTGTTATTGCTTTTAAACTGTTCTGTTTGCCCAAGAAAATAAAAAATCTAAGGCATGGACCTTGCTTTGTAAGGAATTACTTACACTTGTACAAATATTTGTCAAAAATACATGAGCTGGTTAAAAGTTACAAATAATTTACACTTTAAATTGAGAAAATGACCTTTTGAAAACCATTTAGAAAAGAGTAAAAATAATATTTGAAAACAAACGTTAAAAATATACTTGCTATCTTGTATGGAATTCAGTTTCCAGGGGGTATAAGAAATTTAAAATATTTTTACCCCTCCCCCTTTACAATTTTGTCTTTTAGGGAAAAAAAGTGTTAAAGTTGACATTACCTACCCATGCAACTATACATGAACTTTCAATCTACAGCTTTAAATAGACAATTATATAATTATAGCAAAATGTATACATTTGTTGTGAAAGAAAAAAAGTGCTATCACAAAGACCCGGGTGTTTGAATCCTGGTGAAGACTGGGTTTTTTAATTTTGGGATCTTTTGGCGCTTCTTAATTAAGCTCTAATGAGTACCTAACATTGTGCTGACCAGATAACACCCTCATTAACTATAGCCCACAGAAACAGATGACCTTTCACTATCTGCCCTTTTCTTTACATCATTACTCCCACATATAGATAATTGCTGTTTCATGTCATTGTAATGGATACAATCTTTCAAAGGATAAAAATTAAAATTTGGCCTCATTATTAGAAACCTATAAACAAAAAGAGGGGATGTTTCAGCCAAAATTATAATAAACAATTTGATAGAAAGCCTAGGGAAAAAAAAAAGTAAAGCCTCTATGGGAAATGCTTGTATTATATAGTCAGCAGATGCAGCTTATTCTAGATCTAGGTCTTCTTCAGATCACCAGAATATATACTATACGCTGTAGTCAAAAAGATTATAACTTATTAAGTTAATATCTTTACTAAGCAATTAATACATAATATGTACTTCTAACAAAATCTACAATTAGATCTATTAAATCCATATCTAGATCTACAACTAATACAACTCTCCATTACTACTGGCATTAGTTGTGTATTGACACTATATTACTATTGTCACATTTTGAATGATATATATATATATTGAGTAATTTAATTCTCCAGTCTATAGATTATAATACTATATCTATAAACATTAGAATAGCCTAAAGTTAAAGAGATCTATATATAGATTACTAGAATTTATTACCTCCTATTAGAGTATTAGTCCTATAAAGTATAGACAGACAGTATAGAATACTACAACTATAGTCTATATTTATACAGATTACTATAACTATAGATTCAGTTAGAATTATATTTATATATAATTATACTATA
Organism: Biomphalaria straminea; assembly: GCA_021533235.1. NCBI lineage: Eukaryota > Metazoa > Mollusca > Gastropoda > Planorbidae > Biomphalaria > Biomphalaria straminea. Next base: position 11,779,230 of record JADKLZ010000104.1, read on the forward strand.
TAGATCTAATAATGTGATCTAGTGACAATCTAATAAGACTAGTCTAGTGTCCTAGTCAGCCTAGTGACTAGTCTAGACTCTAGACCTAGTCTGTGTCTAGAGTTCTAGATTAATCTAGAGTCTAGTGACTAGTCACCCACAATGCCACATATATATATAATTATT
>JADKLZ010000104.1:11779794-11790044 GCA_021533235.1 Biomphalaria straminea
ATATAAATATACATTTAAACATAGAATCTGCATAGTGCAGCATACAACAATAACATACATTGTGACATTGACATAGTTAGAAAATAGAGTCTAGGTCTAGAATTCTAGAAATATACTATAGACTAGACTAGTATTTAGTATAGATATAAGAATAAGTCTAGTAGTCTAGTATACTAAGATAGATCTAGGCATAAATTCAAACTTAGTCAGTTATTGAACAGTCACAGTGATTTAATTGTAAATAAAATAGAATCTAGTAAATAGTCAAGTGCTGACCTGCTTAGTACTTACAGTTACACTACTTTACTTATAATTATATTTCATTTATTTTAAATTGCTTTTATTTTTTATCTACGACACATTTACAGCCACACACACACTCACACACATACACACGAATTGCTGACTTTAAAACTAGATAGACCTAGATTCTAGATCTAGATTAGATTTAGCGTGAGAATCTTTGATTATATGATACAAACAAATGAAGATATTTAATAATAGATCTATTAAACAGTTTCTAACGATAACAAGCTAAAACATGGATTCTCTAGTGTTTATAATTTGATACTGATAGAATCTAGTCTACTATTTCTACACTGTTTTTTAAGTAGGTCAGTGTCGAATTATAATAAACACCATTTTTATGTGAACAATACAAAATTATTGGAAAACAATTCTAGTTTCTAATACTTACAGCATCACTTTCAATGTCAATTTCCCGATCTTCATCGCTCACACTCATTTTACTGCTGTGTGATAGCTTTTTAGTCCTAATTTTCTACGGTTGAAGTACTGCCAATCAACACAAAAGTCACGGTTTCTCACTTGCCTCCTGCAAACCTCGAGCTCGACATGTGTGCCGTTCACGTGGTTTCACATGTTTATAAACAAAGAAATTTATTATTTTAAAATTTTAAATTGGTTATTTGTGTTACCTTTATTTGTAAAATAAATAACGTTGCGATCAATGAAATATAAAAATTTAAGCGATTTAAAAAAAAGCTTTCGCTTACGCACTCGTTATTTTGAGAGTGGGCGTGGTAAAACGCGTGGCGGTGTAATGTTATTTATTTTGCTGACAAGGCTTGTCAATGTCAAAGTGTTAAACATGTAAATTACAAGGAGTGCTCTGTATGACCATGGAACTCTGACCGTCATAAGACACTTAAGATATTTGATGATGTAATTCAACTTATAGACAGATCTGATTCTAATTATACTAAAATCTTCAGGTGTTTTTTTTTTTTTTTTTTCAAATATATTTTTTTATTAAGATACCCGTACACAGAAACAGAAAATGTACATGTGATTTACATCTTTCAAAATGTTAAGAATATTTATAAGATAATTAAACGAGAAATGGTGCTGGCCAGTATCAAACTTTTTTTTTTAAAAAAAAAAAAAAGGACTGGGATAAGGAAATTAAAAGACATATACGTAAATGGCCTTAACCATATAAAGGCGCATTTAATTGTTTTATTTGTAGGCCTACTTATTTAAACCTGTAGTATAGATAATAAAGTAACAAGCTAACATCTAGCATTTTTAAAAAGACATTTTGACCCTTCCCAGTTTAATTTCACCCGACCCACCTTCTTAAACTTTGTGCAGACCTCGCATTAAAATGAATATCAGGGATAAGTGGGTCTATGTGTTTGGAATGAAGTTCCCATCATATAAAAAGAAACAATCAAAATATAGGCTACACGTACGCTAGCATTCATCACAGACTACGCCCGTTGACTTGTTCCTAGGCTATAAGGTCTATGTTGTTTATTTAGGCCAACATTAAACATTTTTCTTTTCATTTTTTTTAAACTTCCAAAAAACTTGTAAGCCCGTGCTTTCTGTAGTATATATTAAACTGATTTTAAAAGGCCCGCTCCCTTTTTCCACTCTCTCTCACTCTGTCTCTCTTACCTATTTTTTTTATTACGCCCCCCCCCCCTTTCCCCCCTCGACACACACAAATATTTTTTGTGTCTTTACCCCCCCCCCCATCCTGCGCATAGTTATGTTCTTTGCCATAGACTTTTGCCTTGAATTGGAGCACCCATCCACACACAAACGTGCTGTTTGTTATGCTATCACTTTTACTACCCCCTCCCCAACTAACCGCATGACAAGGGATCTCAACAGTGGCGTAGCATGCATAGCGCGAAGGGGTTCAATGAACAATGGCCCACTACCATGAAGGAATCACAGCCCGTGGTGTAGCAACAATGGCGCAAAGGAGCTAAATGCACTTGGGCCCATAACTCTTGAATAGTTGGGGCCCACATAAGAACTTGGGGATGCCACTAAAGAAAAAAAAATTAAAAGGTACGCCACTGGATCTCAAGGAAGAAATTGATCAGTCCTTGAAATGACGGACATTGACTCTGACTTTAATACTAATATTTCTAGTGAATAGTCAGCACATCCAGGATGTTGCAAGAAAGGCCTCAGGGAAACTTTGCATTGTGCAGAAGCTGGCATCCACGAAGTGGGGAGCCCGAGCAGACATGCTCCGATCCCTGTATTTAGGAGCAGTCCGATCACAGATAGACTACAGACTACCTGTGCAAATGTTTGGCTCTAGGGCTGCTCTTGAACAACTTGATAAAATACAGTCCCAAGCACTAAGATTCGTCTGTGGAACCTTTAGGACAAGTCCAGTAAATGCGGCTGAAATAATGGCTAATTTAGCTCCTCTAAACCTTAGGAGGAAAAGGTCAGTACTGACCTGCTTGAGCGGTATAAAAGGCTGGGTGAATACCTCCCAGCTAGAAAACTAGTGGATGGTTGGAGATGCAGAAGACGTATCCAGATGCAGTCTTTTATGCATCATGCCACTAGACTATCTGATAAAGCTGGCCTCTACACCAACCGACAAAACATTCAACGTTTTCATCCCCTTCCACCTTGGTGTCGCTCAACGACCCCAGACGTACGATTGAAACTAGCAGAACCTAATGCCACTAAGCTAAGTCGTTCATCTAACGACCTTCAAATACTAGCACTGGAGACCATTAATGCCTTCAAGCCCAGTGCTATTTTTGCATATACTGATGGGTCGGCATTGATAGATTCCGGAAGAGCAGGCTAGGGAGCCTACATCGACTTTCTTGGCTCTTACACAGTTAAAATCTTTGGACCAAGTGGTAGTGTTTGCAGTTTTGATGCGGAGACCATGGCAGTCTGTGAAGCCTTAAAGGTCATTGACCCTCAACTCGGCGAGGGACGTTTGAGGGCATCACAGATTGTTGTGGTCACTGACTCAAAATCTTTACTACAGGCTTTGCAAAGCCCTGGACCATGGCCAACCAATATCGACACTGTCATCATGGCCTCACACAATATAAAGCAGCGCTATGGCATTCCTGTGATAATGCAGTGGGTACCAAGTCACATAGGTGTGACTGGGAACACTATTGCATACACCTTGGCCCACCAGGGAGGGCAAATTCCACCAACTGAACAAGCTGTAAGTTTTAACCATGCCCTGGCTATAATTAAAAAAAAAAAACTGAAATGGAAAAGTGGTTTGAGTGCTGGGACAAGTCCCAAAAAGCCTGTGGAGTCTGGGAGCGCATGAGGCGCCCTGACCGCACTTCCCTGTGGTGGAGGCTGTCCAGGCCTGAGCAAGCTATTATAGCACAGTGCAGGACAGGCCACTGTCCTGTTGGCTAATATTTTTCACGGCTATGGCCAATTTCGATTCACGGTGCCCCCGCTGCGGGGAAGAAGAGGAAACCGTGCCTAATATTCTATTTGACTGCCCCAGGCTTGTTGATCTCCTCCTGGACAGATCTGGGAAACCAAAACTTCTCGACCTGTATGGTGACGTCTATGACAGCAGGGTTTCTGTCCAGGGCTTTTGCAAGAGAGGATTTAAGCCTCTCAAGCCCTCACTCAAATGGAGTTGAATGAATGAATGAATGAGTTAATAGTCAAAGACAGATTTAATTTAAATATAACAATAAAATTTAAAAAAAAAGAAATTACAAGATTAGTTTTAAAAAATCAAACTTATTTTGTAATTTCTAACTGTAAGTCGTTTTATATAGTATAACTTATACTCTAAATAATCAGCAAGCCTGGATTCAAACCATGCCAACGCCATTCCCTGTCGTCCTATGGGAGGTTTGGGCTAGAATGTAATTATTTTCAAATCTGAGGGAATGTTTGAAACATGTTGAAACATTGTTATCAAATTATGAAGGTTTATTTGGTTAAATAAAATTATATTATGCAACACACACCAAATAACAGTTGTTAATTACATTCTTTATTTGCTAACTAGGTACATTAATCAAACAAGTTTAAAAAAAAATTATGAAAGACTGGATGTCTGTGTGTACAATAAACTCACAAGCCTACTCAGTGATATACCAAGATTCCTGGGGAACAAAAAACACAGTAATTTTATGTTAAAAACCTAATGATGAAATTCCACATCTACAGAAACATACACACACCCATATAAATATAGAAGCTGAAAATCTTAAATTTTGAATAATGACTATATTCCTGAAATCCAAAACACTTTAGAAACACATTGGTATGATTGGCAAAAAACAAACAACTTTGATCCAATGTATGATCATGTAAATAAGCAAGGTTTCTTCTCACATCATGTACTATGACATACTTTATTTGTATAGTAAGGGCTAGACAATTATTATTTTTTTAAATTTTAAATAGAAGAATTATGAAGTTGTCTGTTATTGTTATTTATATTTTTTTTTCATCAATAAAAAAAATATAATGGGTGCAGAAAGATGAGTCTGTGTTATAAATTTGAGAAATAGTCTAAATAAAATTCTAATTACATTGAACAAAAACATTTAAAACTAGAGAGACGATACTCACCTTTCTGATTTACCAGTTTTAATGCCTGACAACAGTTTTTCTTTTTCTTTAGCATCCTTACAATTTTCAAAAGCTTCCATTAGGCTGGAGAAAGGGAAAAAATATTATTGTTAAATAAAGAAAAGAATTATTAAAATACAATATTAGTAAAGCACAATACAAAAAAAAAGGCATTTACATATTTAGACATCTGCAAATATGATTGAATGTTATGATAAATGTTGGATATAGGTACATTCTTCTGTTTGAGAAGATATAATAAATTACAAACAGATGTTGAGAAAGTAAATGCAAATGTTTCACCTTAATTCGAACAAGAGGCAGAGATGTGAAGACAGCAATAGTATGCTCCGTAGCCAAAAAGATGTTTAGTTTTTTTTTAAGCCAAGAATATTCTTGGTTTTAACATTGTGCAGGTGGTATGCCATTTAATGTTGATATCAATTTAGATATTAAGAGTTTATTTTGTTTGTTTTGTAAGCTTGTTTTTTCCCTTCATGACAAAGATTTATCTAACAGAGCTTGGGGGTAACCATGACACAATAAGTCAATCATTTCAATTTCATCTAACAGAGCTTGGGGGTAACCATGACACAATAAGTCAATCATTTCAATTTCATCTAACAGAGCTTGGGGGTAACCATGACACAATAAGTCAATCATTTCATTTTCTTTTTCTGTGAAGTCATTATCATGTTGACATTGTTAAAATGCAGAATTTGGAAGTAGGATCCTAGCAAGATAAGAGTATTAATATCCATTAAGACTTGATGAGTCATGGATAGAATTTGTTAGAAAATTGTTGATTACATCTTGATAGCTAGTGTCTAGGAAGTTTACTGTAGTGGCAGATATGGTATACATAGAGCAGGTCACAGGATTGAAGTTCTTAGTAAATTTGATAAGTTGGAGAAGAACTTCAATGTCTGAAATGTGGGTTCAGAAAGAGGACATGTGACAACTTACAATGAAAGTGTTGGGTATACTCTAGTGATTGCTTTGGCTCTATCAGCTGAGATTCCTGGGATTTGAAAAAGCTGCTTCATAAACATTTCCTTTACTGTAAGATCCTTATAAAAAAAGAACAGAAAAAGATGTTTAATTATTGGTATTTAATATGAAAACTTAAAAGCTAGGGTTAGTAAAAAAAAAATTAATTGAACAGTTTTCAAGTAAAATGTAATAAATCTCTCTATATAAACCTTTTGCTTGACAGAGTTTTCATTGAAGATGTTGAATGGAAGGAGATAGTGATTTTGATTCATAATGTTTTGCTGGTCTTTGACAAATCTGATCTGGTCCAGTGACACTGCATGCAACCTTTTAGACTTAGGAAAAAAGGAACAACAATTAAAAGGTTAAGTTCATAGTTGACATAAGCACATTTTTCCAAATTGTTTTGTTGAAAACAATGATAGAACTTTGAAAATAACTCTTTTAAAGCAGGCAGAAATATAAAAATACACATAAAATAAAAATAGTTTCAGGTCTTTTTTTAAACTACTGGTTTAAGATAAATCAAAAGATGTTAAGATGTAAACTTACACTGAGATGCTGCTGAAGAAAACGTGTCATTGTTGAAATGTAAGTAGCTACAGCTTCTGGACCTGAACACATTTTTACTTTGAAGCCATCTATTATCTGTAAAAAAAAAACAAGACTTTATCTTAGATCTATTTATAAAATGAGGTAAAACATAAGGCTATCAAAATGAGGAACTTGAATCTAGAACCTTGTAAGGAATCCCACCAAAATAATTTGGCTAAAGTAAAAGCAGCTGAGCTCTATTAAGCTCTTGTTAAAAGATAACCTCAGAATCAAGTTTTTAAACATGTCTTCATGTAATTACTTACATATTTATAAAGAACTTATGCATTACAGAGTTGTTTGTCTACAAAAAAATTGATTACTGATGTGAAGAAAATGATTAACTTAAGAAATTAGGAAAGTATTGCAAATAGTCTTTCATAGTGCTGTCAATCAACATTTACCTACAGTTATTACCTGTGAATTGACTATGGACTGCTTGATTCTTTCTTCAGAAATACTAAAATTTTGTATGGATCCATATTCCTCAACAAGAATAATAGCCTCCTTAATGCCACAGAATTTCAGACGACACTGTGAAAATATGAACATAACTATTTTAACCAAAGCTATTTTTAATTCTAATTTGTACACATCATTCTATTCTAAAAAAAATGAGTTTAATGTAAACATTTCCACCCATTGTTACCTTTTGGTCTTTCATGCGCCCTTCTACAATGCTTTTAACAAGATCATCCAGACGTTTTCTTTCTATGATGTGGTTTAGTACTAGCTCCTTAGCTTCAACCCTGACAATGATATTACAAATGTTTTAAAAACAGAATTCATTAAAAAAATAAAAAGCAAGACAAATTCAATAACTTTTCCTAAATCCATAAGATTTTCAATTATATTGAAAATTGAAACCTAAAAAAAGAAAGCAGCATACAAATTTAAAAGTAAAATAGGTGATGCAAATTTGTACTTTAACCAAATTACATTCATCACTTATTATTTTCTTTTATGTCAACTTGATTGTCACCACAAGGATGAGTTTGTCTATTTTTTAGAGTTGTCAATTCGTTAGTAAAGACCAATTAAAATATTTTGTTCCCCTTTTTTTTTAAAAAACATTATTGAAAAGTGTATATCTTAAAAGTAGACAAGTGCTTTTAAAAATTTAACTAATATCCTAAAATTTCAAACCCACTCATAACCTATCAAACAATAAAATGAATGCCATTAAATAGTATTGTTAAAACTATAAGATATATCACAAGGACATAATATCTTCAAAGCACATGCTTTAGCAACAAACAAAAAACAATCAAATGACCAGTACCTATCAATCTGAGGTGGTACTATCTCTCTAGCAATCCACAGAATGTCTCCTACATGAAGAAGGCGTAGGTCACAGTGAATGCCAGACTTGATTAAATCAGGAAGCAATGTTTTGCTGTTGGTCCTGTTGAACAACATTGAAATTTGTATAAGATATTGCATAAACAAAGGTGGAAGATATATTTATAATCTGTTGAACAACATTGAAATTTGTATAAGATATTGCATAAACAAAGGTGTAAGATATATTTATAATCTGTTGAACAACATTGAAATTTGTATAAGATATTGCATAAACAAGCGTGTAAGATATATTTATAATCTGATGCAACAAAGAAAAAAATGTCATTAAAACAAGTGCGAAGATAAAAAAACAACAACAATAAAACATTTGTTTCCATTCCATACATTTTCTATCAAGTTACTATAAAAAAAAAATTCTTCAGTATGTCATTTTTAAGGATAATAGGTTGCCAAATAAGTTATTGTTATTAAATTTTATTAATTAAATTCCTGAAAATTACTTTCTAATTAGAAAATAATGCCATATCTTTGTCAAAATTTGTTGATACAGCTATTTTAGAAGCTGTTTCTATAATTTACTAAATTTACTACTAAATTTACTAAATAATTTACTAATATCTCAAGGCATCAGGATAATATTTAACTTATAAATTCAACACAAAATGGGAAAATACAATTTACCAAAGCAGCAATGTGAAATAAAGAAACAAATTTGTTGGAAAAAAATTGAATTATGATTATTATTATATTTGTTTTTTTATTTTTGGGGTGGGAAGGGTGTGCAAGAGGGATAAAAAAGTATTAGTTCAAATTAACCATTTAAACATCTTAACTATTCACTTAATGAATTACACAGTACAGTCTAGCACAAAAGTTGAAAGTGAACACATACCTGCCATAAAACTCTCTGTTATCTAAACACAGGATAATCTCAAATGTGTGAGGTTCTAAGGTAAACAAAGGTGTTATTTGCGATGTAGTTACTGGCCCTATCTGTTTGATTGAAACTTGTTGTTCTGGCTTCTTTGGGAAATCAGTTAGTGGACAGGCTTTGGCTAGTGGCCTCTGGTTTTCACTGGTTAAGTTAGCAGCACTGACAGATTTAGTTAAACTTTTTTCAATACGAGTAGATGACTTGTGGGAAGCTTCTTTAGAAGAGACTTCAAAGCTATCTTTAGATCTGACATTTTCTTCATGTGTTTTCTTGTGACATTTGATACTCACATAACTACTAGAAACAGGATCTTTAGCACTCACAACTTCATCTATTTTGGCAGCATGGTTGTTGAGTAATTCTGACTTAACAGCACCAGCCATTAATAGTCTTTTGGATAAAGGAATATCCAAGTCTGGCAGATCATCATCATCAGAAAAAATGCTCTTCTTTACAACAGCCTTTTTAAATGAAGAACGTGCCAGACCATCTGAATCACTATCATCACTTAACTCTACAATGTCACAATTCAAAAAGTCTTTTGCTGATTTGGTTAGTTCACCAGAAATAACATTTTGCTGTATCAAATTTGGTTCTTTTATTTGACTTACAGTTGACATCACAGGAAAATCTACATTTTTTTCAGGAGAAGGCGGTGGTGAAATTGAATGTGCAGGTTTAGGCAGGGGAGAAAACTGATGGTAGTTGGCCATGGCAAAAGATTGATTCATCTCAGTGTCACTGGAAATCAAAATTTCATCTTCCAGATCAGCTTTGTATGCATCTGCATAACCAAAATCAGGGGTATTAGAAGTAACCTTGGAGACAGAATGTGTTATTTTTGTTGATTGACAACTATTACTGCCAAGGCTGGTATCTTCTCTAGAGTCATCAAATCTTTGAACCAATTTGTTTTCTGCCTCCTCTAGCTGTTGAGCCAGTTTGATACCAGCTTCAGTAAGAGAATATCTAGATAGGACCAAAAAAAAAATTTTATTGAAGAAGATTTTGTCTGAAATAAAACAAAAAAACTAACACAGAACAATAGCTTGAAAGTATACACAAAATAAAAACACATTGAGATTTAAAAATAAAACAAGCTTTCGTTCTTAAATTTCAAACTGAGAAAACAAATTTCAAATTTTAGCACTTAACTGATATGTAAAAAATGTTTCATAAATTGGTAATATTAGGTCATGAGTTTTATTTTATTTAACAATAAACTGACATCACAATAAAACACAAAATGAAAGAATTGTAGATTCCCTTGCAAAACTATTTGAAAATGTATTAGCTTCACTGTGCTTCAATGTCTAAGTAAAAAAAAAGGGTGAAGGAGGGAGTTCCTAAAAAATATTTCCATGTGTTAGCAGCTCATTTAAAAAAGAATTATCACTACATGCAAAAAATAAATGAAACATATTTCAAAAGAACAACCAACAAAGTTCTCTAATACATGAAACATATTTCAAAAGAACAACCAACAAAGTTCTCTAATACATGAAACATATTTCAAAAGAACAACCAACAAAGTTCTCTAATACATGGAACATATTTCAAAAGAACA
>JADKLZ010000104.1:11790054-11818151 GCA_021533235.1 Biomphalaria straminea
ACAACCAACAAAGTTCTCTAATACATGGAACATATTTCAAAAGAACATCCAACAAAGTTCTCTAATACATGGAACATATTTCAAAAGAACATCCAACAAAGTTCTCTAATACAAATCAAATTGCTCAAACTTACTTTGCTGGGCTGCTCACTTTACTCATAAATCCTTTTCTAATCAATGAGGATGTAGATGACCAAGCTGTATATCTGCTTCCAGGATCTGGCTTTAGTTTCAAACAAGACAATAAACATGTTTGGTTTACTTTTTATGTTTGGTGTACTTTTTAACTCATTGTAGACAAAAGTATATCTCAGAGTAATATTTAATGAATACAAAACTTAAAGAGCTAAAATTTAAAGGATGAAAATTAGTAAAGTAAACAAATTTAAAAACCTGGTTGATTTGTACCATTCCTCTTTTATACTAATTATCAAGCATTTTTCCCCAGAAAATCTGTCTTAGATTAAATTAGATTCTTTTTTACTTTATTTTAATTTAATCAATACAAAGTATATATTTGTAGAATTTATTGATATGGAACAAAATTAAAGCCTTCTAGCCTATTCATGTTTCCATCCAGCCAGCAAAGAAATCAGTGGTTAAGAGAAATGTGCCTAACAGTATTTTATATGAAATATTTTATTCTTTTCCAGCTTTTAATGTCAAGTACACAAGGAAATGTTTACAATCAGTCATCTATCAAAATGCCTAACTGAATATATCCATGCTAGGCTGAGTTACTTATACATTATCTTAACTGGGCTCTGTTTAAAAGATATGCTGATTATTGTAAAACTTGATTGAAAAAAAAAAAAAAAAAAAAAAAAAAATATAATTTGACAATGTACGTCTATTTCTCTCTAAATATGAACTGTAATATAGCTATTTCTATTGATTCAAATTCATTAACAAAGTTTCATTACATCTAGACATTTAAGTTTTTACTAAGTTATCCTCCCTTAAAAAAACAATTGTCCTTAAGACCATGACACAGTTATACCTGCAAAAAGTTTTTTAAATTCATTATTGTCTCTAATGTTACAAACCGACAAGCAATAATACAACTTGACAATATTAAGAGCATGATTCTCTAGAGTGTCTTTTACGCAAACAATATTACAATTTTTTGATGTATTAACGTCCTGAGTTTCCCATTGGATTTACAAGCACAGTTAATTTAAAAGGTAAATGAGAAAACAAGGCCTTAGAAATGACTATGTCCCAAAATCAAGATACAAGATAAATTACCTTAGTAAATGACTTGTCACATAAAGGCTGAGCTGCTTGCGCCAACTCAGCTTTTAACATATATCCTTTGAACTTTGGACACTATGTAACAATAGAAATAGATGTCATTCAATGAAGTAACTAATAAATCAAATTAAAAATGAAATTTAAAGATTTGCATTTAATAATTTAATGGGGAAAAAAAAGAATTAGCCTACTTACCTGCATATGTCGATAGAGAGTTAAAACCAAAGCATAAGGACCTGATCTATAAGCTGGAATGTAAACGCTTCCTTCAGAACTTGAACGATGGTTTGTTTTCTGAAAAAAAAAAAAAACATAACGAATGAATTGTTGTCGCAGTGATTAGCGTTTTGGTCTCACATAGGTTCTTGATAGCTTAGCACAATTTGTCTTAAAGACTATTAGGAAAGGACATTTTACTTATTTTCTTAGACAATGGTTATCACTTATTTTAACTGTTTTAGTTCTAGGTGAGATTAGTGTCTTAACTGTATACCTAATTCTTCTTCTAGCCAGCTTATTGCTGCTGAGCTGTGAGCTCTTATACAGACTGTGCCAAGGAAAAAAAATGTGCCGTTTTCTTCAGTTGTTCAGCACTGTCATACAGGGTGTTGGTTATGTTGGGCTGTAGTGGAAGTTGGGTCTGCCTAAGGTTGGTTAGGGAGGGGCATTCAAAGAGGATATGGTTTACAGTTTCATAAGGGTGGGCGCAGTGTCTGCAAAGGGGGAGTTGTGTGGAGTTAATTTGTATACCTCATAAGCGTAGATATATCTTTGACTTTAGTGTAATGCCGAGCTTTTTAAAAATGGTTTATTACATAAAATACCAGGGTATACTTTAATAAATAGGCTGTAAAGCCAAACAAAAATACCTTTAGTGGTGGTGCATCATGATCACTGTCAGAATTATCACTTATTTCATGTACCCGAGTCAGTACTCTGCTACTGGATGCATGGGAATCTTTCAAAGATAATCTCTCCTGATGCAAAGATGTAAATTCTTGAGGTTCTAAAGGAGTTGGTTGATTGAATCTTGTATCTGTATTCTTTTTTCTTGCATGAGTCTTGCTTATCTTCTCCTTCACTTTGTTGCCACCAAATGCAGTTTTATCCTTATCAAGATTCATTGCCAACTGAATAGATGAGATTGAAGAAATCCCTTTCAAAGGAGAAAAAAAATAATTTTAATAATATTTAGCTTACTGATAAATAATTTATTTCATGTATTATCTATATATGGTGATATCCGAAAAATACTGATAACTAGATCTATGAATATAAATCTTTAGGGCGTTACTAAATAACATGTTAACATGTTATCGTGTGGTGTGAGCTGTAATTATTCAATAACAATAGTAAACAACAAATTTAACATTAATCATGTGTAACTATTAATTTAACCTCTGTCTCTTATCTACTTTAATCACACTGTCACTACTGCTTTCCCCTACCTTTTGTTTTAAAATATAAAAGTGCATTAAAATATGCCTAAGAGCAGCACAATTTCGAACAAATAAAAAATCATGAAAGGGAAAATTACAAAACTTTTAATGAAAAAAAGTAATGGCCTGGTTACTTCACAGCAATCCTTTTTTTTTTAAATTACAGTATTGTATCAAAATATTTAGAAACTGTTATATAAACCATGAATAGTTTTTTTTTTAAAATATTTCCTTTAAGATTATAAAGTAAACTATAAAATTTTATAAAGTAAGCTATTAAATATACAACTCTTTAAAGATGAATAGTAAGATATTGATAAGGTATGAATAATGTTGTGAAGCATCTTACCATTTTGTTTCTTATAGTCTAACAACTTTTCATCTAACATATTACAAATCTTTTCTCCTAGAAAAAAAAAAAAGAATATTGGTTAAATAAAATTATAGTTAAAACAAACTAACATACAACTTTTTTTTTTAATGAGTACAATTAAATATTGTTTTTAATATATATAGGTTTGAAAAATCTCCTTAAATAAACATCAGGATTCTTACCAAAGTTTTGTAAAATTCTACAATCCTTTCCAGTTTCTAATGTGAGAGGAAACATTTTCAAGGACTTCAGAGCCTGATCAAACAGATGGAAATATAACTCTTAGAAAATATCTCCTCATTTAAGATTCTATTTTAGGAAATAAAATAATTATTTCACTTGGTCTATTAGAATTAGTTTTCACCTATTAAAAAAAAGGGCTTGATTTCATTGTTTTGGTGCCCTTTGCTCTCAAGACTGCATCATGTTAAAAAAAGAGATATCCTAGACTAAACACAATGAACATACAAAAACATTGTATTAAAAATCAAATGCTAACTAGGAAACTACTAAGTTTCAAGGAGTAATCCAAGCTTTATAGAGGGCAATGCAGGTTGAATGATTGTGCGAAAGGTGATCAATGGGGTTAAGGCAAAACTAACTTAAAAATGACACAAAAACACAGAGAGAGAGAAATGTGGAAGGATCAAACATTGCATAAGGAATTATCTTATTGCTCTACAGAAAGAATGAAAGATAAGATGGAACAGAAGAAGGTGAAGAAAGTACTGATAAAGCCTCGCCTAATTATAACATAAAACCTAGTTTAATTATAACACTAACCCAATCGTAAATAATGCCCATCGATTTGACAAAGCGTTTGATAAGCATTAGATAGTCTAGATCAGTGGTTCTCAACCTTTTTAGTGGCGCAACCCCCTTAAAGGATTCCTCACTAGGCAGCAACCGTAATTTTTGTTTTTTGATAATAGGTATAGTATAGGTAAATGAAAATTTTTTAAAGTTATAAATAGCCGTTATTGTAATGTATATTATATATAATATCTGATTTATGAGGCTTGAATTTTCATTGTTACAATTTGAAAATAGCAATTTAAGCTTTTTATATAATTATAATTAGTGTAAAATAATGTGTTTTTATAATTAAATTGCTAACAAAAAAATTTTTTTCTTTATGACCTGTATTTAATTAACTTTTCTATTGCGTATTCACCATTTCGATGTGCATACTTGTTTGATAATTTGAAAAGCATGGTGAAACATGGAGGATGATATTAAATCTTTAGACTCTATACATATAATATCTTATTGACTTATTCTAAATCAAAGTTTAATATACACATGATTACATGAGTCAGGATTCTTAAACTTTGACTTTTTGACTAGACACTAGAGTGTAGACTCTCAGACTAGCTCTAGAGAGAGAGAGTACTATAGTAAAAAAAATACACAAATAGTATAGATCTATAGACTGTATACTGTATATCTACTATAAATAAAAAGTATTTAAATAAGACTATAGATAGTATAGTGACAATAGTCACTTATAGTGTCAATAGTCAGACCTATTGACCTAAGGCTTTTAATAAGGTCCTGAGCCTAAGCTAATGACTGCTAATGATAATCTAGAATCTAGATCTATATTAGGCATAATTAGGCATTAATAATAATGATAATCTATTCTAATTCTATCATTATCTAGAATGTCTAGATCTAATTAAATATTAATAAATAATAAATTAAATATAATCATTTACAATCTTGAATCTTAATGATTAATCGGTGAAACTTATTTACATCCTTAATAAAAAAAAAACTTAATTGCTTAATAAAATTCTTAAATCTTAAAAGACTTCTTTTACTTTTGTCATTGTTACGATTGTAGTACCCATGAAATTGAAGAAATACTCTAAATAGATTTAAATATGTGGACCAAATATGTTATGTACAGTGTACCTTGCCATAGGTATGAGCGCTTTTCCAGCCTTTCTCTTCTGCTTCAATTTTCCATTCAGTCAACCACTGAGTAAAAAGTGGATTTGCATTTTTTTGCACTTTTTTCTTACGTTTGCCTTTTAAACTTTGAATACCTTGCTCAAAAGCATTTATAACACTATTCTGAGCAGTAGTCATTCCTGAGCATAGACAGGGATCTAGATCCAATATTGCCTAATTAGCCTAATACAAAACAAAACACGAAATCTACTCTAACTAGTGTCTCTAGAAGATTATTTAAATGTATATTGTTTACATTGGAATTACCGCCATCTTAAAGAAACTTTATACTAAAATTTAGATGCTTAAAATTTAATGGAACAAAAATATTTGTAAGCTTAAATTATAATATAAAAATAATCTTCTAATTATCCTAAAGATCTATACTGTTTAAAAAAAAGCAAATATTTCAATAATAAAAATAGATCTAGATCTAGAGGTAATTAGAAATATATTTTAATATAAAAAAAAACACGCTATAAATATTTATTTTGTTAAGAAACGTATCGCAATCTAACTTTTTATATCATGGCGGCCAAATGTTTTCATCGGCAACCATAGAAGACCAAACGATTGTCACAGTTTGTGCACTGAAAAACGAAATTCTGGTTTTTATCAGATCTAGATCTTAGATCTAGATCATCTAATTTTTATTTGTAGAATATACGTCTAGATGCTTTCAACGTAAATCTACATTTATACAGCAATATATATAATGTAAGGACAAATTACCTTAGTCTAAGACTAAGTCTAAGACTGAGTAACTCAGTAAGACTTAGCATATAACTTAACTTAGCTTATTAAATATTAGACTTAGTTTTAGTAGTCGTCTTAGACTAAGTCATTTAGACTGTCTTATTAGACTAGTCACTATTCATCTAATTTCTAATTCTCTTTGTAAAATTTCTGTAATTACCATTCATCATTTGCAATATTTTAACTTTTGGGTACTTATAATCTTATCCCACATGGAAAACGGCAGCATGCCAAAACTGGGCAAAAGGCGATCTTCTTTGGCGAACTTAAAGAAAGGTGGCATAACATAGCCATAGGTGCCCCCCTCCAAATGGTATAAATGTATAAATAATATTAAAGATCAAATCAGGCGTTATTTTGCCCTCAACAGTCAATGGTATAGAGGAAAGTAGAAGGCAGAAGATGACCTATGAAAGAGCCAGTTGGAAAGCTCTCACAAAGGCTTCAGGACACGCATTTGAAACCCAAAGAAAAGCCCTTATTGAAGACAGGCACAGACTGTACAAAAAATTTAAATAAACCACAAGTCTTAATGGGATGCTGAAAAATATGCCTGTTGTAACTGGATTGAAATACTGCATTCATTCTTAATCATTTCCATTACATCTAGATTTGTTATTATACTTGTAATAGTTACAGTACAAGTACGATCTTTTAGTTTTATGATTATATTCTATCTAACTCTAGTATCTACATCTATATAATATATATAATCTAGCTGTTAGCACTGTTCTGTAGTATGATTGTACATCTTCAAGCGGATCATGCTCCATGTATGTCTATATTGGACCATAGGACAGTGTTTTTCAAAACTGTGGGATAGGGAACCCAACATCCTGTTTGGGGAGAGGGGATGCAAAACTGGTCAATGTATTTCTAAGGAAATGAAAAAATATTTTCATCTGCAGCAAAATCAAATCAAAACCCTTTTTTTTTAAGAAGAGAAGCTATTTCAAAATATCTCTTCTAACATGAATTGTTTCTTTATCAGGTCAGAATAGTAGAATTTCTCCCAACTTTTGTACATTGTTACCATAGTTATGTTATGGTATTGACTTTTTTTGTTAAAAAGAAAAGGTCCACAATGATACATTACCTTGCACAAAGATGATCTTTTGATGATAATGCCTATTACAGAAGTACACACACATAATTGCATCATAGATTGAAGGAGAAAGAATTTCTAAGCTAAAATTTAAAATGTGTTTTTTATTCCAGGACAGAGAACAGTGACAAGTGGCTGGATGCCTACCATGACCCAGTGGCCTCTTTGTACACATTCACTCAGTGTCTGACTTTGTCTGACATTCAAGCTGATGGTGACTGGAAGCTCATTGTGGCTGATCTAGGCACTGGAACTTATGACATGAAGCTGAAAGTTTATAAAAGTATGTTACTAACAATTTTATTCAAGGGAGAAATAAAAACTTCTATTTTGTTTGTATTGTTTGTCTGTCATGTTTAGATTTCAAAAATTAAAATTGTTATTTAAGATATAATTTTATTATTGCTTATATCATGCTTAAATTAGATGCTACAGCTACTATTGGTCTTCTAAATGAATTTTGTTTCAAAATATAATATAGAAACTTTTTTTATATATACAATGCATCATTTATATATATATATATATACACATGTTGTTGTTTTTTGTAAAAAAAAATAGGTGCCGGTACTCAGTGATTAGGTGCCAGTACTCAGTGATTGATTGCCTAGCATTTAACTACTAATAAATTAATAATATACGTTAAAATACAAGAAAAGTAATAATTTTTTCCCCACATTCAAAAAGGTGCCAGTACGCTATACTGGTGCGTACCACCTTCGCAAAAAAAGCCCTGTATATATTATCTAAACCACATGTGCATGCCTGCGCTGTAGACCTACATGTTTCCCAGAGATAATATTCAAAATATTTTTAATACAATGTTAAAGTACGACTAACCTTCAGGGGCCACCAGGTAGTTTGTCTGTAACATGGTCTCACTTTTTTCATTATTAAACAGTTATAATTAACAAAAGAATAACAAAATTAAAATTTTAAAACAATCTTATTAATGAACTGTATCATAATCTTTATAAGACACATTTTTTAATGAAATGTTTCTTAATATATTTTTCATTTATTACAATTTTACAACCCTTTTTTTTTTAATAGATACCACATTGTTGAGTGAACACACTATCATTGATTTACCTACTGGTGTAGTTACATTCTATATGGACACTTTGACACCTAGAACACCTGGTAAGCTAATAATAATAATAGTAATAATAATTATTATTATAATATTAATAATAATAATCTTTCTTATCCTTGATGAAATTTGTTTTACAGCTGTGCATTACAAATAAAAATACTTAATTAGAGAAAACAATTTATATGAGAGAACACAAAATGTACATTTATACCCTAGTTTTTCTTAAATTAAATATTACATGTGAAATTTACATTAGTAAGTTAGAAAGAATTCATATTATGATTTGAATGAGCAGTTAATTTATTGTAGGTTTGTTTTGTAAACTAATGTGTTTTTATATTATTTAGATTTTTTATTCGTCTAAAAAAATTTCAGCCATCGCTGTTGCCTCTGGACCATACATTTATGTGTATAAAAACTTGCGTCCATATTTCAAGTTTACCTTGCCACCTCTGGACATACATCCAGTTGAAGAAGACTTGTGGAACCAAGCTAAAAATGTAAGGAATATAAGAAATTTTTTTTTTTTATTTAGAGTTTCAACTATTTCTTTTTAGGTAAAATTCGAAGACTATTGTTTTTTATATTTACCACTCATAATTCAGAAAATTTCTCTTTGTTAGGATCAAGTGAACATACTCAACATGCGAGATACTCTGGAGGCAATGAGGTAGTAGAAAATATTGAAACTATATATATATAAAGAGTTCAGTATTGACAATGTTACTCTGTCCTATCTTAATCTTTAGTGGTTTGCTACTAATTTATTTGTTACCATCCAAAAAATATTTGTTACAATGTTAATAATGAAATTGATTGTGAAGCATTCATTGATGATTATTGTAAATTTACTTAACTTTTATCATATGAAATAGAAAATAAAAGACATTTTTATTTGTTTTGTTTCCTCTGTGTACAGACAAGAAGGAGCATCATTAACTGTCAGATCTATTAAACTTCTTCAGATGGAAACTAATAACTTACAGAACTTTCTAAATCTTCACAAAAACACACCCTTGAAAAAGCAGGTCATTCATTTCATTTGTAATGCACTCAAAATTATCATTGACAATTTAACTTTAAAAAAAACAAAACAAGTATATATATATTATATTATTATATTATTAATATATTATATATATATACATATAATTATTATTTAAAAAAAATATATGTAGTATTAAAATCAATTTTATTATACCTTTTTTATGTAATTAAAGTACTTATACAATATTCAGTAAAATGACCTTAGTTATCAATGTAAGCAATGTAATTAATCAAGGCTCATAAAAATTATTATATACCAGAACTTAAAAAAAAATAAAACAAGATTACAAAGAGAGTTTGTGTGATACACAAACTCAGAGGCAGCCCCCATCGGTGTCGGATCCCTGTCAGATCCGCCTATTCGCAAGATGTTTCGGATGTTCCTTCTAAGTCCCTGGCTCAATTCCTGTGTGCTCCTATCCTTAAACTATCGCAATATTTCTGAAAGAACAGTAAAGGTTAAATCATATTTTCAAAAGCCTTTAGTGTTTTCTAACCGTGACGGACAGACCAACCAACAGACAAAACGCACAAAAATATGCTTGTTTTATTCTAATGGGGGCACTAAACAATTTTTTTTTTAAAAATCTGATTTTTTAAAAAAATTAAGAAATTGGTTTAGAATCATGTCATTTCCGGGCTTTACGCTAGTACACGAAAGCCGCTGCCAAAAGTTCATTTTAAAAAATGTGCATGATATCTACTTGCCAGAAGCATTTCTTATAGTAACATTTCCTCCCTTACATTTACGTAATTGTTTTAGAATTGGTGTTTTGTTATTAAAAAATCGCTTGCATAATTAATTTTATAAATTAAAGGGTTTGCTTTTAGAAAAACTAAAAGTAGCCGTTGCACCTAAACTTTTCAAACCGCATTTAATGGTGAAATAATATTTTTCGTATCTCTTCTAGTTTTGGCGCTCTGAGTCTGACAGACGGACAGACAGACAGAAAGTCATTTTAAAAAATGTGCGTGATATCTACATGCCAAGAGCATTTTTTTTAGTAACATTACCTCCCTTACATTTACCTAATTGCTTCACAATTGGTGTTTTATTATAAAAAAATCGCTTGCATAATAATTTTTATATTAAACGGCTTGCTTTTAGAAAACTAAAAGTAGCCGCTGCACCTAAACTTTTCAAGCCGCATTTAATGGTGAAAAAATATTTTTCGTATCTCTTCTAGTTTCGGCGCCCTGAGTGTGACAGACGGACATTTTGCACGAACCTAATAGCGGCTTTTTCCCCTTACGGGGGCCGCTAAAAATGCAGCATAGTTGGACTATTTAAAAACAGCTTCATATCATAAATGGGGGGGCACAGTGGCTGAGTGGTTAAGCGCTTGGCTTCCGAACCTGGGGTCTTGAGTTTTAATCTTGGTGAAGATTGGGATTTTTGAATTTTGGGATTTTTAGGGCGCCCCTGAGTCCACCCAATTCTAATGGGTACCTGACTTTAGATGGGGAAAGTAAAGGCGGTTAGTCATTTGCTGGCCACATAACACCCTGCTTGTTAACCGTTGACCATAGAAACAGATCATCTGCCCCATTGATCGCAAGATCTGGAGGGAAACTTTTTTTTTTTATATCATAATGATGGTAGCTAGTTTCCGACTAAACATAATTTGAGCTACTCATTGTGGCAGACAATGTGAGATTTTAAGACAAAATTCTTTACAAAGGTGTTTTAAAGAATAACTTTTCTAAACCTGGGCCCCTTGATTATTAAAATATGTAAAATAGATTATTTAGTTAAGAATCCATCATTTTAATTAGTTGATAATGTTAACAATGTTTCTTTGATCACAGACTGTGATAACCTGTTTGAGCACTATGAAGAAGTCACTTCTTGATGATGATGCAATCAGTTGTCTTGTGCTGGGAACTGAGAACAAATCAATCTATATTTTGGATCCAGAGGCTTTCACTGTCCTTGCAACTGTTAGTGCACTATAATATAGTTTTAATATTGCTGTATCCTTAAGCTTATAAGCCATATAATGATGCATCATTTTAATTTTTTATTATTTTTTTTTTAAAGGTAAATCTGCCAAATGTTCCTGTATTTATAAGTGTAAATGGACTTTTTGATGTGGATTACAGAATTGTTGTTTCTTGTAGAAATGGTTGTATATACACACTCAAGAGGTAAGTTTGTACAATATTTCAAGTTACAGGCACAGCAACATTTTTAAAGTTATAACTGAAAAACTAATAGTACTGTTTTAGAGTCTAATGTATGCCTGAAAGAATGTTACATTAACTTTTGAAAAAGTCCATAATTCTTTTTTTTTAATCCAAATTTTGCTTTTATTTTGTGGAGTTTAAATTCAGTGTATGGAATCTGGTGTAAGTTACCAATTTATGTACACTAACACTAGAGAAAATTAAGGTCAAATTAAAATAAATGGAAGAAATAATTCTGACACAATAACTTGCTTTTATTGTATAATTTGTATAATGAAAAGTCATCTTAGGAAAAATCTCAGTTACAAGACTTTAAAGTGTTTGAGTGTGCAATCATTATAGGGGCAGTACAGATGTGACCAGGAATATGATAGAGTTGAACTCACAGCCTGTTGGTATGGAGAGAGTCAATAAAAATATCTATGTGGGATGTATGGATGAAACATTACACTGCTTCACATCAAAGGTATGTACTAGCTTTTGAGTTAAACATATTTATTACCTTAGAAAGAATGATCTCATCCTCATAAGTCAAAGCCATGTAGAAGCTATACTCTTTTCCCACAATGGTAATCAATCTCATCTCAGCCTGTGGTCCCTACTGGGGCATAGGCCACCAACCAGCTTTCTCCAGGCATCTCGGTTCTGGGCGAGTCTCTCCAACTGTCCCCATGTCTTGCCCATCTGCTTGGCTTCTGTTTCCAGATCGCGGCGCCATGTGTTCCTGGGCCGTCCTCTATTCCTCTTTCCTTGGGGGTTCCAGGTTAGGGCTTGCCTTGTTATGTTGGATGCCGGCTTGCGCAGGGTGTGACCTATCCATCTCCAGCGTCTCTGAAGGATATCTATTTCAATGGGCTGCTGTTTTGTTCTTTGCCACAGTTCCTCATTCATTCCACAAAGGTAAAATGGTTTATAAATCTTCTTATTTAAAAAAAAATTGAAGTTATTTGGTAACAATTAAGTCTAATAAATTTCTACAGAAAAGAAAACTTTAAAAAAAACATACTGGAAATAAGGCTGGAATTTTAAACAAATCCTAAACTCACCAAAATACCATAAGTCATTTTGGCTGAATTTTTTAAAATAAATAAAGAAATAGCTTGACAGTATTTTTAAAAATTTCACTTTTATATCTCTGTGAAGTAAATTTTATACATAAGAAGCCCATATAAATGACATTACTAAGTGTAATCCAACTTATTCCAGTGATGATTTGTCAGACAGTCCTAATACATTAGATTAGATTGTTGTAATATACCATTCTAAAAAAGTTTTTAAATTGAAAGGGATAATTTTTTCATTGCTACTAAATGTTTAAATTAAATTTGAAGCTTTCAATAATTTAAAATTTTCTCTCCTTTTGAATTTTTAAACAAAAGATAAGGCAAAAAGCTATATTTATGATAGTAACACTGTAACCATTAATTGATCAAAATATATACCTTTATCTTCTATCAGGGTAAAAAGCTGTGGACAGTGCGACTACCTGCCAGCATCACTGCCATGGAAGCCATAGACTATAAGCCCAAAAGTTTCACTGCTGTGATTGTTGCATTGAATAACCAGGAGGTACACATCTACAAAGAGAAGTATTTAGTGGATGTCCTCAAGATGGATGATGTGGTCACTGGCATGAGGTTTGGCAGATTTGGAAGAGAAGATGGAACACTGGTCATGTCAACAAAGCGTAAGAAACATTTAGATTTTCCAATTATTACTTCATTAATTGTTAAAATATGTATTTCTTATTCTATTTTTAGCTGCCCCCGAAAGGGGAAAAGAGAAAATGTTTTGTGTGGCTTGTCTGTCTGTTTGTCTGTCCGTCCGTCCATCCCGGTTAGATTTCATAAAGTAGAAGAGAAAATGAAAATCGGACATCACTATATTTTAGGTCATTCAAAGTTCTGATGCAACGACTATTTTTTTCTTTTCTTAAAGCTCATTTTTTAAAATATTTTATGCAAGCAGTTTTTTAAAGAGAAAAACCTAATTAGTATGCATTATAAATCACACCTAATTTAAGACGATTAATAATGTTATAAATTATATATTATTTCACGTTTATTTGTTCAAAGTGAAAACTATTTACTATCCAAGTAAACACTCACCAAGAGGTGAAGAAAAAAGGACCAAGGATTCCTATGATGATAAACTTAGTGACGGTCAAGTTTGGACAGTTTTATGAACAATTTTAATGTGAACGGTTGTATAAACTGTAAACATGTTTTATTGGCAATGTAATCTCTTCAATACTGAAAAAAAAAGAGGATTCAAATTAGAGAATTAGCCTTCACAGAACAATTAATCAATTATAAGACTTCAGTCGGTCCAGATTCACGTCTAACTTTACATTCACTTTCACCTATCCTTTGATCTGCTGGACCGCTGGGGCACTACATAAAATCTGTTAACCTTCTATCTACATTCTTATCTGTCATTTGTCTTTGATATAATTTCATTCGGATGTTCTTTCTGAAATATTGAACCTGGCTGTGTGGACCACTTCGGCGGCCGATTTTAAGTTTGTGTTTCCACACAAACTGTCTTTGTAACCTTATTATTTATTTCATTAGATTGTCACATATTTAACACCT
The DNA here is from genome assembly GCA_021533235.1 of Biomphalaria straminea. Classification (NCBI taxonomy): domain Eukaryota; kingdom Metazoa; phylum Mollusca; class Gastropoda; family Planorbidae; genus Biomphalaria; species Biomphalaria straminea. The sequence goes on from JADKLZ010000104.1 coordinate 11,803,862, forward strand.
TTGGAATAACAATTGTTGAGTGCATAGATTGTCACTGGTACTGGCCATGAGGTTTAAAAAAGAAATGATGCTATTAAATAGAAGCCCAAGTTTGTAAGCTTGTGGAGGATATGATCTTTTATTTAGGATTTGAAGATTATTTTAAATGTAATCTGTGATAGGACAAAGCTGAAAGCATGAAATAATGTTAAACCAAAACAATTGGCAAAAATATTATTGATCGCACAGATTTATTGTTGTTGGTCTAGATCCATTACAAATCAATTACATGACTGATCCAAATAATTGAAACAATTACACTTCATATGAGCTTGTTTTTTTTTTAAGTATTTTTTTTTATTTTTCTTGTTTATTTAAAGTTGATTAAATTTGTTTCAATTTCTAGGAGGAGGTCTGTATGTGAAAATTTTGAAGAGAACAGCCAAATTTGAGGAAAAGGATAAGCTAGCAGGCCCTCCACCTGCTCAAAATACCAAGCTGAATCTTCCCAAGAAGACCAAACTGTTTGTTGATCAAACTCAGAGGGAGAGAGAGCAGTGTGTTGGTCAGTTATTTTTACTTTTGATATTTTAAAAATAAGTTCAAATTATTATTTATATACATTTTGATTTACTTGTCAAGCTGCTTTCTAAAAAAAAATATTTCCATGTTTCAACCAAACAAGTTGTGCTGACAACTGTTTCTTGGATAAGAAAGTCAAAATAAAAGATTTAATTGATTAAAACAAAACATTAGAAAGTCTAATGGAACTGAGCCTCAACACCTTCAAAACACTGAGTTGACAGAAGACTCCAAGATCAGGAAAGCACTGCATCAGGAGCCAGATATGGCCCATGGGCTGTAATTAGTTTAGGCATCTGTGTTCAGATTTACTATTCAATGTTTTATTTATTACATTTTGATTTTAACTCTACCTTGTTGGCTAAATCTTGGCCAATATACTTTTTTTGTTTTTTAAGGCTTTTAGCTGTTCATTATTAACACCAGCAACTCTTTTATTAAATGGTTTTTTTTTTAATGAATTTCCAAAAAGGGGAGTACTGCTTTTACATTGTTTATATGAAAAAATCATTTATTTATCTTTTAAAGCGATGCATAGAACATTTCAACGTGATCTAGCTCAGCTTCGACTCAAAGTCCTAAGAGAGTATGTCAAAGCCCTTGATAGCAGCATGAATCCAATTTCTTCAGACCCATTGGAACCACTGAAACTCAGTGCCCATGTAAGTTGACTTTTTCTATTCTTTAACTCTTTGAATCCGCAACAACGCTCAGAACGTTGGTTTTAAAAAGGGGGAAAAAGGACGTACATATGCTCAGATCGTCGCTATTGAGTTTTTCGTTTCTATTCCTCCGATTCATGTTTTTTATTCTTAATTTTTTATCTAGAATAGTTTCCCTTTGCTAAACATCCGGAATTTCCTTTTGTACGAAGATTTTAAAGTGATTACATTTATTTTTTCTTTGGGCATGTTTTATTTTACATGGACCCTCAACCAGGGCCATCTAAACTTTGTAAATCTAAATATTTCTTTGATGAAGAAGTAAAATAATTCACATGACAGTGATTTTGTTTTATCTGATGGAAATATTTTTTTCTAAATCTAATAGTATCGATCTAGATCTAGTAAATTTATTTATAAAATTTATAGACCTAGGGCTAGGTCTAGTAATCATGAAGTTTAGCTGATGAAGCAGCCCCACCCCCAGCTAAAGTTCGATGTAGATCTAGAACTAATTTAGCTGTTTCTACATCATCTAGATCTAAATCTAATCAGATAGAGGCACTGAAACAGAACTACTTCAGATTTTTTCCACCAAAAAATGTGGGTGTCAACCTGGACTTAGTCTAATGAGCTGGACTTTTTCACTGAAGTAGTGACATTGGATTATTAGCTCCAGTTTATTATTTTTTATGTCTATTGCTGTTTCTTCTGTGGTTTTATGTATATAAATGGATAAAAATGAGGAAAAAAAATTCTTTTGATTCAATTTGGACAATAGATTTCTTAAAACATGAACTTGAATGGATATTTTCAATGTCATTTGGTAAGTTATTCATTTTTTTATTTTATATTCAAAACCCAAAATTACAACAACAACATAATTTGCATACTAGAAAACTTATCAAAAAGAAAGAACATCCATTTCACTTTCATTGTATATCAAATTTATTATTTTCCAATAATAAATAAAAAAGTTATACAAGTTATATTGAAGAAGAGTAGCGCACTCCGAAAAGGTGGAAAAATTAATTCTGTCCAAAAGTGGAAGATAATTCCGGAGTCAAAGAGTTAATACACATCTTTTGAATACAATTTTCTACATTGTTGCCAAGTGGCAAAGTGACATTTTAACTAAGAAGTTCAAATACTAAAGACCAAGATTTGATTTTAGTGATTTTTTGGGACATCCCTAAGTTCATCGGCTTTTGTTGGAAAAGTAATGGAAGTTTGGTTACAATTCCCAAATACAGCACAATGATTGATGTCCAATCTCCCACCAAGCTTATGGGAATACATTGCTTGATTTAATGTAAATCCCATGAAACTATCTTCAACAATAAGTTAGTATTGAAATACAATTTTTAAAAAGTCTCTAACAAAGAAATTCAAATATAGGAAGTTAATATTGTCCGCTGTATTTTGTTTTAATTAGATTGTTTTAATTAGAAACATTCTGTTATATTATTTTAAAAATTTATTTTCTCAATTACCTTTTTTTTTAAAATATGATTGTTCCCATTAATCATAAGAAGTTATAATTTTTATTTTTTAAAATTCAAAGCGGTTGAAATTTTTTTTTTTCAGAATTTTTTCTCTAATCTCTAAAACATAAAACAAAATAACTTATGTGAATTTGATATTAACATGATAAGTATTGTGATATGTTTATAATGGAATGGTCAAAAGAAACAAATGTCACAAAAAATGCCTTTTGAAAGTTGTTTGAATAATTTTATGTGTCAGAAAAATGATTCAAAAATGTATTGTCAGATTTTACTTTTTCTGACAGGTTCAGGGAATTGGTCCAACATTCAAGTTTTCTGTAAAACTTCAGAATACTTCTTTAACTCAATCCTCCTCAAACTTGCTAATTACCTTTGACTATGATGAACATTTGTATGACTTTCGCAAGAAGTTGATACAGGTTTGTACAACGGATGAACATTTCTTTCTCTTTTTTGTAAATGTGGTGAGAGCTAAACATGAAGACTTCAAGTCTTATAAGTTCATGGATCAACCTGTCTGAAAAGCTGTTTTGTCTGAGAGTGCTCCAAGCAGAAGTAAATATGTTACATCCTTGTTAGTGATTACAAGATGCTTTGGTTTAGAGTCGAGGCAAAATGCCGAGCTCACCAGAGAAGCTACCCCCCTCCCCCGTTCTTCTCTTTACCGCATCAGCAATGTGGGTGTCTGACAAAAAAACATCCCTTTGAGGAATATATAGATACTGACATGGTTGCAGGAGCTCATTGCCATCCCCACCATTGCCATGGACTCAGTCCTTGGTTACCCCAATGGGGGGTTCTGTTTGATGTCCCTATTAGCCTATATGTCTCCCTGTAAAAATTTGAACTTAATATTTGAATTATTAATGTGATTATTTATTTACTATTTTTACTATATATACTATTTATTTATTATTTATTCACTTATAGAATGAAATAAACTAGGATACCAATATCAAAATATGACTTTTAGTTTTTCCCTTTGAAATCAAAGTTTGTTGTATTAAATATTTGTTAAGCATGAGCATTGATAAAAAGATAATGTTTTTTTTTCAAGTTTTTAAGTATAGTTTTGTTTTTCAGGTGCCTATCCTTGTTCCAGGATTGACTTATAGTTTTGACACATTTATTGACTGTAAAACAGACAAGGGTTTAAGTGACAATGTCAAGGTAAGGGAGATAATTTTTTTTTGTGTGTATTGCATTTATTTTAGGCTTAGGAGTTACTAGATCAACAAATATTCAAATCATTTTCTCTTGCTTTGTTTAATGAACTTGATTGTTGCAGGTCTATGTACTAAAGCCTGGGAAGTCTATTCCTCTCATCACTGGAGTGGTCAGCATGCCAGTTAGTGAGAGTATTGTTCTGGTCTAGTCACCATCTGTACATCAGTTATAGTGACATGTAGCATTGGAAAGTGGAATACTAGTGACATCCTGCAATGTAACGCATACATTGTCATAGTGAAATTCTTTAAGCTGAATCTCTCACTTTGTTTCTTGTAAAAAATTTTTAAAAATTTCTCTGATTTTCTTAATAATAACATGTCATGACACTGTACAAATACACCAGAACTTTATCCTATAGAATTCTTAAATTAGATGGTGGGAAGGAGGCCTTTTCCTATTCAATGGCTACTTCTGTATTACCAGCTAGATTACCAACCATAAAAAAAAAACAACTTGAATTTGAGTTTTAATCATTGTATGTAATTTAAATGTGAAATCTTGCTGTGTTCCAGTTGTGATACATTAACTTTATTTGAAAGTTTTATGTCTTTTATTGACATTCAACTTAATTGTGAATTTGTAAAATAGTTCAAGTTCTACCTTTATTTCCTTGTTCCCATACACATGCATGCACACTTACAAATCTAAATTATTATTTTTGTCAACTCATTTGATACAAAATTACTGAAATCTAGATACCCTAATTGAATGCAAAAGAATTGTTATTTATTTTTAAGTTTTTGACAAACATTTTAAAATAAAAGTATGTATGATTATTATTGTAAGTGTACATTAAAATACTTGTATTGTTTTCATGTTTCTGTTACATTCTCAAAGGTGTCTTTAAAACTATAACCCCCCACATTGGGAAGTACACAAAGTAGGTCTAGATCTTACATTGGTTTTGAAAGGACTATCGCGTTCTGGAATTTCCTAAAGCAGGGCTTTATTGATTCAAGAGTTTGATAAATGTATGGTTTGAAAAAATTTAGCGCATTGTCTTCTAAGTCTAGATTTAAATGCCTATCATTGAAATATTACAAGGTGTAGGCCTACTAGATCTACACATTCTCTTGACCAGGATTCTTTCTCTGGGAGAAGGGGGCGGGGTAAAAAATGTTTTTAAATCTAACATTTCATTAATTTTTCAAAAACAAAACAAAAAACAATCGCTTAATAAGTTGCATAAACGAGGTAATTTTTAAAAAAAAACTATTTCTGTTTTTCGACACTACAGCATACTAGAATTATCTTCTCTTAGGTCTTTCTCTCTTTTTTTTTTTTCTCACCGCCTTTCCCTCCAGCCATTGACATCTCTCTCACTTCCCTGACACTGCATTCAAGCCTGCTCCATGCACCTCTTAGAATAAGCCCTAAAGCGGTAAGCTCAACTCACTCGAGCATGCGCTTACTATGTAACCGACCCAATAACGATTGATGTGTCCAGAAGAGATGCCGAAACTGATTCTTTTGAAACTAGCCATCATTCGGCGATATAGGTTTTTGTTTTTTTTCCGGTAGAGCAAGGCATTCGCCTCTCCAATCAATATCTTCAATAGGAGACTTTTTTTTGTTGCAAAGGCAAGAGAGTAGGCCAATTATTATTTATTTGCTATTTGTCAGAACTTAAAGAAGGGACATAAATGACTATCAAAGTAGGCTAATGACGCTATATAAACAAGATCTATTCCTTTAGGATTGTTAAGAGCCAAGACAATGTTTACTACTATTTGAAGAGTCAGATAATAGAGCGCTGTTATTTATAACCTGTCGTCAGCGTTGTAGTCTTCACGGATGATGTAGATTTAGGTCACCCTTTGACACGCCCTTTGTACACAGTAGCTCTTAGGAAAATGTGATTTATACACGACAGAAATCTCATTAAATGATACAATACATTTTTGTCTGAATATTGACACTTAAAGCAAATGACACATTAAGAGAGTAGACACACCATCAATTAATCATCCAAACAAGCCTACTCGAACTAAATGTTGTGGACTCGTCTAAATCCACAATGTATATTATTATTATTACACTCGCTCATAATAAATTGATAATGAAAAGATGATATACAAACAGCTTTGACTAAAATGCATAATCTCTATTAAATGTTCTTTAGAAATTATACAAGCCGGTATACTGACAAAACAAAGAAAACCATTTACAAAGCTATCATCAGACCTGTAGTCATTTATGCAAGCGAAACTTGGACGCTGACAAAACAAACACACACACACGGAAAATCTGCTAATACTTGCAAAAAAAAAATATCAGAAAAACGTATGGTGCCATACATGAGGAAACCGGATGGAGGATTCGCACCAACCAAGAAACAGATCAGCTAATTACACTTCCATAGTGACGGAAATAAAACGGAACAGATGACGTTGGGCAGGTCACTTCGAAAGAATGTCAGAGAACAGAGGAGCAAAGATTGTTCACCGGCAAAAAAAAAAAAATTAGGCGCCCCGAATGCAGACGAGTACGGTGGCTTAAGGACGTAGAGGCAGATCTACAACAGTCCGGGCCTGGAGACGTAAATAACAGGATAGAGCTAAAGCAGGCCAGAACGTTCCATCATCTCCATGGGCTGTAGTGCCACTGGGATGGATTGTTGATCTATTGACATCAGTAGGCCTTTTCATGTGTGATGGACTAAACGTCACAAAGCTATTCATGCATATGTCTGCGAATGGTTTCTTTCAAACATGTCATCTTAATTTTCTATACCTAGTTTTTTTTTCTAAATTATTATTATTCGAAGCAGGACTATTTTTTTTTTTTTGCATCTGCGTCTCACGTAGATTTTTTGTTTTACATTTTTCGAATATTCCGTACAAACTGAAGATTATTAACCAATATTCTATTACAGCCTCAAACCTCCCGTAGGTCGGTGGGGGATGGCGTCGGGCAATGGTAAAATAACCCAGGACCATCTAGTATTCAAACTATTTCTTTCGGGGAAGGGAAGAGAAGAATGTATACTTATATATACCATATTATAGTCTAGGGAAAAATGTTTATTATAAAATGGTATGTGTTGTATAAATTATCATCAAAACTTCTCACGCAAAAACTGTTGCGCTATAAAGCTTGCGACAAAAATGTCGTGTACCCGTTTTTGTAATGCTTATCTCACTGGGTGCGAGCTAATAGAGTTGGCAGTTCTTATGGTTATATTGAAACATATTCTCATTGGGTAGGCGCACTAAACGTTGAGAATGCTTCTTTTATGGTTGTATTTCTCGTTGGGTAGGCGCACTTTAAGTTGAGAATGCTTCTTTTTTTACATGTATTTCTCATTGGGTAGGCGCACTTGAAGTTGAGAATGCTTCTTTTATGGTTGTATTTCTCGTTGGGTAGGCGCACTTTAAGTTGAGAATGCTTCTTTTATGGTTGTATTTCTCGTTGGGTAGGCGCACTAAACGTTGAGAATGCTTCTTTTATTGTTGTATTTCTCGTTGGGTAGGCGCACTTGAAGTTGAGAATGCTTCTTTTATGGTTGTATTTCTCGTTGGGTAGGCGCACTTTAAGTTGAGAATGCTTCTTTTATTGTTGTATTTCTTGTGGTGGGTAGGCGCACTTTAAGTTGAGAATGCATCTCTTAAGCTTATCTTCTAACACATTCCATGCAACGATCAAAACATTGTACTTCTCGCAAGCATTGAAATATATTTGTGTTAAAGCTGATCTGTCCGTGATACATAAATGATGATTATACTTCATTTGGATTGTTAAGATTCAATCAATGATCCGTTCAAGCAGGCTAAGTCTTTAGTAGGCCTAGAGTATTTATGTGAACATTTGAAACAATCGAGAAGCGACGGGTCTTTTGTTTTAATAGCGTAGACTTGTGCTACTGCCTGATCAATATTAAGCGGCGTTTGTTTCTTTCTGTTGTATGCTACATAACGTCAATGTAGCAGCGACGTTATTAGGCCTATTAGTACTAGCATATGAAATTATTCGTTGCTCTTACATATGTTTGTTTTTAAATTGTTGTGTGAAGCGCATCTTTCAGGCTTTCAAAATTTAGTGATTTTATCAAAGGTGTTACTCTAGTGACCTAGTCAAATGTGAATATTTGTTTGTTATGAATCTCACTGCTCTATTTTGTGTCTGGGAGAAGTTTTCCGTGCTGCCTTTAGGCGCTCAGCAAACACAACTCATTCGATGGGTAGTCAACTGTTTTCTTGGCACTCAGCCACACATTCCAGAAATAAATGAAACTAACTAGCTAATTAAAAACTAACAACGGAAGAGCTTAAAAAAATTGATTCCGCAGTGCGTCAACATAATAATAGAACCATAGACGTTTATTTACTCAGAATAGAACCATAGACATAAATAAATATAGACTGACCAATAAGAGACTTTTATGAAGGGAAAATTTGTGACTAGCAATTTTGTGTACCTTACTATACAGCATGTATAAAAGTTAAGTATTCATATCTATTTCAGCCATAACCTATATAAGTATTACAATATTTTCACTAGTTGTTTTTTTTTTATCTCTTAGCGTAGTTTGGTTTAATCTCTAAGACTGAAGATCGTGCAACTTGTCTGATTTCGGAAATCCGAATTCAATAGATATACTTTTTTTCAAGTTTCATAAAGTTACTTCCTGTTTCCAGTCTATATTTATTTATGTCTATGAATAGAACGTTTAGAAATATAGCTCATCAACACTTCCTTTACTCTGTATAAAGGAAACACCAAAAATCTTACTATTTATGGATTTAGCTACATATATGAAAATCCACAACAGAGAAATGAAATAGCAAACAATAGCAAATAGCAAACAATGATACGAAATAAGGATTATCTCCCAAACTGGAGGGGGAAAAAAAGCAGCAGTTCTTCGTCTCAATGAATTTTCAGCATATAAATGAGCCTTAGCTTGCTGACTGGGCTCCTTAATGTGCACTTAATAAGGGATGTGTGGCAGAGTGCATATACTGAAGCTGGTTTAAAAAAAAAAACCGTTACTGTCATTCAAAGCTGTCATTCAATAAATATTCTCATAATTAATTCAACTTTGAATATATTTTATTTTATATTTTCAAAAATTACATACCAACTCAACATTGAAATAATTATAGCCTTTACTATAGTAGTTGCATGTTATGAAAATATACAATACGGCAGTTTTTTTTGTTTTTTTTTGTTTCGGGTGAAATACCTGTTACCTATAGTTAAATATAGTGTTTAAAAGTATTTGAAAGTCAAATATAGATCTATTAGATAGCAAAAGTAACGTTACATTTACAAACTTTGTCAGCAATTACAAACATTTAATTTTACCACTTGATAGGCCTATACAATTCATCATTTTCTTGACATTTTTAAATTGCTGTTATAAACAAATAAATCGTCTGATATTAACACTGTTAGCAAATCTGTTGAACTCAAAAATGTGCTCAGTAAAAAAAAATGCATTGACGCCAATTGACGGTGTACCAGTAAACCGGTACATACAAAGGCAGCTGGTACCTTTATTTGAGAACATACGGAAAGATTTCACCTATGAAAGACATAGCCAGAGAAAAAAAAATGGAATTGACCTTCTGCAGACAACTAGCTTTGTCATCGTTGGATGTGGTACAGATAGATCTGCAGAGCCACGGGAGACAATGCACTTCTTTCTTAATTACTTTAATATAAACTCAATATTGATGCGTATTTCTTTCGTAGCAACAAGCACAATTATTAAGTTGTTTCAAACTTCAATTGTTTACCATATTTGTACCATTATATTTTATGGGGCATACGCCAAGGGAAATATTATTTACCACCTCCAAAAGTCAAAGCGATATTTCTATCTTTAATCTAAGAAGATGCAGTCCCGTCATTCATAGCTCATAGACCGGAATTATACTTTTCTTCCTTCGCTGTGGAACATGGTTTTCTTGCTGTCTTTAACACTGACCAAAGTGTCTGATCGCTCGGCGAGACTTGAATCTCTGGTACTTTGTTTTCTTGTTCCTTTGATTGGCTCTTCTTTTACATCTGGCCCTGGAATCTTTTTCAGCACACTGGAGTCCCTCGACATGACCCGAAGCTCACTTCTGCTCTTTGACTGTCTCTGAGAGCTGCTTCTGGATGCATGACTTAAGGACCTTGTTGGCGGCATTGAATCACTGCTCGATTTGTTGGCCGTAGACACCGACCTATCAAAACCAACCGTGCGTTCACGGGAATACCCGGATCTGTCCATTTTGGCCGCTAAGGTTTTTTCACGTTTAAGACACTGGCTGCAGACGTTTTTGACAATTTTTTTCCATTGCTCATTAGGCATCAGTCTCGGCGTGGGGGTCTCGTTGGAATCTAGATCCCGGCCATATAAGCTCCTATCTAAGATTCCGTAAGAGTCAACTAAGTCCATGTCAATGTTTGATTTCGCACTTTTCGTTCGTGCAGAGCCAGACACTAGCCCGGATTCTGACGTTCGTACCGGCTCTGCGTCAGTAGCGTCTTTACTTTCTCCGCGACTTGCATCCAAGACTGTCGGCGAAGATGGCGGGGAGACCTTGGTGTAGAACTTCTTCTTGAGGGGCATGTGGTGAATGTAGCATCGGCGGCAGATGACGTCATCATTTTTTTCGGCTAAGTAGTTTTTCTTTTTTCTCTGAAATATTTAAAAAAAAATATGGTGTGCACTAAAAGGAACAAATAATATTTTAAAAAGTTGTTTTTTACAAATATCAATTTTTATTGATTTTGTATTCTATTCATTTCTTACAACGCCTCACGAAAAGCAACGACCTTTCCTTCCTTTATCAGATCTCGACTACCAAAGTTTTCCCTTTGTGGCTAATGATTAGGTAGTGATTTTTCCCCCAAAAGATATAGATAAGCTTTCAATTTCTATAAAAATCGTTATGGCCGTTTTTGAAACACAAGAAATTTTTCCTTCCACCATTTTTTTTCCCACCAATGTAAGCTAATAATTGGAACTGAAAAAAAAATTGCATATCGAAGCCAAATACTATCAGCCAGAGACTTTAAAAGCTTATTAAAATACTTCGTCAGAAACTCTAGATTAAGACCTATTCTGTTTTTAGGAGATGGATCATTAAAGAAAAAACAAAAATATCAATAATAAACGTATGCATCCTTAGTTTGAGACCCTTCAACTCAAACATGCAGAAACCAGAAGAAATCCAAAATCGAGCCTTGAGGTATGTCACAATGAAAGGATGGAAGATTGGGATAGAAGACTAATATGAACAGTAGAAATAATATATAAGAAGCTAACCGAAACTAACAAACATAATAACATAAACCTATAAAGTAGGCTACATAAAAAACACAGAATTATATATTTCTTACTTCATATACTACAATCCTATAAGTAGGCCTACTCGTCTATAGTGCCATTAGAGCATGGAACGGGTTGCCTAAATCAGTCCGGAAAACCATTAGTCTATGATTAATGTGCACGACTAGGCTACTAACAGATATAGGCCTACACTGGAACGTATTATCTCTCTTCTTTTTTTTTTAAAAGAGGGAGCTTCTACTTTGAGGCGATCCAAAGGCTTCAAAAGAATAAATCCGTTTGGTATGGATAGGCCTACATTTTAAGTAGCATTTATAGCATTATTTTTTTTTCGTTTGTAATAAATGTAAGCCTGTATCGGAATAAAATATGCATACCTTAAATTTTCGATGGGATGTAGGGCTGTCTGTACCACGGGGGAAAAACTGTTCATCAAAATCTCGGATCCGCGCCATCGCTGGGAGAGTTTGTGAGATTCTGCTCAGATCTTTTGCCACTCTCGTTTTCTCCAACAGAATAATTCTTTCAGCCTCGTTCCTGAGAATCACAATTGTTTAGTTAGTACGTTTTAAAAAAATGAATGTTAGTAATATCGTTGCATAAATAAAAGGAAAATACTATATTAGACATTTCAGAAGACCGACCTAAGAAGCAAAAATTTCAACACAGCATTAACTAATTTTCAATGATTGGTATATTTATGACTTTACAGTAAGCAGGTTTATTTGATAACAGTGAACCCCCTTTCCTCCCCCCTCATGTAGGCCTATATGATTATTTTGATTATTTCGTGACATAGCTCCACCTTAGACGCCCCTAATTGTTCATTAGTAACTGCTAGTCTATCACAATGGGGACCAATGCCATGATGTATCATGAGCCGCAAGAAAGTTAAATATAAACAAGGTTACAAAGACAGTTTGTGTGGAAACACAATCTCAAAATCGGTCCCCGGAGTGATCCACTCTGACAGTTATAAGACAGGTTTCAATATTTCAGTATGAGTATCAGAAAGTATGAACTACAAACTATCAACAACCACAATCCTATCTCCGCCAATTCAAAAAGATGAGACGTGCAAGTTACGAAAGTGTTGATGATACTATTGTTTGTAAGTCCGACTGTCGACATGATACTACAGGATAGGGAGATTTATTGATGCTATTATTAATACATTGTTAATATTAATATGCATTCAATGAACTGGTAGTTATAAAGATATAGTTCAGTGTGAACCTGGCCAAACCGATGCTATTAAATAATCAAAGTGATGTCACAGTCATGTGATTTGTAAAGGGCTGAAGAAGGGAACGTTTCTCCTTGGTTAAATGTGAAGGTCTATTTCATACCACTTGTATTGCATAGCAGAAACAAAAATTGCTTAATCATTGTTGTTTTAAATTACATTCGGCTTGCACACATATTAAACACATTCTTTCTCTTTTAAAACAAGAAAGTAAACATCTTTATATATATTTCTCAAAAGACAAGTTCAAAAGTTCAAACACACAAGTAAGCAACAACAACAAGTAAATGGGAAGATCCCATGGCGCAGCACGGTGTGAATGGAAATTGGTGCATCCCAATCCGCACTAATTTGTGAATGAAAGTGGTGTTTATGATATAATTCTCTTCTTCTCAATTTTTGTCATAATATTAAAAGTATTTCCAGATTATTGTGTCGTAAGACTATTGAAACTAGAACAACAACAATACACAGATAGAGTATACTCTCAGGTTTCACTTTAGAAGTACTTTAATTAATATCACAAATTACGCACATTCGTTCATTAGACATAATTACGAAAGGTAACTCATTTCTCTATTCCTAGATCTAGATCTAGATCTTAAACTCGAATTCAATTCTAAGATTATAGAACTTCTCTTCGCAAATATAGTTTTATGCTTAGCACATGAACATACTAATTATAGTCCATTCATTTCATATTTTAAATCAAATTAACATTCAAATTGTTTTTTTTCTAAAGTATTATTACATGAGTGCAACTCTATTCTTAATATCGCGTAAATTAAGGTCAATTAGCCATTCTTAGCTCCATTCATAGAATTTTTTATTCATGAATTCTTTACTTATAACAAGTAAATGGGAAGATCCCATTGAGCAGCATGGTGTGAATGGGAAATAATATATCCAAATCTGCACTATTTTCATTCACAAAATAGCATAGCATATTTTTTTTTACTTTAAAAAGATTTTAATAATGTCCGGAAATTTCCAGGACTTTTTCGACCGGCGGCATAGCATTTAATAACATTTCAGGAGATTTCCAAGGGGCTCCTGGTAAATCAAGAGGCCGCGGGAAATCTGTTATATGTTATAACATGGTTCAATTTAATAATTTATACACCTAAAATTTAGCACGGGTCCAAAGGAAGTGCGGGACCCACTGTGGTCGCATATGTTGCAGTGCCTAAGGCCTGCCCTGCAAAATAGCGGCGTATGCTATGCCGCCGGTCGACTAGTTTTATTTAAAATAAAAGTAGCTAGATTCGATTGAAAATACTTGATTTAGTAATAATAAAAAAACAACAACATTGTTTTAGATTAAGATAAACCTTTATAATGTTATTGTGAAAAATGAAAAACCTTCTTCTTTACTAATTTTGAAAAGTTGTTAAATTAGTGTGCTTTTAAAAAAAATGCTTGCATATTTAATTTAAAAAAATAAACTTTTCTCTTTCAGAAAAGAAAAAAAAGTAGCCGTTGCATCAGACATTTGAAATATCTAAAATAAGATATCGGATTTTTAATTTTTTTTAGTTTTTGAGATTTTGAAATTAACGGACAGTCGGACGAACAGACCACACAAAACTAATAGTGGCTATTTCACCTTTTAGGAGCAGCTAAAAATGCTTTTAAAAAAGGCTTATACTGAATGAAATTGAATTATCACTATGATACAATTATAACTGTACACATTTTGGCAAGTGGCTTTCCTGGTCCAGCGACTATCAATCGTCTGCTATTTTACTTGTTTACAAGAGTCACATTAGTTCTTTAAAAGGGGGAGGGGGCAATTGCT
>JADKLZ010000104.1:11824644-11836181 GCA_021533235.1 Biomphalaria straminea
TCAAACTATTTATTTGTTCTACCTTCCGTTGATTTGTAATAGTCAGATAACTGCTGCCTGCTAACTGTTTCTCTTTTCATTTCTAATTTCTGGTTGCTCCATCTGTGAAAGACTTTCCTTTAAGGTTGTTGGCTGTCTTATTTAGACATCGGCTGCGGACTTTCACTCAACTTTTGGATGAATTGCTAAGTGCTCACCAGACTGCTGTCTGCCCAGATGCCAAAAAGTGTTCTTATCCAGCATATTCTACTTTTGTTAATTAAAATAAGCTTCTTTTAACAAACATTTATAACTAGGCAAAAAATTTAAATAAAATCGTTTCAGTTAAAGTGTTTTCAGTATCAATAGCTAGAGTTCTCGGCTAACACCGAGAAAAACGTACACGATTCTCGTTTTAAAACTAAGAGTAAGAGTCATAGAAGTGACCTATTAGACAGAGACCATTCGTTGACCTGCGACCTGTGGGCAGTTTAGATCAATGGCTCGTTTCCACGTCGTACAGGCCTGTGACGTAGCAAAGAGCTATTGGTCTAAACTGCCCACAGGTCGTGACGTAGCAAAGAGCTATTGGTCTAAACTGGCCACAGGTTCTGACGTTGCAGTCAGTGTTCAGGTCTTCTGTATCGATTGGTCTCCATTAGGGCATGGCTTTGTTGTGTTTATACGTTCTGGACCTTCCATTAGGTCATGGCTTTGTTTGTGTTTATACGTTCTGGACCTTCTGTATCGATTGGTCTCCATTAGGTCATATTTTTGTTTGTGTTTATACGTTCTGGACCTTCTGTATCGATTGGTCTCCATTAGGTCATATCTTTGTTTGTGTTTATACGTTCTGGACCTTCCATTAGGTCATGGCTTTGTTGTGTTTATACGTTCTGGACCTTCCATTCAGAGATAAAGATTGTTGCGTTCTGGTACAGCCTCGTTTAGGTCGGCATGGGATGGTCGCGGACAGGATACAAACTCGGGACCATCGGACGACAGTCCGACACTCAAACGATCTATCCCTGATTTCTTTAGCACAAAATTGTCATTGTTCTAATAAGATAAGAACTTATTATCTAGAGAAAAATCTGCAGAATAACACAGCCTAGCACGCACACACACACACACAAAGATTTTTTTTTTCCAACTCAGAAGTCTGTCCGTCACAAAACTGGCATTGTTTTCAAATCAGATACCAGGACATGCTTAACGCTATTGTTCTTCGCACTCATTGTCTGGGCTGCAAACATTTTTTTGAAAGTTTCTGTATTTGGTTTGAAAGGAAAAGAATTAAAAGATTGAACTCACAGACCTATATATATATATTATACCGAAGTGTTACAGTTAAATGAAAAGAGAAGGACGGGAGGGAATAAACAACAAGAAGAAAAGTTGACATTTGTTTCTTTGACCTGTCTAAAGAAGTCTAGAAGACGTTTTATTCTAAAATTATATCTCATTCTCCTGCCTGCTCTATAGTTATACGGAAACCGTCGTGACACAGAGAACCAATGTTAAAACTTTTGTTGTTGTATTTCACTTGCCAGTCAGATTTCAAAGTGTGCAGAGGAATTCTTTTGTTGCTAATTTTACATTCACGTGACGTTAGCGAAATTTAAAAAAAAATTCTTAAAGCCCTTTATTTATTTGTTGCTTGCTGTTGTCTGGTCTGTTGTTCTGTTAAGTGGTTGTTAAAAAAAGAAAGGAAGTTGACATTGGCAGATTTATGGCCCTTTATCCTGGGTGAAGTAACTTTTTTTGTTGATAGTGTATGAACTAGTGACTAGCAAACAAACAGTAGGCTTAACATTTCATCCTGATCTTTCTGTCCATCTACTAATCTGTTCATATCCCTCTTACGGCGTAGATCTTCTAGTTGTGAGGGGGAGGGGAGGCTGACTTCTGTTTGACTTCTTTAAGTTTCATCGTCTGTTCTATACGATGGGCTATATGTTTTATTTTGTGGAATAAAATATTTTGTTATAGAGAACTATTTAATATAAATCTAATATTATAACAAAATAACTGACACAAGAAAATGTTAAGTTTGTTAAAACAAACAAGAAAATAAAACTCATTTGTAGAGATAGGCTACTACTACTTTCTTTAATAATAGTAGTAGTCTATAACAATGAGGTGATATAAACACAACCAACAAAACACACAAGTTGATTGAACAATAAAAAGGTAGACTTTGTTTTCTTTAAAAAGGTTGTACTCTTCATATTGATTAGGGGAGAAATGGGATAAATGATTGTTGTATTTAAAACTGTATGTATAGAAAACAAAAAAGTGGTTTATGACTGACGTTAGAAGATGTTCACGAGTGCAGCTTTGCCGACAACTTTATAACAAAACGGAGTTGTCCTAGCTGTGATCTACTGTTATTTAGTTTCTGGTTCTATGGTTATTTATATTTACTGACACAGGATTAAATATGTATCTTAGATTAATTCTTATTTCTGTAACACTTCCGATACCGACAGAAGGAAACTCGCGGCAGGCTGTTACCAACTTAAAGGTTGCACAAAATATCAGAACGTGTTTTTGTGAAGAGTAATTGTTATGTAAGTAACGATGACCGTTAAATGAAAGAGGTGGCAATAAAAATGCTCAGCAACGTTTAGATAACCTCTTGTTTTTTTTTAAAACCAGATACAAACACTAGCTGATTCAGCTTACAAACACTATTTAGTTGTATACTAATTCTAGTTAGTTGAATCTACAACTAGGCCTACAAGCTAATTGTATCTACAAAAACTAGCTAATTAAGCTACAAAAGGTCGTGTGGTATACGCTCTGGACTGTCGTTCGGTGGTATGATGGTCACGGGTTCAAACCCTGCCATCCCCCGTTTTACTGTGGGAGGTTTTGGCTAGGATGTAATTATCTTCAAATCTGAAGGCGTATCCGAAACATAACACGCAAAACAAACACTGGCTAATTAAGTTTCTAAACACTATTCAGTTGTCTGGAAACTCTCATTAATTAAATCTACAAATACAAGCTAATTAGGTTAACAAACAAATAAAGACGCCAGAGGAAAGTATTTGATTCAACAACTGGTTTGAATGTGGGGTCCGATGTTGAATCTACTATTTCGAAATCAATTAATGAACCAATCAGTATTGGAGTCACGTTTGACCTTTCATAAGCTCATGTAATGAACGTTGTTTTTTTAAACCTCGAGATATGTATTATAATAAGTAACACTGCCAGAGCCGGAGACATATGTGGGCCTATTATAATAACACTGCCAGAGCCGGAGACATATGTGGGCCGATTATAATAACACTGCCAGAGCCGGAGACATATGTGGGCCTATTATAATAACACTACCAAAGCCGGAGAGATATGTGGGCCTATTATAATAACACTGCTAGAGCCGGAATTAAATGTGAATGCCAACATTCTAACACCATAAGTGTAAATCCGGACTCAAAGAATAATCTATTTTTTTATTTAAAAAAAAAAGCTTAAAATTGTATATTGTTCCGTCCCGAACGCTAAAAGGAAGAGCGAAGAAGAACAGCTATTGTTTTATGTCCAGGCATATCATTTTATACATTAGACTCTTATTTGCTATAAGCCCAACTAGTTTGTTTTTTAACAAAGACGCACAATACCAACTCTAACTAGGAATATCATAGTGTCGAAAGTAAAGACCACGCTAATGGAGATTTTCATAATAAACTACACAATGTCAAGGACGCTCAATAGAACTTCAAAATTGCCAACTAAATAAGAGTCACAAACCGAAGAGCTTAGAATGTGAACAAAAAATAATTATGTAACTTATTAAAAACATCTAGCTTATCAACATTTCCGTTATTGTGTACAAGGGATACACCCAAAATTGGCTATTTATAGATTTTCCGTCATGTATGAAAATCTCCAAAATAAAATTGACTTTATAATAAAGCTATATGGCTTTACACTTTGAAGACGCATTGTGCTTGTTTGCTTTTGACAACTTTTCGTTCCAGTTGGGCAGTTAAAACGAAATCCTACCTTGACAATACAGGTTAGAAATTAACAGCCTTATTTTATTTTGGATTTCCTCTGAGGTTTGTTCTTTGTTCAGTGATTCATGTTGATATTTTTTTCTTATTTCTGTCAAAATGAAATAAATTAAGCCAAACTTGCCATTTTGGTATTTATTACTTTGTAGCTTGCAAATACAAAAGTAAGAATAATCGTAAACTTAAATGATAATAGAGATAGGAGTTATGTATGTGTAAAAGTATTATTAGTCTAAAACTGTACATGTGTTGTGTAGCTTCAATATTGTACCTAGTAACACTTTACATAGGCCTGTGTTGTGTAACTTGCCATGTTTTTACATTTTTTTTAATATCTTCTTTCCCTCTTTTCTCATGCTTTATATGCTTGTCTTTGTGACTTTATGCATTTCTTTAGAGAGGGGACGCAACTCCATTCACTGTGCTGCATCAGCGTTTAAGACTCAATCATTGATTGATTGGCGAATTTAATTAACAAACCTGGTCCGATTTACACCGCTCTGATACCTTATACAAATGGAGATTTTGTCAGGTGTCGCCCCTCCCTTCACAGTCATCGTATAAATTTTGTTTGATCGCTTTGAAGCAATAACATCTGGAGTGGTCTACTGTTGAAATACTATGCCAATTTAAAAATAAATAAAAACAGATTCAGTACATTCTAACATCAAACGAACAAATTTCCAAATCAGATAATAATAATAATAATAATGATAATAACGAACTCGACCCTGGACCCGCCAGAGAAAGAATACTCGTTCTTTTCTAACATAATAAAATTAATATTTATTATCCATAAGGATATTTGTCTTACATTACACCAAACAAAACATTATTACTATAGAAAACCAAAATATACATTAACATCTGATTCATACATTACATACAAAATGTTTATATCAGATAGTTAAATTATATTTGCAATAAAAATGTAATACATAGTTGTAAGATAGTACCAAGGTATTTAAAATTTTGCACTATTTCAATGGTCTCTCCAGCTACAAAAACAATATCAATTTCCTTACGAAAATCGATTATCATTTCTATGTTGTTTTTTTTTTTTTTTTTTTTGTTTTTTTAGCGGCCCCCGTAAGGGGAAAAGCCGCTATTAGGTTTGAACAAAATATCCGTCTGTCCGTCTGTCACACTAAGGGCGCCAAAACTAGAAGAGATACGAAAAATATTTTTATCACCATTAAATGCGGCTTGAAAAGTTTAGGTGCAACGGCTACTTTTAGTTTTCTAAAAGCAAACCGTTTAATTTATAAAATTAATCATGCAAGCGATTTTTAATAATAAAACACCAATTCTAAAACAATTACTTAAATGTTAGGGAGGAAATGTTACTATAAGAAATGCACCCTACATACATTATGTAGATATCACGCACATTTTTTAAAATCATAGACTATATATAAAGGACTGCCAACACTAAGGGTAACTAAGAATAAGTGTCGTCAGACCATGGAACTATACTAATGGAACACCAGCTCCTAGTTTTTACTAGCAGAGTGCCGTCGCGCATCTTTTTTAGCGCATGGTGCAATGTGGCGAAAATCATGATGATGCCAAAGAAGAAATTTACTCTGCCAGTCACCAAGACTGACCTGCAATGAGAGTAAAACTTTCCTACGCTTAATTTGATTAGATCTCTAAAAACTTTATCCATTTTCTCACAATGCTGTGTAATATATAAAATTTTCCTGAATAAGGGATCGTCACAAAAAATATTTTTTTAAGGCCACCCCATAAAAATAGCTGTTTTCAGTACTTCCACAGTTGGGTATTTTACACAAAATCTGGAATTTTCTTTTATGTAAATCTAATCATTATCATCTGTCCCGCGTAACCAAATCCTCCACTTTTCCAGGTCACCAGTTGTTCTTAACAAGATATCAAGAGAGAGAGGCTGGTCCATTATTTGCGTTGTCCATCCAGCTTTTCTTCTGACAACCCTTTTTTTTTTTTTCGTTATCTCTCCTGAAGGATAATTTTTGAAAGTTAGTCTTACAAAATACAATTCCAAACCAACCCATGCAGTTATCGTATTTTCACAGTATTGAAGAGTCCTCCTTTTTGCCAACCAGAGTGTTGACTGACCAAAGTAACCAATTCATTTGTCTGATTCTGTTTATAGTAAATATTCATAACTAGATCTTTTATATAATAATATTTTTTTAAATAATATGATCAATTATAGGCTAATAGACATACTTTAATAGATCTAATAAATGATTAACGCGGACCTAACAAAATGGGTATATTAATACTTAAATCTGGGTATTTTACATTTCGAATGCGCATTTTTTAAAAACCGAAACATAATCTATAGAATAAATAATAGAATCTAGAGCTTCAACACATAGACTTAGATCTAGATCTATTTCAAGTTAAAATAAATAAACCATAGATCTAAAATTCATAAGATCCACTCTATTTTTTCTTTAGACCTAGACCATCTTGATTCTAGATCATCTTTTTTGAAGTAATGTCCGTATTTAATTTAGTAATATAACGGATGATATTATAATTATTATAAGATACCGTACTAAAGGCGTACTTAGTCGACTTAGCGTACTTAGACTTAAACTCATAGAGTTAGACAGACCATAGTATGGTCCATACTATATAGTTAGTACTATACTTATAAATACATTACATGAGAATAATGAGATCAATATAAATATATATAGATCTATATTTATAATATTATATAGATTAGATCTAGTCACATATAATTATATATATAAATTATAGGCCTATAGATCTCGATTCTAGTGTAGAATACTCAAGATAAAGATCTATTGATTGTCTATCTACTCCACTTTCACATCACACCAATATACAGACAGTGAATGAAACGAATCGCTCTGATTATAATTTTATACATATAGATCTACCAGTCTATAATCATAATCATCATAGATAATATTAATAATCTAGATCTATAATCATATTGCCCTATTTATTCAATTGTCAATAGGCCTATATCTGAGGCCCAGGAATGCGCCCCGGAGAGGACACTCTGGTGCTGCTGCAAAGTGACCAAAGCCAGTGACTCATCTCGGCGCATCCATTGTCTTCCGAGACAGAAGGAGCCATATACAATAGGCCTATAGTCAAGCTAGTGACTACTAGTGGAACGTAAAATTGAAGGTTTAATACTGTATTATAGTATTATGTTACTTTGTATGTTTGTAACTTGTGTATGTCATTGTCTCAATTGTGATAATTGATATCATCAGCATTTTTAAACATAAAAAAGTAAACATAAATCTAGATATCTATCATATAGTATTATAAATATACTGGTAACTTTAAAAACTTTAGCATTGATTGATTTTAATTGATCAGCCTTATAGACTAGATCTTGCATCTCTAGTCTACATGTAGTATGTACTAGACTCTAACATGTGTATGTATTACATTTGTAGATCTTGGAATTGGATCTAAATTCACCTTCCTAAAGTGTCTCAAAAGTCTGTAGCTGATTTGAGAGGCCTAACGAGGCAAGTCTAGTTATCTAGCTGTCTCTTGATCTATCTACTTAAATGAGCATAACCATAGTGTAGTCAAATCTTGACAACTAGTCTTCTATAATAATTAGTTCTAGATCTATATCCAGTTTAGATAAATTTAGATTTAAATTATAAAACTATTTTATTAGCTAAAATACTAAAATTATTATGAAGATTTAATTATAGAATCTAGACTAGTTATATGTGTACATAATATAAATATATATATATATATAATTTATGCCAGGCCTCAACCTCATATATCCAAATCTATTGGTAAAACTTACCTTTGATGTTTTACCCAATCTATCTATACAAGACAATTTATTATCCATGCCTCACCTACACCCCATAAACATTTAATAATCATTTCTAAATAATTTATTATCCATTCCATGCCATACCCAGACCCAGTTCATTAGACATATATTTTCAATGATGTGGTGTCAAGTGGGATGTATCCCCTGAAATTCAGTAAAATGTAAAACTCATAGATCTATTTATTTATTTGCTATGACACTCTGATCAACTTGGACTTGTGATTCATATATATAATTATAAATTATATATGTTTCTTATCAGACTTAATGAAATTTTGGTGCATTTTATACCTGTAATAAAGCTACAAAAGTATCATAATTTGTGTTCTAACCATTGGTATTTTTCTTGGCAACATTTCTGATCTAGTCTGTGATAAATTATAAATTTAAAAAAAATGTTTGTAATGTTTCAGTTATTAACAAGTAGAACCATGGCAACCAGTTCTGATGATGTACCAGAATGGCTCAAGGATCATACTTATTAAATGCTATTTCTACTCTCTGGGCAGACCATAATAATATTGGCACCCATTCAATATTTAATGTAAGTACTACTATACAATTTTTATTTTAGTTACCATCTAATAGATGTTTTGTGAAATGTGTGATTTTCATGGTCAAG
Organism: Biomphalaria straminea; assembly: GCA_021533235.1. Classification (NCBI taxonomy): domain Eukaryota; kingdom Metazoa; phylum Mollusca; class Gastropoda; family Planorbidae; genus Biomphalaria; species Biomphalaria straminea. The sequence continues at coordinate 11,833,112 of JADKLZ010000104.1, forward strand.
CAACATCCAAATATCTGGGATGGAATTTAATATTTTCCTCTATTTTTTTTTTATAAAACTCTTAAGCAAAACCATCTTTCATGAATGCCTAATATACCTTGGCTGATATGCAGGCCATTCCTTTACGGTAGAATAAACTGTTAGACTAAATTAGGCAAAAGTATTTCTGATAATTTGTTTGTTTGATACAACAATGTAGCCTATTCAATTTAATATTATTTTTTTAATTTTAATGTTATCAAAAGAAATTAGCCAATATGCCTAATTGTATAATTACAGTTATGCTTGGAAATGCAAGAAAAAGGCATGCATTCCTGAAAAGTCAATGATTGGTTGAACCTCGTAAAGGTAAGGTGATGTTACTGCAATTTTTCCCTGTGCACTTTTCTCAATTGCTGAAGTACTTGTATTTTTTAAAAACTAATTTTCCATGAAAATGTAAATCATAATATATGTTATAATATATGTTATAGCTGCTTTTAGATGAGTGCAATGTAAATCAAATTAACTAAATATCTGCCTTCACCCATAGTAATAATTCATTACTTTTAAGGTCAGGACTATGTTTTGTTTTGTTTGTTTTGTTTTTGGTTTTAGGCACATCGGCACAGTATAGGCCATGTCGTGCCCGTAGTCCCTTAAGGACTACTCTCCCTCTATAAAAAGTCAGTGTTCATATAATTAACTCATTAAAATTAAGGTTTATTTACATTTAAAATAGCATAGGTAAAAATTTGGATATTTTATACAAATCTAGTGTAAATAATATGTGTATACAGACTCACGAATCAGATCCTCGAAGACAACCCCACCTCCCGGATAAAGCCCAGTACCTTCCCAGGGTCGACAGTGTCAAACAGTATTTTTAAGTCAGTGGATATAAGAAACTTCTCCCTGACATCCTGGTATCTGGGGCAGTCAATGAGGATATGCTCCACTGTGAGGTGAGAATCACAACGCTCACAAAGTGGTGGCCCCTCTCTCTTCAGCACGAAAGAGTGTGTGATGTAGGTGTGGCCAATCCTAAGTCTAGACATGGTCGTGCTGCCACGCCTTGTCAGACCCTCAGATATGGGCCGCCACCGGACATCCGCCACGATCTGCCTGAGTTTGTTGTGATTCTCAGCCTCCCATCGGTCCTGCCACTCTTGATAGATGGCAGTGGCAATACTTTGTCTCAGGTCCGAGTAGGGAATTTGGGTTCCTGACACTGTTTGGTTTAGGGCTTTCTTTGCTTCTCTGTCTGCGGCTTCGTTTCCCTCTATGCCTACATGGGAGGGGACCCAGATGAAGGTGACATCCCTATGGCTGGCTGCTATTTGGTCCAACAGCTTTAGACACTTGTATACCAATGGAATGTCAGTCTTCATCCGCCCCAAAGCTTGCAATGCAGATTTGGAGTCGGAGCAGATTATAAATTTCCTCCTTTCTGATGCTTTAACGGCCATAAGTGCAAGCGACAGTGCATGTAATTCGGCCGTAAAGATGGAGCATCCATCAGGGAGTCTACGGGAGATTGTTTTGCTCCGAAAGGAGCAGGCACACGCGACCTTTCCATCCATTTTGGATCCGTCAGTGTAGATGGTGCCACAATCTCCGTAGCTCTCCTGCAGTTCCCTAAAGTGGACTTGCAATAGGGTTGGGTCTGTGTTTTGTTTTGGAAAATTAAGGAGGGACAAATTTAATTTGGGTCTACTAGTTAGCCAAGGAGGGGTTTGTGGGGTTTGTATTTTAGAAATTTGGTCAATGGATGGGGTTAAATTTTGGATGGATTCTCTCATTCGAAGGCCTAACGGCTGTATGACGTTAGGCCTTCGAATGTATAGTTCAACATTTATGGGATTGAATACGGGGTCAAAAGCAGGGTTCGTGGGGTTAGATTTTAGTTTTACTATGTACTGCATTGCAAGCTTTTTCATCCTTATGTCCATGGGGAGCTCTCCAGCCTCCACATGTAGACTCGGAATTGGTGACGTGCGGAACGCGCCGAGACAGAGACGCAGGGCAGCATTTTGGATTGGTTCTAGTATCTTTAGGTAAGACTTCCTTGCTGCTCCATATATCATAGATCCATAATCCAACTTGGATCGGATTAGACTTCGATACAGCAGCAGCAAGGTGTCTCTGTCAGCCCCCCAGTCCGTATGGCTGAGTACTCTAAGTATGTTTAATGACTTTTGACATTTTTTCCTAAGTTCTTTAATGTGGGGGAGAAAATTAAATTTGGAGTCAAGGGTGAGGCCTAAAAATTTTGTAGTTTTTACAACGGGGATTCTTTTTTTGTTTATAAATAATTCAGGATCTGGGTGAAGCCCCCTTAAATTACAAAAATGCATACTAACTGTTTTGGAGTCCGAAAATTTAAAACCATTATCATTTGCCCAATTTTGAATTTTGTTTAGATTTAACTGTAATTTTCTTTCTAAGGTGTTCATATTTTTCCCATAAGTAAAAATGACAAAGTCATCAACATACAGAGAGCACTCTATGCCAGGGGATAGAGCATTAATGATGCTGTTAATTTTAATGTTGAACAGGGTGACTGACAGGATGCTGCCCTGGGGTACGCCCATTTCCTGTTCAAAAGTGTCAGAGGTGGAGGTGCCCACTCGGACCTGAAATTTTCGGTCCTTCAGGAATTCCCCTACAAAACGGGGGAGGTGTCCCTTAAGCCCCATAAGCTCCAGGTCACGTAGAATGCCATGTTTCCAGGTCGTGTCATAGGCCTTTTCAATGTCGAAGAATACAGCCACAAGATGTTCTCGTCTGAGTAGGGCATTTCTGATGTAGGCTTCCAGCCTTACCAGGTGGTCGGTTGTTGTCCGCCCTTGCCGGAATCCACACTGGTATTTGGAGATCAAGTTGTTCCTCTCAAGATACCAGACCAGCCTACTGTTAATCATTCTTTCCATGGTTTTACAGATGCAGCTTGTTAGTGCTATTGGTCGATAGTTAGCTGGGTCAGAGCCGTCTCTTCCCGGTTTAGGTATCGGTATAACTGTGGCTTTCCTCCAGCTGTTTGGGAAAGCGCCTGTTTGCCACACACAGTTATAGACCCCTAGCAGGACTG
>JADKLZ010000104.1:11836281-11878326 GCA_021533235.1 Biomphalaria straminea
TTTTTTTTTTAGCTATGTCTGATGCTAGTATTGGTCCATGAAGTGCTACTATACATAAGGTTTCTATTATTTTTAACTCATCTTTAAATAATAGAACAAGTTTAGTGATAGTGGAAACATTCTATTAGATCTAGATCTATAGTTTTGACTGGACTAAATGTAGATTAAATCTAGAAAAATTTAATAAGTTTAGGGTCAATAGAAGCATCTAACTGAGACTTCTGATTTCTTTATACTTTCATTTTATTTTTTAATTTTTTAAAATAATGAAATGAAAGAATGACCATTGTATAAAAAATAAAATCCACTAGACCAATATAAAGAAAACTATGTATATCTGGAAAGCAAATCAAAATTTTAGTTAGTTTATTGATCATTAAAAAAACTAATTACACTAATTAAGCCTGGGTTAAAGTCACATAAATTAATTTCAGGTGATCAATAAATGTTTAATAATATTCCTTGTCCAATTATCTTTCAAATTTTATTTTTAAGGCAGTTTTAACTATTATTAATATGTATATTAAATGCTAAAAAATCCCAGAATGCAACAAAAATTTGGTTTAGCCAGTTCAATGGCTAAGGAATGTGACTGAATAATCAATCATTTAAGGGGGACATGTAAATGTCCTTAATGGCCAATCTCTCATTCATGGTCTTAGGTTACACATGTAAAAGGCTTATGGACTTTGCAAAGTGAAGACCCGCATAATAAATAACACTGACACTGCTTATTAAATTGTATTTTAAAAATCTGTACAGGAGAGTGTATACCAAATGATTTCTTTCTTTTTTTCTAGAACAAAACTAAATTTAATCAATAAATTATAAGCATTAGCAAGGACTATACAGCAGTATTAAGCTTCTCTTTCACTTGGAATGGAATGGTTATTTTATTTCTTGCTGGTTATATTGTCTTTAGAAATTAAACCACAGGATACTTGTGGTCTTACTGCCTTTTCCCTTTTGTTGTGACGGACTGTTTTGATATCATCAAACTTACTGTACAAGGATAATTATCTATATTACAATAAAATGCATGACAAAGCTTACTCGAATTTGAACTAAGAAATCTCTTAAGTGTTCCTTTAAGGCATTACATTCTTGGTCAAAGCTAAACAAGCCTTCAATAAATATCTTGATCTGTTGTCTGAAAAACAGAAAAAAAAAAAAAGGAAATAAACACCCACGAATGTTGAAGTGATCTTACATTGTGCACAGTTAACAAATAATTCAATTCACAAGGACTAATGTTAAATGACATATTTACTCATTGAGATGAGGGAACGCAGTCTTCAGTAATGATAGAAGAAACTCCTGCACATAAACAACATTCTGTGCTGCTGCGGGGACTGTTGGACTGAGTGGAACTAAAATCTTATTGTGTTCCAATAAATTGAACATGTAGGCTAGAATAGTTGCTTGCATCGTGAGACCTGAAAAACAAGAAAACTACTAGTCAGACCTTTTTGCCAGATATGATCAATCGCCAAAACAATTTTAAAAAAAAAAAAGATTAACTATTTGAATTGTACATTTATGTGCAAGTACATGCTAATTAGATTAATTAATGTTTTTTTTTTTAAAAAGGAACAAATCATTAACTTGGAGAGATCTGCAATTTGTCTACACGAAGATGTCGAAAGACTGATCTCTTTGATTACGGAATTGTTAATGTTAATCACTATTTACCTGCAGTGTGAGAACTATCTGTAATGACAGAGAACAAGTGCTGAAGGATATCCGTGAAGTAGGTTTGATAGAAGCTCTGTGCAGTGCCTTCTTCTCTAGAAATATTCTGAAGCAAGACATACAATATGTCTAATCCAGTGTCTGCAACATTGCGCATAGTGTGTTTAAAAGCCCAAATTATGGAATCAAGGACAAGTTTGAACTGGGCTGGAGGGATATTTAGCAAAGCTGTGGAAAAAAAAAAAAACGATTTCAACCTTTAAGAAGCATTAGAATGAAATCCTTAAAAAACTAATATTAATTTTTAGATTATTATTAATTGAACATAAAGTAGGAATTGATCTTTTTAAATATTCATACTTAATCCAACTTCTGCATGAGGGCAAAAGGGATATTACAAATAATCAGTAATAAGGAAAAAAAGGTAAAGTTATCCTTGCCATATAGGGTGGAAGATGTAAGCTCATTTATTTGTGTGGTAGATAGTTAATGAGGGTGACATGGAAACGACCAACCAACTTTCTGTAACCAACATATGTTAGGTAACTATTAAAACTGAGTGGATTCAGAGATGTCCTTAAAAAATCCTGAAATTCAAAATCCAAGTCTTCCCCAGGATTCAAACTCAAAACCCCTTGGTACAGAACCCAAACGCTTTACCACTTACTATAGACACCATGCCCCAGTAATAAGAAAATACAGTCTGATTGTTAGGTCACATCAGATGTACAGTAAATATAAAAGTGATCCTTCTGACACGCAGCATAAGTTTATGTGGTGAAATTTAGCTCAATAGAATAATGAAAAGTAGTCAAAATTAAAAAAAAAAAGATCCCCATTGCTTTTTAGACTATGATGAAAATGTGACAATAATATCGAAAAAAGAATGAAAAACACACCTTGGAAACTATGCTGAGTAACTGCTTGTAAAAGCAAGAAAAAGTTTGTTCGATGCTCTGGAAATTCTTCAAAATCCTGAAAGAAAAGAAAAAAATAAAAATATTGTTAAAAATTATGAATAGAAATCTTTTTTTTTTTCATGTGCAATTTTAATGAAAATGATTTTTTTGTCAATAGAATTCGTTTTTCTCCTCAAATTTCTCATACAAGCTTAGATTAATTCTACAAGTCATGCAAAGGATATTTTTTATGAACAAATTATATTATAAATTATATAAATGCATTTTAATTTTTACAATAAGTACAATTTACAGTATGCATAACTGTTAAAATGAGGTTCATTTGCAACATCTTAAAGACAAACATAAAAAGTGCTTCAGAAAAATTGATGAACATGCTCTTCTTAGCTTGAGGAGAGAATGGGCAGCACATGTTAATTACCTTGTTAATCATAGTTAAAGTGCATTCAAATACTGCATCAAATATCTGAGGGATGTCTTTAGTAATGTGAGACTGAAAAAAATAAAAATAAATATTGGCTGTAAATAGACAAATAAACAATACTTTATTCATAAGAGGTTGAATCAAACATGGAATTTTGAATAAGTCAGTAATTCTGAACGCAAGCTTTAAGCATAAAAATTTTAAAATAGTAATTTTATACCAACCTTCAGTAGGGGCATACAGAAAATTATTATTTTTTTTTAAATTTATTTTTGTTAGCATTATGGTGAAGTTTTTCTCTGAAAGTAAAAAAACAAAAACAAAATACTGTTTCTTAAAATGACATACCTTCAAGCTATTGACAATAGTAGCCATTGTGCTTAGAACTTCAGGCTCTCTTGCTGCTGGAACATTTCGCTGATAATCCAATAGAACAGCTTCTAGTAAAGGCAATATGAAATTCTCAGCCACCTGGAAAATTTAAAAAAATGTAATCAACGTGGGGGACAGCTACAGGTCACATTATGTTAAAATAAAGCCAAAAACTAATTTCCTAATAATTGCTGACAAAGTTTTCTAATATTTACAAAACTCAAACGTTTTCAAGATTATGTACTAATTTAATGTTGACAGGACAGATCCATTTACACAGAAAAAAAAACAAAAAAAAACAACATTTTATTAGCTGTCCACAAAAGTGATTTCAATTCGATCGTTTACAATACACTAATCTTAACTAACTTTTTAGAAACAGATATTTATGTTTTAAGTGTACAAATTTAAATTAAAAAAAAAAAGATATACAATTACCATTTGAGGATCCGTTGAGCGATTGACCCACCCAGAGATAAGTTTTAAGGTCTCTTTTTTCACAGTTCTCATAGACCTGATCAGTGGTTGTTTAGTTACACTTTCACCATTGGTTGCAATTGCACTACTAATATTCTCACTCATGACCTGAAATAGGGAAGGGGATGTAAATTTATACATTAAAAAAATAATAAAACAATAACATTGAATAATGTGTTATATTCCAATGGACACATAATGGTATGTTTTCTCACTTACTTTATACACATTCAACATATCAAGGTAAATTCGGCCCAACTGAACAACATATGGATGCCCTAAAGCTTTACATGCTCGTACATTAGTCTTCAGAATATTTGCCAATTGTTTTACAGCTTCTGGGTCTTTTAGCACCTGAACATTGTGTGTTGCTTGATTAATTATACCATCCCAGACCTGCATAAAAGAAGAAGAAATATATTCATCTCAATGAGTTTATTTACTAAATGAAAATAATAGTAGTCTTCTTGAAAACCTGGACTGGAAAGTCACACAGAATCTATATTCTTGCATAAAGTAAATAATTACAAATTACAGAAATAGCATGTTGACAAATTTTTACTTTGCAAAATTTGATAACATATGCAATAGCCTGTTGGCAAGATAACATGTCATCTAAACTGTTGGGTTGCTTGGAAGTCTTTTGAAAACAACACTATCAGGATAATCTCTTTCCAACAATGAGGCCCAAGTCTATGAACCACCACCTTCTCCCCCTCAACTACTTCCACTTGTCTGAAACTGGGTGACTCATGCCTATCAAGACAAAAAAACAAATGCTATAAAACGCATTTGTTCTTTATGCTTGCCAGACTGTGTCAGCACTGCTCACTGACTGGGAAGATATCAATGAATTTCTTTTGAGTGTCATGTTTTTTTTTTTTTTTAAATTGAAATGAGTTCATGTAATTATTTGCATTTCCTATTAGGATCAATAAAGAAGTCTTAACATGAAGCAGAAAGACCAACCTGATTAGGCAGTAGCATGTAACGTTCTATAAGATGTTCTTGAGCAACTTGGTCCACTTGGGCACCAATCATCAAACCAACAGCTTCATAAAATGTGTGCACCTGAATATACATACAAGAGATTACTTTGTTAACACTGATTTATTGTTTTTTTTACATTACACCACAGTTTTTATTATTAACTTTCTGCATTTGAATTAATGTATTATTATTAATGACATAACTTTTCTTTTTCATAGTTGTAGCAAAAATGGGCAAAACATTTATCATTTTTCACAATGCGGTGAGATTAGAAAAGGCAAAACTAACAAAGATCTGTGCATATATGATATCTCCCAATACAAAGAACAACTTATAACTACACTTTAAATTATTAAAATAAAATTTGACCCTATAATGAAAGAAACTAAACTAACCTGTTGCGGTTGAAGATCACAAATGATAGTGTTAATCCCATTGAGTATTTCCTCAATAAATGGCATGACTTCTCCTACTTGGACTTGAACAAAGTGTCGTCTACACTTCTGGGCAATTTTGATAAAAGTATCACATGCCATATCTTGAACACCATCATGAGTTTCTGTTTTCAAAGAGATTTTTTTGGTTAATATTGTAACATTTATTTATTAAGTAAAATGTGTATTTAATAAATTAGCATTTACTATGTAACAACCATTGACAAAAGAAACGTTACATTTTATTTTTTTTTGTATAGCCAAACTTACCATGCATAAATTCAAACAGTTTGTTGACAACTGTTTTTAAAAACCTCCAGTGTGCCCTGAGAAATCTAGGATACTGACCAACAACATACATTATGTTGGAAGCTATGATTGCTTTATTATCTTTTCCACGTTTCTGCTCACAGAGGCCCAGCAAATCCTAAAATAAAATAAATTAATGAATTTTTTTTTACCAACATTTAATTGATAAAAGTTTGAATGTTAAGGAATCAATCAAAATGAAGCTCAATTTTTACCTTTATGACAGTCACCAGAAATCTCTTTTCATCATCTTCATGCATAGCACCACTTATAGAGCCTATGGCCCAGCATATCTGAAAAAAAAAATCCCAGTTAAGGCATTAAAAGGTAATACATCAAACAGTAATCGATAGAATTTGGTAGACTTTAATATGGAGAAGTAAAATGCCTTACAGTGTTTAAATTTTTCCATGACCACTCTGTTCCATTGACTTGATTGTGCAATTTTTCCGTCATAATATTTTCAGTGTCTGTATAATCCAAATGAGTCAAGTATACTGAGAAAAGAAAATAAGCAAACTATAAAACAACTGATGAGGAAACAAATGCCAGAATTACAGAAAAAAAATAAATTCCAAAGCAATAGACAAGCACTACTTAGCGGGGAATGTGGTAATAAAATTCAGAATTAATCACTGTATATTAAAGGAATTGAAATAAGTTTTTAGTTGAGTTGCCATACATTTAACAATCTATCAATTGCTCTTAGTGGTGCAATTCTAGTACTTCCAAAATAAAATAAAAAATAAATAAATATACAAATTGTTTTACCTAAAGTTTCTCTCATGTTCTTATACAAATTAATGGAGTCTGTATCTTTCATAAATTCTCTGACTACTTCACCCTGGTCATTTTCTACAACAAGCACTTCCTCTGGTTTAGCCATGCGAGAAATCATTACCAAACGAACCTTCACAGATTAAAAAAAAAAGAAAAACATTTTTAAATACTTTTTAAAGGGGGCTTTCTCAGTGCCCTATGATACCAATATTTGTCTGGACAGTTGTGAAAGGAGGAGGGAAGAAAGGGAAATCTTGGTGAATATTTACAATTACATGATCATTTTTTTTTTGCATAAAAACTTAATTAAACTCAACTTTAACCACCACTTTTGTCAAGTACAATTTCTTTCCAATGTTCAAGATACCAAACAAAATACCAATTGTATATGATTAATTTTTAAAAATTGATTCTTGTGTTGTCAGGGAAAAGAAATGATTTTGCAAAATTTCAGTTCAGTTCAATCCGACATTAGGTGCAGGATAAATAATGTGTACAAGCGTTTTTACCTTACTACAGACACAATGAAATAATATGAGCTTTCTAAAAGACTCAGAACATTGGAAATTACAAAATCAGGATTTTGAGTTCATTGCATTCAGAGAAAAGATTTTTACTAGTACCTTTGAAAGAACTGGGTTGTACAGTTGACGCCTAGCAGGCATCTCCTGGTTTGGTGAACGCATCTGGGCAAAAATCAGTGTTGGTGCAGTGTCTGCAAATGGATTTTCCCTGTAAAGTTCTGATGCAAGAGAGCTCCAGTACTCTAGGCATATCTTAAAGATCTCAACTTCTTCCACATGTGAAATGAGGATAAGATAGTGAAGGGCCTGCAAAATATTTCAAGTCTTTTAAAGGAATACTTGTAAGAAATATTTAAAAAAACTACAACACAATATATTTTCTTCTCTAGGTTGACATAAATACTACTATTTAGTTACTCACCTCCATAAGGAGAATGTGAAGTTCTGGCTTTTTCTCAATAAGCTGAGCATGTTCTTTTAGGAAGGTGCACAAAAACAAACTTAGATTCTGAATGAAATTTTGTTCATCGTCAGTGCCACCTTGATAGGCTTCTTTAATATTTGTTTCCAAAGGAAGCATCTAATTTGAGCATAAAATTATTTTATATTAACATGCTTAGATTCACATTTAGTATTGAATTAAAAACCAAAAGTATTTTACAAACCTGTTTTAACTGAGCCATGCCTAAAGTGAACAGCTGCAAAAATTGTTCATCATAGCTCTGTGATGCCTGGACACCAGCTAAAAAAAAAAAAAGGCAAACAAAAACAAATCTTTATATCTAAATAATCTTGAAGCTACAATAAAAAAAAAAGGTTTTATAGTTATCTATTATTAGTTTCAAACTTTAAAGTGGGCACATATTTCTTAGTTTAAAGGGGGCTTTAATTCAGCTGTATTACTACATAAATCTACAATTTCTTTCCTGTGCTCAATATCAAACAAAATACTAATACTTAAGTATTCTTTATTGACTCTTGTTTTGTCAGGTAAAAGAAAAATTTGTGGGTAATTTCACCTGATCAGAGATTAGGCTATGGCAGAAATAATATGTACAAACTTTTCAGCAGACTGACAGACAAGGTGAGTTGAAATAAGCTTTTTTTTTTAAAAAAAAAAACAACAAAAAAACAATAGTCATTGTAACTATTACTATTAATAACTTACCGATTTCTGTTAAACACTTCATAGTAATATTTCTAAACATCGGCACATTAAGAAACTAGAATAAGAAAAGATAACACATTTTAAAATGAAAATATTTCTTGTGTATATTCATTGTATGCAAATAGAAGAAAGAAAGAAATATACATTATATTTATCATCCACTATTATTTTTAGTTATAAGTGAATGTCCAAAAAATAAATATATAAAAAAAATGAACTAACTTTGTAAATCAGAGTTGTAATAAGCTTTGTTTCAAAGATATACCCCAAGGGTATCCAATTCAGAAATCGCAGCAGTGTCTCTAGTGTTGCACCAACAAGAGGAGCATTTTGGCTGTTGTCCTAGTGAATAAAGTTGAATATATTCATCTCAACTGATGAACAAGTATGGCTAAATTAAAGGTTCACAATTTAAATCATTTGTAATTTCTAGTGATATGCTTGTGACCCCCCCCCAAAAAGGAGTTGCTGAATTGGTTTTAAAATATGTAAAAAAAATATTATATTAAGTGTCAATTATATTGATTGCTTTATTGCACAAATACACACAAATGAGTGCAAGGTTTTGTTGCTAGTTGATTTAGTTGGGAGAATTTTTACATGTATTCTTTTTGCAATAGGGATCTAGCTTTATGTCTGGCCCAGACAGTCCAAACATTTAATGACAGATTAATAAACAACTATAAAAAATATGTCTTAAACCAGCACATTTTTTTTAGAGAGAGGGAGGGGAATTTTGGACAAATTTTATTTTTTTGTTTGAAAAAAAAAAAAAAAAAATGAAACAAAATTTCTTGATTTCAGTTAAAAACTCCCTCACTGTAATTTCAACTATATAAGGTTTAATTCTTACCATAACAAACTGACACAGTTGAAAAATTTGTGAAAATTCACTGCACATAGTGTCTTTCAAGTGCTTGGCTTTAGCTTGAGTCATTTGCCCGCTTGAGAAATCAAACACCTCTTCACTTAAAAGTTTAAAATAAAAATGAGATCAGATAGCAAATATAAATATTTAATGTAAATCAATATCACAAGGTATTTTGTTCATTGAAAAGAATTTTTATTTTACCTAAGTATGGTTAGCTTTTATGGTAGAGTGATCCATTGATTTTGCTAGCATAATGTTTTGCTAATTAATTTGAAATGAAAAACTTTTTTTTACCTAAGTAATTTAAGTATCGCCATGTTATTTTGGCAGAGTGATTCATTGGTTTTGCTTGCACCAATAATGTCGCTAATAAAGGTTGGCCAATTACGAGGCCATTCATATTTCAGTATCTGAAAGAAAACAAAAACAGTTATTTTAATGTAAGTTTTTAATAATATTTCAGGCCAAAATCACATATTAAGAGCTGATTCATACCTGTACTAAAATCATATTCAGCTTTCCAACATAAACTTTTTCTTTTTCCAAAAGTAATGCATCTGATGAGGTTTTGATGATCAAACCAACAATGTATTTCTTTATACCTGTAAATAAAAATATATTGTTTTTAAGTCATTTCTTTAGCTTTAATATACAAATTTGTGATATAAATAACACTATTTATACATGAGAAAATTTGCTATTTTGAAAACTTGGTTTACAGTTTAAACATCGGCCAATACAATGAGGAATTGATGAAATAAAAGCAAAATATTTGTGCTAAAGGAGGCGCAGTGGCTGAGCGTTAAAGCGCTTGGCTTACAAACCCGAGGTCTGAAAGGGGAACTTTACTTTTATTTCTGCTAAAGGTAGAAAAAAAAAATACTTTCAGATTCTGACCTTCACACTGAGCTCGAGGTAACACCTTCCACCTTGTTTTGATCACATTTTCCAGGATTTGTAAGGCATAATATTTGGTTTGCTGATTGTTTGAAAATTCCAGAATAGTATCAACTCTTGTCCAAGCATCTGGATGCTCTTTGAGAGTGGTTAAAATTTCCTGAGCCATTCTTTGCTGTAACAAAAGCAAATTATTGTTTTGACGAGGATAAGACTGGAACTAAGACTCGTTTTTTAATCTGTTGCTTACATAGCCTAAATGCAATAGATTTTTTATATAATAAAAAAAAAAAATAGTGGGATCCAACCCTCATTTTATCTTTTATAATATCATCCACTAAAAGAGCAGAAGGCCAATACTATGATTAATGAATGAATAATGTCCTTAGAATACATTTTTGAAAGACAAACTCATAAGCTCTAACTTACCTGTTGTCCATCAGCTGTATACATGCATGCTACTATAGAATCTAATAATTGTATGTCTAGTTTCTGGGAAAAATCTAACAACTTTTCTGCTTGTTCTGTTAGTGTCGCCATTTTCATTCTCATTTGTGTCACATATATAACTCTATTCTGCAAATTAAAAAACAAAATCAAAATGTAATCTTTTAATTAACTGTAGTACTTTGCATACAAATGTGTAGGAACTATCATTGTTGGAGAGTCGAATTGTGTAGGGAGAAAAGAGAAATACTGGTATAATCACTAGTTATGTGCTTTTCTTTTTATCAGCACCAGTATACTGTTTAAATAGACTAGTTATTTTAGTTTCTATAGTCAAAAGACAGCAGAGAAAAAGACCTAGACCTAGAGCCTAGTAGATTCTAATCTAGAGTTATAAAAAACATCCCCTATTTTCTGATATTAACGAACAGCCCACAATCTTTGTTAAATGAGCCTTCATTTTGATAGCTAAGACAAAACTTGTCTATTGTTTTTATGTATACTCCATTTCTTTATAGTTCAGACACATTTAGTGTCGTTTACTCTGAAAAACAAGGGTTTTACACAGGTCCAAAGGGCACTGGAAGGACTGTGCCATTTTATTCTTCTAGGACAGGAGGGTAGGTCCGCAAGTCACTTGTCACCCCCCCCCAACCCCTGGATGACAAAGCGGTCATCATCGAACCACGATGTACAAACTTTATATATATATATACACATATTGAAAATTCATATATCAAAGGTATATAACTCAAGGCCGGAAAATAGAGATTGCATTGATTTATTTAGATCTAGTATAGGTGTAACGTTTTCTTACTTAATTTTGATTTCTTTTGGGTGTTAAACCAAGCATGATGTGAATGAGTAAAAAGAAAGGGAAAATCGCTAAACATAGTGCTAATGTCGTAATGAGGGGCAGAGTTGGATATAATGTGAATGCAACAAAAATCATGCTCTCTCTCTCTTAATTAAGCATAGTATCATCAACAAAGTACGAGAGAGGGAAAAAAAAAGCGGGAGGGACAACTATTGATAAACCTGGTACCAAGTTAGGTCACAATCACTGAGTGGAGTGAGCGGGCTAAACGTGCGGGGGTCGCTGGAAAGCACATTTATTTTTTTTAGGGGTATAAAAACTAGATTCTAGATCTAGTTATGGTCCTTTGTAAAGTTGAGGGTTTAGCAGAGAAGGGACCACTTAAAAGAGAATACTATACTATATTGTATATATCTAATATATAAAAGGAAAACAAAGGCGTATGTATGTATGTCCCCGTATAGAAATCAAAACATGAACATACTAATTATATTCCATTCATTTCATATTTTAATCAAATTAACATTGAAAATTTGTTTTCTAAAGCATTTTTACATGATTGCAACTATTATCCTATTATCGCGTAAAATAAGGTCAAGTAGCTATTTATAGCTCCATTCATAATTTTTTATAACGTGAATTCACGCATTCGCTTTACTTTAAACATTATTATTTTCTTTAATTAAGTCTAATGCACTATATCACTGACTACATCAGCAATATGCAAATTAAGACCCGCGGGCAGCGGGTAATATGTCTAGTAGAGTATAAAGTATAATTATTAATAATAGACTTATCATCTTATGACTTAGACATGATATATCATATAGTCAATATAGATCTAGAATTTATTATAGATCTAGTTATCTAGTAACTTCTTAAGATGTTAAGTCTTAAGTCGGTTAAGTCTAAGTAACTATACCTATACTAATAGTACATACTTAAGTAAGATTTAGATTATTAAAATAGTTAGATCTATATTAAATTATTATACTAATTTAATTATAGTTATAGTTATATTTATATAGACATATATAGAATAGATCTAGATCTAGTAACAGATCTACATGAGATGAAGATCTAGATTCTAGATCAATATGATAGATCTATATCCATATTTAATTTAGATTCTAGTCTAGATAGAGATTATAGGTGACATAGTCTTAGATTTATCTTTCTAGATCTAGATCTAGACTAGAACCAGATACCTACTTTCAAAAAATCCTCGTGTTTACAACTCGCGGGAGGGGGGGGGTCACATGACCCTTATGGCTGTTGCTTTGCTAATGAAAGTTACCAATACTTCCGTTGTTTACATAGCCTAAATATGGCGGCGCCCATAAAAATATACAATTAACTAATTTGTTTATTATTTACACTTATTTGGTGCCATTTAAAGAAATAAATATGACATAATCATTACATTGTACAAACTTACCAAAACGTCCACCTTTCAACAGGGATGTTCGTATTGTGATGAAAACACCCCAAGTTTAAAACCGGTTGGAACTGGAACATGTTCGCCATATGTCTGCTCGGTTCGGTAAAACTCGGAAAATATTATTTTTTTTTAATTAATAAAAAAATACTCCTTTTAAAATATGTAAATGACCTTTAAAGAATATTAATATAACTGTATTATTTAATTTTCATTTTCTTACACGTAGCTAAAATTAATAAGTTTTAAATTTTCGTAATTTTCCGTTGAAAGTATTGTCATATGTTACGTCTTCGCCCATTGGCTAATGCATTTCATTCATTCCAAAAAGCTTATCAATAATTTTCTCTTTTTAAAGAAAAGTAAACGACTTATTACTAATGTCCCTTAGTTTATTATTCTTTTTAAAACTCACCTTCCTAAAATTTTTTTAACTTTACTTTTTATTTGTAAACTTTCTGTTGTTTTACCAAAGGAAAAAAACCTAAGGCTAACCAATCAAAACGTAGTTCTCTTGGATGTTGATTATATGTTAACCCTTCAAATACCTTAACATACTTTCGCAACGCAAAAACAAAATATTACAACCAAATGTGTCTTTCTTTTACCTTATAATCCTAAAACTGTTTTTAGAGTTTTTTATAATTAGTTTATAATTTTTAAAAATTCACTGTTTGTAATTTTATTTTTAAATTGGATAGGCAAAAATGTTTTCATTGACTTGAAAAAGAAACTGATAGAAATTAAGTAGATTAAAATTTACCATAATTTTGCTTCTTAAAATTAAAGACTAGCCTACTTCATATTTAAGTAAATATTTATTGTTTGTTAAATGACAAAATTACAGTTATCACTAAAAGCTTGTATTGACTATAAATATTTAAACCTCTTAATTAATAACACTTACCAAATTTAATCGTAATATGTTTCTTGATTTGTTTTGCTATTTTATTTATACTTCTTTCATGCTATGTTTTTTCTTTCCATAAGTTTTGTAAGTTTCACTGTTTGTTTCAAATTATCCTATGAAATTTAATAAGATTTTCAACATTTGCATATATATGAAACCTTTACAACTATTTCTAATGTGTTACAGAATGAGCTTCATGGGGTTAAATCTAAATATAGTTTGGCCTTTTATTGATATTTCTATTTTTAGTTTGGTAACTTTCCACTGTTCCGAGTCTAGTTTGATTCCACCTTAAACCACTTCCGATTGTTTAATGGTAACAGCCTTTGTTACACATATCATAATATTAGATCTTAGTGTTATTCTATGACTCTAACTCTAATGCTGATAGATGAGATCTAGATTACTAGGACATATTCTACAATTACATTTATTAAATCAAAGAATCTTAGTTTGGGATTTGATTATGAAATCTCTAACTTTAAATAGTAATCAAAGTAATTTTTTTTTTAAACTTAAAATTAAATTTAAAAGTAAAGACTAAAGTAAAGTTAAACCAATCACTCAGTTGACTCAGACTCAGTCAGTCCAATCTCAAATCTCATCGTGATCAATCTAAAATCTAATCAATCTCACCATGAATCTGTCAAATGGTGAAATGCGGACCGGTCTTGGTTCTGCTGTGTTATCATTATGTAGATCTAGTCGTAGATGTAAAGACAGTAAAGTCAGACTAAAGTATCACTATTTGAGTCCTAAATAGGCTTAGTTTAATAGTTTAATTTTAATTCTTGGATCTTGGAACTTTTTTTTGGTAATTTTCTGGGTCTTAACTCTGCTATCAGTCGTCTATCAGTCAGTCACATAGTGATAGTCACATTATCACTGCTATCTGTATCTCATCTGTGGATCTAGCTAGATGTAGATCTATCATCTAATAATAATAACTAATTTACTAATAAACATGACCATAGGCATAGTCATGCTATATTAGTATATATATAAATATTATAAATAGTCTAAGTTATTACTTATTATTAGTATACTAGTATAGAATAGAAATTAGAGTAGAGAGAAGTCATTAGCCTTGCCTTAGGTCTATTTACTATGATACTCAGAGGATTGACAGATCTAGAATTTAGATCTAGACTACATTTAAAACTCTGCTTAGTTAGAATCTAGTAGATCTATGTCTGTATTATATAAACTATAGTAAAGTGCGAACCTCGAAAGGATTAAGGCCGATAAAACAATTTTCAAGTTTGGATTTTTATAACACCGGAACGGTCTGACCTATGAAAAAACTGATGGTATCTCTGAATTCCTCGTCCTTTTTTCTATAAAAATAATTTGGATTTAATGTATCACTAGGCTTAGTTAAAATTAAATATGAGGTCAAAGAGGTGTAGGCTGTAGGGTAGGTATCGCCAAGCGTACTTTTCCTCGAACGGATTTTTTCCCCAGTTAGTAAGCTTGATTGGGTTGTTGGAAGGTTCGAACAGATCAAAGAAAATATATCTAAAAACATGTTTAAATGTTTCATTTTCACTATAAAGTCATTTTCTTCTTATTCTAGCGTAAGAACACTATCCATTGCACCATTTCCCACCCTCCACAACTTTAAATAGTCTTTTTAATCTTATGAGCCATCTGACTTAAAATAGCCTTAATCCCATTACCCAGTTCCTTCACTACCGGGTAGTAAAAAAGCATTCCACACCTCCTGAGTTTGACCTCGCCATGAACTTAGCCTTAACAAGGAAAAGAAAATATTATGTGTTGGAAGTGAAGAAAAAAGGTGCATGCGCAGTAGCAATATATAGTAGTAATTTGGTAAACATTCAAATAAAAAAGTTTAAGCAATAAAAAGTGAACTGTTCGAACCTCTCGACAAATTTGGGCTGCTCGAACTTCGCACGTTACTCTTTATTAATTAAGACCATAGATCTATTCTAGATTAGAATTGATTAGATTTAGTATGTAGTCTAGTACTACTACTTCTTACTTTTAGTTTTAGAGCTAGATTTGATGTTGAGACATTTTTACAAGTGCTCCTTCTTACATTGGTCTTGCTCAAGCAGACTTTAAGCCTCTAGCTTTCACTTCTATTATGAAAATATTGTGTCCATATCTCTGTAGAAACATTCTGTTTAATTTTTTTGCATGTCAGCAAGGAATCCATGGTGGAAAACCAATTAGAAAAACTTACCTTCAAGGGAAGACACATTTTTCAAGAAGAAATCATCAATTATAATATATATATTATATGAGTAGAATAGCAACGTCTATTGGTGGAGGTTCACAAAATAACTGTATTCAATGGCATCAAAAACTCCTTAGCCACAGTTACCTTCTTAAGTAACTGTAGTTACAGATGTCCCTATAATGCCTATATTAAATTCTGCTTATCATAATGTGCACTATAGGCAATGTTTTATGAATTATTCTCTTTATGATGTCAACTGTTTAAGGAATGTTTTACTCTGTTGGCTCTGTCTCTATATGATGTTAACTCACATTATATATAATGCTCAACTATCTAAAATATGAAATAAATCTTAAAATATTTTGTCTAATTTGAGTTTTAAAAAATGAATACAGGACAGATAAAAATTTAGCAGGCTAGGTCTTAATGTCTTTTTGTTAAGTCTGTCATGCTCCATATGTCACATTGAGCTGGTAGTGTTATCTGAAAAATTCTTTTGCAATCCTAATGAGGGGAAAAGGCACTAATCCGAAAAGACCATTGTTGTACGGGTACTTATCTTTTATACTACAGATGTTACTTCAAAAAAAAGAAGATAATTATTTTCTATGCATTTCATGTAATTTCTTAGGTTTTGTTTTTCTGTTTGTAAGATATTGTTTAGTGTTTTATGTATTATAGCTTATTAACAGCAGATTGTTCTCCACAAAGATCTGTCACTGGCAATGTCTAAAGACTCCTCCCACTTGGTGTCCACTGTTGTAAGGTCCTCCATGAAGGTGTGGCACCAAGTTATATGAGGACTTCCCTGTTTGCGCTTTCCTCATATTGGCCTCCATGTCATCGCAATTTTTGGTATGCGTAGTTCATTTTGTCGGAGAACATGTTCCGCAAACCTGATGTGACGCTCTGTCACAACTTCACTAAGTGTTCGACTCCCAGTTCAGCATAGGATTTCCTTGTTTGAGACCTGATCTGTGTAACTGACTCCCAAAATCCGTCTTAGCCATTTTTGTTGAGCCACATCAATTTTGATAGATGACTTCCATGTCTCACATGCATATGCTGCTGTTGGAATGACAATTGTATTGAGATGGTGTATATTTCTTGGCTTGTCCAAATAGGCTGCAGTCTTTGGAAAATGCTCCCTGCCCTTCCTATTCGGCACCCTACATCAATGTAGGCATCCCATTATTTGTTATGATGCTGCCAAGGTATGTGAACTTGTCCATCTCTTCAAGCTTTGACTCGCCAAGTCTGACAGGGGCACCCTTTGCCTTAAATCCCACTCGCAAAAATTCTAGTCTTTTCGAGTTATGTGGAGGCCAGTTTTGGGTGCCTCTCTATCTAGGCTCTCAGTCATTTCTTGTATGTATTTATTTGTAGACCCAAGTAGTGCAACGTCATCAGCAAAGTCCAACTCCATCATTCAGTTTTGTTCACTCCATAGAATACCAAAGGCAGTCTGGTTCATTGCTCTCCTCATTATGTAGTCGATGGCTAGGAGGAAGAGGAAGTGAGATAAGATGCACCCGAATCACCCGTCTCAATGCTAAAAAGTTCGGTTGTTCCTTCTTTGTTTTAATGAAGCAACTAGATTGACTGTATTGGTGTCGTAGGATCTGGATGAATTTTTCTGGGATGCTGTATTCTCTAACTATTTTCCATAGTGATTCTCGATGGACAATATCAAACGCTTTCTTAAAGTCTATGAAACTTGTCGTTAGCCATTGTTGGTACTCAAGACTTTTTCTATGATATTTTGTAGAAGTAAGATCTTCTCTGCGCATGATCTGCCTCTTGAACGTTGGCTATTTCTCAATAGTGAATTATGTAAAACTAGAATGATGTCATCCTGATATTACATTTATTAATCAAAAGAAGTCCATGGCTTGAATATTTTTTGTCAATTGGTGGATTTGTTGGGGGCCACATTTGAGTTTGAATGAGTTCTTTGTAATCCTTCTTTTATTAATTCAGTTAATGACAATATTATTCTGATATTGATTAATTTGGGGGAACTATGAAGTGCAAAACAGGATTTTTTTTTTCAGTTATGTAATGTGTGAATCAAACTGACCTGCAGGAACTAGCGTTTTAACTTTTTTTTGCTTGAAAGCAGCTAGAACTTCCACTTAGTTATTTGCCATAGCTCAGTAGTAAAACATTAAATCATAAATTATTTTTACCAAAATGTAGATATGCTAAGATAACAGAAATTTTTATATGCTATCTAATACTATTTGTTTGTGCTCACATTTGTTCTTTGTTGTTTTTTTTTGTCTTCAGAATGGATCCTTCAAACCCTGATCTTATGAGGACGTCAGTATTAGGAGACAACTATTCAGTATTAACTGCATTAGCCTCTCTTTTTGCTATTCAGCACCAAGAAACAGAAGTAAACTTTCTTTTTCACATTGAATTTTTATTAGAAAGCTTAATATTTCATATGTTTATTATAATAATATATCTATTGAAATTAATTTTTAAATTGTGTATTACATTTAACATAACATTGCAATGGAAAAAAAAACGTTCATTCATACCAACCTCAGTCAAATTTTACATGTGAAATTTACATCATAAAGTTTTCTTTTATTCAATAATTGAATATTCAATAGCTTTGCTTGATTTTTTTTCTTTTTTGGATTAAAAATGAGCCTTTGACAAAAGGTGATTGTTGGTGGGTAAGAGACTTTTTACAGAAAAATTGAAAATAAGATATAAAAAAATATTGTCAGGTCTTTCAGTTAAGACTAGATGACAGAAGTGTCATGCTATTATAATATTTATATTAGTATATTAAAATTTAATAACTAACTTGGTTTGTTATAATTATAGGATTTCAAATGTAGTATTTATTACAATGTAATCAATAAAAAAAGCTCTGGTTATAATTAACCCTAGTTAAGTCTGACAGACACACCATAGACACCATAGTCTTCCGCACTTAAAGTACTTAACTGTATGAATGCTGATCTAAATTTAATACCATGAAATATTTATAAGATGATAATGGAATAGATAATGATAAGATTTTAATGTTGTTATGAACCTGTTGGTGGCACAGATGGGGGTGGTGTATGTGTGTAGTCAGCCAACGCAAATTGCTCCAGGCCAGGGCTAGACGAGCGGCCAAGCGTGACAAGTTACGGCGGTCAACCGAGTTGAGTGTTAAACTGTTAACGTGACTGTTCGGGAAAGATTGGCGGCATTCACAGAACTCAGGGGCGTCACAAGAATTGTAGTCATCTGGTCACCCAGAAACGTTGAGTGGCATTCTGTCTGGTTCAAGTAGGCCAGCAGGACCCCTATATAAAGAGCGGAGGTATCGCTGTCAGAAAAGAGATTCAGAGCACGGTCTACTACAGCACAGATCAGCGGTGTGGCTCTGTAGGGAACACACTGACGATTCAGTGTGGAGTACTGTCAAGTACACTTGAGAAGGCTGGCATCTTGATCTTGGTCTGTGATCGAGTCCGACACGAGCCTAGTGTGTGAAGTCAGTCCTGAACTGTTGAACCCAGTACAAGCCCCGAACGAGACGGAGAGACCAGTGCAACAGTTGATACTGTGATACGGTGTTATCTGAAAGCTATTTGTACAGTATACCTGTTGCCAATTGTAAAATATTGGCTGTTATTTATTGACATTAAACTATTACGTTACTTTGGAGCCAAGAGTTTTCAAGTTCTTTATGTTGGTGGTGTATGGTGCAGTTTGCAGAGAGCCTGGATAGTGAGATTCGTAACAATATATATGTAATTAGTAGTAAATTTCAGATCATCAGTTACACATTTATATACATATCACTCATGTAGCAATCTAGAAAGCTGAATGTCTTCCACCTCCGATGCCTAAGGCGGATCTTTAAAATAAGGTGGCAAGATAAGATAACAAATGAGGAAGTGCTACAATGAGCAGGATGCCAGGACATCTGCTCTATTATCAGCAGCAGACGCCTTGGCTGGCTTGGCCATATTCGCAGAATGCCAGTAGGTAGACTACCACAAGATATACTGTATGGCAATCTTATTGAAGGCAGGAGAGCTGCTGGTCGCCCACTTTTACAGTATACAGATGTGTGCAAACGTGACATGAAGTTATTTAAAATCGACACTAGCAGCTGGGAAAAAGTAGCACTGGATAGATCCACATGGAAAGAGAGCATAAGAGAAGGGTCTCGGATTGCAGATGCCATACACAACAGAAGCAGAGAGAAGGCTGAAAATGCAGCTCCGCCTGGTGATTTTATATGCCCAACCTGCAACCGCAGCTGTGTATCAAGGATTGGCCTCTTTAGCCACACAAGAAGTTGCAAAGGGAAAGGATTGTCTCACGAGACGTAAAATGTCACAGAGCAATCTAGATTACACATTATTCAAATCACATGAATATTGTTATTGTAATTAATAAAATGCACTAGCTATTTTGCAACAGATTCATGCATAAATAAATATTTAACCTTTTTTTTCTGCCTCATATTTGTACTTATGTTTCCTTGTTTTAGAAGAATGAAGCTTCATTTAATGCACCATTTTTAGTCCTGACCAATGTCCCTGGGAAAGAGTCTTTACTGGCTAATGTCATCTTAGGCACACAACATTCAAAAAATGGATTAGCAAAGGGAGCAAACTCTGAAAGTAAAGAGGTTGGTAACATTTCAGCTTTAAAGTTGTATAAGATGATATAATAAGCCCTGAATTCAATCAAACCATATTGGGTAAAATGTTCCATTTTAAGTCTTATTCAATCTCTATTCTGATAGTGTTTTTTTTTTCTGTTTTTTTTTTTTTATAAGGTCTTTTAATTCACTCAATAAATTTTACTCTTGATCAATATTGGAGCTAGAAATTTTTAGGAGGAACAATATTAATCAGTTTCAAAAAGTTGCATTTAGATCCTAAGAAAATAGAGATAACTCTTTTAAGAAATCTAATAAATATAAAAGAAATTTCTACAGAAAAAAATTTTTTTTCATAAAAAAAGAAAATAGAATGTTATATCTAGTAAAAAATATATATAAATTATACTTTCAATAACATAAGAACATATAAAATTCTCTTCAACACTCCATTTCTATTGTTGGCTTTGTACACTGTAGTACCGGTTCTTTATTAATTTTTTTTTTATTTAACTAAGATTTGACTAAAAGGAAAATACAGTGAGTCCCTGCTTAATGAGAGGGTTAGGTACAAGAAAGTCAGTCACGTTTAGTTGTTAAGTGTGATCCTAGATTAGGTATTAATCATTTATTGTATGTATTGTAATGACTCTGACTTGCGCACCATCATTCAGGCTAGTGCACAGGTGCGCACTTCTAGTGAACGGACTAGAACAGGATATTGACATTGAGAGAATAACGACTTCCGCCCACGTTGAGAGCCAAGATGGAGAAACAGTGCTGAATAAAGATGTACTTTTATGTATCTGTGATGTCATGTAAATAAACATCTTATGTGCCTCGTTGAGTTGCCTTCACTTGAAGTTATTACATTGGCGTCAGAAGTGGGGATTATAGGCAACTCAACGGGAGGAGGTAAGCTTTGATTAAAATGACATATTTGAAGCTATTACATCAGCTCTCAGTTACACAGCTGAGACAAGAGCTTCGGGACCGTGATTTAAAACATTTCGGTAGCAAGGAAAGGCTTACGGCTCATCTGCGACAAGCATTGATTGAGGAAGATGAAGATCCGGAGACCTACCAGTTCGAAGTTGAACCTGGGATTGTGGATGTCTTTGACAAGATCCAGGAGTGTGGGGATGAATTTATGGAACAATTGAACACGATGAGGAACATGAGCAGGGATATAATGTTGAACGAAGATGAAAGTGTATTGGAAATAGAAGAACAAATAGACCAAACTGATCATATGGTGTCGCAACCGAAAGAAGGCATATACTCGTTTGTGAAAGGGCAGCTGCCTGGTCAGGACTGTGGCTGCACAAACAGTGGTGATGTAGGCGCTGGGGATTGGAGCGCTGTCTGTGACTGTGTTGTGAGCAAGTCTGACGGGGCCGACTTTCAAGGCGAGGAACTTGACAACGATTGCTGCGACGATCTCAATGGGATATACCGAATCGAAAGGGAAGAGACAAACGAAGGAGCTGAAGTCTGTTATGTGCCTGAAACGTTTGTTCCTGATTTAACTGCAACGAGTACTTCAATGAGCCGGACAGACCAAGACAACGTTGGGTCTGCGTCCAATCATGTTGCTATGGACCTTAAAGACCTCTGCCTATCTGCCGGTGCTCGTGAGAGAAATTCGAGGCTTGACAACTGTATCCAGAGGTTTGGCATGAACTGTACGTGCTGCGCATCACACAGGGAATGTGGATGCCAAGAAAAAGATCAACAAGGCATGTCTTCTTCTGCCACCATCATCGACATTGGCATAGATGAATGTCAATCAACCCACTTTAAATCTGAGCTGTCGAGAGGAAGACATCTTCCACTTGAACTTGAAGAGACCTATCTCCTGGACGTCAGACTGTTACCTGAGGATGAATGCGGCATATCGGACTTTGTTTGCAACGTGGTTGCATGTGAACCTGCAGCTTCCATGAAAGGCGTCTGTCAGGAGGGTCTGCTGAAACAGCGTGTCCAATCAACGGCTGTGCTGACGAAAACAGGGCTCGACACTATCTCTC
The DNA here is from genome assembly GCA_021533235.1 of Biomphalaria straminea. NCBI lineage: Eukaryota > Metazoa > Mollusca > Gastropoda > Planorbidae > Biomphalaria > Biomphalaria straminea. The sequence goes on from JADKLZ010000104.1 coordinate 11,858,612, forward strand.
TGTGTGTCAAACGGCCACGTCATCGTTTCAACAACAGCCTGGTCAACTGGAGAAAGAGAAAACGGTACTGGAGGAAAACAATGCGGATGGCTTTGTGGGGAACACCCTACCTGCCGCCTGTCACCCCCACTGATCGACCTCCACCTGAACTGTCAAACCTTATCTGCAGTGTTTCTTTTCGGGACGAAAAGTGCTAAGACGGGGGCAATGTAATGACTCTGACTTGCGCACCATCATTCAGGCTAGTGCACAGGTGCGCACCTCTAGTGAACGGACTAGAACAGGATATTGACATTGAGAGAATAACGACTTCCGCCCACGTTGAGAGCCAAGATGGAGAAACAGTGCTGAATAAAGATGTTGTTTTATGTATCTGTGATGTCATGTAAATAAACATCTTATGTCTTGTTGAGTTGCCTTCCCTGAAGTTATTACAGTATGTATGTATTGTAAGTATGTAGTAACTTTTATTTTTGATTCAATACTGTATACACTTGAAATTATGAAGTAAAACAAAGTTCTCATGGGTATGTACAGTGTGAGAAAGAACGAAAGCAATGCTGAGATGAGCTGTCTCAGTCCAACTTATCGTTCACAACACACCACTACATGAAATTAAAAAACATTGCTTTGTTATTCGTCATATTTGAAATTTGGTGCTATATCAGATTTAAACTGAATTAATGGTTGTTCATTAACGTCCTTTTAACTTCATATCATCATTAAGTATCGTCTCACTGTAGCTGAGTATATCTTCTCCATTTGTACACGATAAGAAGAGCATTATATGCTTTATTAGGAGTCAATCAGAAACATCACACATTGTATCACAAAAGATGTTGAGTGTTAAAGCTCTGTAAACACTAACCTATATATATCAGCGGAGGGGGCACACTGGCACTCTTAAATTAAAAATACTTACAAATATTCAAACAAAAGTGACCAAGAAAGTTGTGTTTTGTTTTAAAACTATCTGTAGTTTTGCAAAGCCTAGTAATTGCTAGATTATTATTCACAATAATGAAAGTCTCAACTTATTACAGAATTGTGCCTTAGTTTTATTTCATAAACTGTTACCACATGCACACATGCAGGTACATGTGCACACACTTAACATTTCTACCAGCACTGCACAGCTTCAGAAAATGACCTTCCATTATTGCTTGTACATGTAATGGAACTCTATAGTAGTATGAAAGGTTTATTAGAATGAGACTGTTTGTTTAAAGTTATTATTAAGAATCAACCAAATTTTGTTTCTTTTCAATCTGGCTTATATTAGTTATAATTCTGATAAATGTTCTAAGGATAAAATTTTCAGAACATGAGTTTGACCTAAAAAATGGTTAGGTTCACATACATATTCATTACATTCACTGTAGTAAGGAATTCTCTTAAAAAAATCATTTCAAGCAAATATTTGTTTGTAATTTTATTAACAGGCTATAGTTCCAAGTTTAGAGCAGGTCCATGCCATAGCCACTGCAAATTTAATCGCTTCAACACAGTTGGACATAGCCAAACAACTCGCAGAAGAAAATGCACATTCAGAACCACAGACTTGTAAATCAATAGATAAAAAGTTCAACAAATCAACAAGGAGGGAGAGTAAGTGTAGAATAATATTTTTAAACGACATTATTTTGTTTAGACATGCTTGTTGCTCTGCATCCTCCAAAAAGATGCCAACAATTCTTTGTATTCAGCTTAACTTGATATCTCACATCAAATTCGTGAATTTCGATGTCCAGAATTATTTTTTATGCATGGTGAAAACAAAGTTTGTAATTTGTATGTTTTGAAAATTTAAATATTTTAAGAAATGAGATTTCATCTTCCAATTTGGATTATGTTGCACATTGGATGAATGATAAAAAATAACAGAATTTGTGTGATTATCGTAATTAATTTTAAATGATATGTAGCAATGCTTTTTTTTTTATTTATTAATATCCTTTACGAAAAAAAAAATTAAAACATTCATTTTCCTGATTTGGACCAAATTTGATTTTGGCAAGTGTTTATTATTTTTATTTTTTTTTAAGAAGAAAAACTTGTATTATATTTTTGCATTTTTTCTAAATTTTTTTTTAAGAAGAAAAACTTATATTATATTTTTGCATCACACTAAGATCTTAAAAACCAATTGTTGTGCTTGATGTATTCTGAAAGCAAACCCTTTTGGTTTTAAAATTAAGCTTACATATTTAATACATTTAAACCACTCTTTAACAAGACAAAATAGTTTTACTTTACATATCTTTTGACAAAAACTAAACACACAGATCATTTTCACTATCATCTTCATTTTGCTTGACATAGGAGTAGATGTTATTTATTTACATTTTGTTCTCATGTTTCCATTGCATTGCCTTTCCTTTTTTTACCTTTTTTTTTTAAATTTTTTTTTCCTAGGACAAAATACTGAAAAAAGAACAGCGAAATCTGTTGAAGACTCATTGAAATCAAATAAAAAGGGAAATAATTTGGCCTCAGAGCCCAAATCTTTAGTTTGTTCATTTGAAGGGTGCAACAGGAAATTTGCTTGGCTGAATCATCTGAAGTACCATGAGCTTACACATATGTAAGTAGATTATATTCAGTATTAACGTTGACTTGTGAAGCAGATGTAACAATGTTGTGCATTATTTATTTATAAAACATGAATACAACAGTTGATGTTGGCCTTGTAAAGTCTACTTTGTACGCCCTACATCAGTGTTTCCCAATGTGGAGTATGCATACCCCGAGGGATACTGGAAGGTTTATATGGAGTACATGTTGTATTTACTATGCTGATTTTATTTAATTACCCATTTATTATGTTCATTTGATAAATGCTTTTGACATCATTCTTAGACATCAAGTTGAAAAAATTGCTTCTCAGATTAAAATTAATAACAACCTGCGAACCAAATTCTGATGATTTGTCAACATTAGGGAAATTCTAGAAGGGGTACAAATAGATCAAAAGTTTGAGAAACACTGCTTTCATCACAGCTTACTCTCCTTTGTTTTAAAAGAGACAGCTGTACTTTGTAGTTATTTTTCACTTACATTTTACAGCTAAAGTTTTGTTTCCTTAACAAAATGCAATTGATTGTATAATTAAAACCTAGAAAGCATTAATCTTCTGATGACATCATATCCTACATTCATTTGATTCACTTACAAAAAACCTTGCTATAGTTTACAATGTGGTTAGGTATGTGTTGGTCCTGTGAAGACTGTACAAAGTAGAGATTCCTCACACAAATTTCAAGGCTGGAATAAAATGAATGTTCAATTTAATTTAATTTCTCTTATTTTCCAGTAATAATCGCCAATTTAAGTGCCCAGATGAATCATGTGGCAAAACATTTTTTACTGCTCAGCGTTTAAATGTGCACCTCATGACACACACTGGCATCAGGCCATTCAGATGTGATCATCAAGACTGTGGGAAAACATTTACAACAGCAGGCAACTTGAAAAATCATCAAAGGATTCACTCAGGTCAACATGAAACTTGTTTATTTCTTTTGGTCATAAAACATAATACCACATGTCAACATATGGGTCTATGTTAATTTAATATCTATGTTAAAAGACACATCTTGTATTAAATAAAAAATTATTGCAGTAGACATATATTTGAAATAAAAACCAATCTGGTTGTGTTTTTTTTTTTGTTATAAATTTAAGAAGAAATATTTTATCTCTTTAGGTGAACAGCCTTTTGTTTGTGATGTACAGACTTGTGGGAAAAGATTTACTGAACTCTCCAGTCTCAAAAAGCATAAAATTACACATTCTGGTATAATTTATATATGTATATATATATAATAATTTTTTAAAATGTTTTTATAGTTTAATAATTTTTTGTATCAATAAATACCTTCAAAAAACTGGAACAACTGTGGGAGAGAACCAATGGTGTACGCTTTTGTGCCAGTTTTTAGTTTAGAATTTATAACTCCGCAAAGGTTAAACTTATTTAAAAAATGAAAACATCTGCGGAATCCTCAGCTATTGGGCGATAAAACTAAATTTGACTCTTTTCTCCATATCAGCTATTAAATTTATAATTCAAGTCAACGTGAGGTAGGGTCAGACCTAATCAGCGAACGCACATTTTCGCGGGAGTCATAATGAGCGAAAGGCCGTAAAAAAAAATAGCGAAATAGCATGTTAAAGTATAGGAAATTAAGCTTCAATTAGTTCTATCATTTAACTTCTTACATGAAGCATTGTAACTATTGTTCTCCTTGTGGCATTAGGCCTATTTTTTAGGAACAAATGTTCAGTGCACTATCTCACCATCAACTCGATCTCCGCTCCCCCTTCCACACACGCGCACAAAGTATTAACCTAAAGGCAGATCTCGAAAACGATGGGTTGATGATTTTTGGAGGCAGATATACAACAGCTTGGGTTTTGGGCGTGGAGAGATTAAAGGCTCAGGAGATATCTTTTAATTTTATTCATGTATATAATATGGTAATTCTTATTACTAAATATATATATATATATTTATATTTCATGTTTTTTTCCGCTCCTGAAATCGAATATTTCCCCTGGAAAACTCCTGAAATCCTAATGTTATAATGGTGGGGGAACCCTGTGAAAAGGAATTCTGCACTTCTTTAAAACATTTATACACATATTAATATCATTAATTAGTAACAAAGGTACACCAACCAGTTTAAAAAAAAGGAGGATGTCAAAACAGCTAGAGGTTGCCCCCCACCCCCCATAGGGCCTATAAGCTCTGTTAAGATCAACTGAGGCGTAATTTTACCCTCACTGGCATAGAGGAAAGTAACTGTCAGCATGTGGCCTTTGAGAGACTGTTGGAGAGCTGCGAGTCAAACATTGTAGACAGAAAGAAAATGCTGGAAAATATGCTGGGCTTGCGTAGTCATGTGAAACATGTACTGCACTCATACTTAATCTTCGAAATCGAAGACATTGCCATTCATATAAAAAAAGGTCAATTATTTTAATATTTCAGTTTACAAACAATAACAATAGATAAGACAAAAAGAAAAACAAATTAAATCGGTCACTAAATTGTCATTAATGGCTTTTTAAGCTTATTATAGGTGTGTTCGCTGAATAGGTTTTCAGTTAAAAAGGTAATTTTGCACGAACACCCCATAATATTTTTTTTTTACGGAATGAATAGCCTTGGCTATTCTAATTAACTATTTCCTTATCTATTTAGAAACATAATATGCAGTTTTTTTTTTTCGCCGATGTCCATTGATGCTTTAAAATCGCCTTAAGTTCGGACCTATTCTCGTTTATCCCGAAACGTTTTTACAATGAAATTTCCATACAAATCAACTTTGACCTTCGGCTATGCTTTATTGTATGAAGGAAAACGAAAGTAAATATGTGGGAAATGTAGAAAAATGGAGCCTTTGTAAAACCAATTTATTAGTTCAGCAGTTACTTTCGAAATAAATTAGAATGGATAAAAATACGGGGAGGTGTTTGCTTTATATGCCATTTCGCTGATGGGCCTTTACTATATATAGTTGTGTCCCTTCCATGTTTTCATTTTATTCATTTCATTTTCTATCCATTGGTGCTTTTATATGTCATTATTGTAAAATAAATATATATATATATTTATATATATATACCAGTATATATATATATATATTTATATATATAATCACAACAACCTACCTTAATGTATTGTCAGCAGTGAAAGTAAAATCTTTGTTAGAAATCTTTCTATTCATTATAGCTGTTTGACATGTTGAGACAAAAAAAAAACATTTTGTTAGTCCACTCGACTCCTACAATGCTACTGGTTGTCTCCCCTTTGCTATGTTTTTTTTTTTTACCAACTTTTAAAAGATAAGGTTTAAAGAAACTAACTTTATTTGATCCTTGTTCTTCCATTGTTTCTTTTCATGAACAGGAGGTAAACCTTTTGAGTGTAATGTATGTGGCAGGAAATTTACCCAGAGTGGTAGCAGACGTCAACATATGTTAAGACATCATCTTGAAGACGAGATCAGGAGTAGCTTCCAACAAGAGAGGAAAAGTGACAGTGCACAGAAAGTCAAAGAAGTGAGTGATGTGGCAGAAGAAAGATCAGTCAATACAACTGAGGAATCAAACTCACTGTCCAGCGCTGAACAAGTGTTGGTTCTAAATAATACATATGACGGTAGGGCTCATTGCCATTAAGTAGTTAAAGTGAAAATAAAATGTTGTATTATCAAACAGTTTAAGTTCAGATTATCTTGCTTCCACACTAAAGGGGCTTTTATGATTTCATATATGATGTACATAGCGATGCCCAAACTACGGCCCGCGGGCCAGATCCGGTCTGCGACGTGCTTCTATCCGGCCCGCCAAGACATTGGGGAAAATGTAAGAAAATAATGTAAAAAATTAGAATGCTGAAAAAATATTTTTTTATTGTTAGAACACAAGTGTTGTTATTTTTCAATAGCGATAAAACGTGACAGCTACTTTTTATTCTTGGAAAATTCCGCTACTGTCTTGAGCTAGCCGTGTCCTTGACATTTTGGGTCCTGTTCTTTTGATATCAAAGCGATTGGTACCGTAGTGTTTAACATTTGTGATTTAATGAAATGGAGAGCCTAAGAAATGAAAATTGGATTCTGAATGAAGAAACGTTCAGGAAAAGTGGACAGATGGTTTACTTTTTTGTGGTATAGTTAGTAAGCCAACATGTTTGATTTGTAAAGAAAGTGTGGCTGTTTTTAAAGAACATAGCATTAAACGGCATTGTGAAGCCAAACACATAAGCACATATGGTTGCATTCTTGATTTGAGCCGCGAAAATAAGATTGCGAGGTTACGACTATAGATTGGGGGATTGACATGAATATTTAACAAAAAGTAACAAGAAAAATATTAGATCCAGCTACAGAGTTGCTCACATCTTAAGTAGAGCAATGAAGCCTTTTCCGATTGCCAATATGTAAAAAAACTGCTTGGTAGCTGTGATGGAAGAAATGTGTCCTGAAAACAAAATGCTGTAGAAGCCATCAGCCTTTATCGCATGACAATTACAATACGAGTGGAATATATGGGTAAAAATCTCCATTCACAATTAAAAGACAGAGCAGCAGAATTGGAAATGTTTTCTATTGCTGCTGACGAGTTCACTGACATAATTGATGCTGCACAACTCTTGTATTTATTCGCGGCGAAAACAGCAATTTTGATACACATAGTTAGCAGCTATGAAAAGCATGCATGATCTACAACTGAAAGACACCTGTTCAAAGAAGTATCAACCATCATAGAGGACCTTGCTCTTCCTTGGAATAAATTATTTTGAGTGACTACTGATGGCGCTAGCAATATGGTTGGATGTTACAGCGGGCTGACAGCAAGAGTTATTTAAAAAGTTGTTGAGTCAAATGGAACTGAACCCCTGTAGCTTCGCTGCATCATTCACCAACAAAATCTTAGTGGAAAGGTTTTGAATCTGATCATGTGATGATGATTGTGCTCAACACTGTAACTTTTTACTAAATCACAATAGCGTTGAATCACAGAACTTTCAAAGATTATCAGACATAAACACAGTCCGAATATGAAGATGTTCTTTTTCAAAGTGAAGTGCGGGGCTTGTTAAGCCGAGAAGAGATACTAAAAGTTTTTTTTTAGAATCGAAATTTAAATATTTATGACGGAAAAATCAAAACAAGTGCCACAACTGACCGACCCCTCATGGTTGTGGGATTAGCTAGTTTATGTGACATCAAATCACATCTAGATTAACTCAACACAACTCAACTACAAGGGAAAGACGAATTGATTTCCCATGTGTATGCAGACATATGTGCTTTCCAAACAAAATTGCAAGTCTTCATTCAACAAGCGGAAAAAGTGCATTTTGTCCACTTTCCAACATCAACCTGTACCTTTCTACAAAATGATAAGCAGCTAAATATGTCTTTCCCAAAAGAAAGAATGATCCAACTTGTGAGGCTCTTGATGAATAATTTCAGTGAAAGATTTGTGGAATTTTTAGAATTTAAAAAATGAAAACCGTCTTTTTGTAAATCCGTTTACTGACGATGTGTCAAGTGCTCCGACAGATCTGCAACTGAAACTAATAGACAAAATTAAGCCAGACATCCCTGCTTGACAAATTTCAAGTAATGCAGACTATTGATTTCTACTCCGTGTTACCTGCAGAAACGTTGCCAAAATTTTTAAAACAGCGTTAAAGATGATCACAGTATTTACAAGCACTTATTTGTGTGAACAAACTTTTTCAATGATGAAATGGGCGAAAATCATGTTACGCAATCGCCTCATGGATGAACATCTAGATTCAGTGCTCCGACTTGGTGTTTCATCTATGCAGCTGAATATTCAGAAGATGGTTTTGGATAAACTTCAGGCATCACATTAATTTATGTACGTAGGATAACAAATAAAAATATAAAAAATTGCTTATTATACTGGTACATTTTTTTTCTTTTTAGTGGTATGGCCCGTGACACGAATGTCGAAAATTAAAATGGCCCGCAGACCTTGTAAGGTTGGGCATCACTGATGTACAAATTTAGCAAAAAAAAAAAAAGTATTTGATTCACTAGTGTTTTTTTTATATATTTTAAAGAATGTTATTGTTTTTTTTTTTGTTTGTTTTTCTTTTCTTTTAGATCCAACTCTTTTCTTTTACATACAAAGTCTTTTTTTTCTTTTAATGAAGAGTATTATGTAGACTAGAAGTTATGTTTTTTTAATACTTGAAGCTGGCTTGTTTAAGCCAGCTAGCTTAAAGATAATTCAATAAAAACACTAACTTGTTTTATTAACATTTTTATTTAACTTGGGAAAAGTACACTTAATGGTATTTATTAGTTAGAGATATAATCAATTCTATTCTATTCTGTTACTCCCACTTCTTCCTCTTCTTCATCCTTTCTCTCTGTTGAAACCTTTAAAGGAAACTCTAGTTTCTCAAATTTGAGTTCTTGAAATATTTAAATTCTGCGTTAAAAAGTTGTAATAGTATAATAGTAAACATTTCACCTTTTTTTAAATGGTTAGAAACATTTATATTTAATAAATTAGACAATAATTATTTGACATGTAAAAAGAAAAGGGGTTCTTTGAGATTTTGTTTTTAGCTTAGGCATAGGTTACTTCCCTCAACAACACTGAAAGGGAATCTAGATCTAACCAATCATATTGCCTCATTCTTACAGTGGCTGTGCGTTAAGATAACCCAACTCAAGAAAAATTTTTAACATTTTTGTCCACCCCCCCTCCCTATCCCAAAAAGTAACTACATAGACCTAGATCTATTTCTTTTATGAGATTGTAAACTTTATTGTATGGTTTTCCATTATGCAGTAAGTCAATAGATTAAATTAATAGGTTTGTGTGACATCACAGAAATGCAGTGAAAGTCTTGATTGTTTTGGATGGGCTGAAAAATCGTGCCAGAACCATCAGAGTTTCCCATTAAAAATGTTATTGCTAAAAGCATTTTTTTTTCTTTCACTTGTAATTACTATGTTTTCATTTTAATCTTTACTCTAACTACACAGAATCTGGTGTGTTTCATCATGGTCTGAGTGATCCTGTCAATGCAACAAAGCAATCCATTAGAGATACTGACAGTCTTTCTCTGACTCATCACCTACTCACACATGATGGTAAAGTTTTTTTTTATAATCTGACAGACTTTAAGGTTAAAAAAAAGGAAAGTCAGTCAATGTATTAAATTATTAAAACTTGCAAAAAATTTTAAAAATATATTTTACTTTCAATAGTAACAGTAGAAATTATTGTCTGGTTTATCCTTGACAGGTCTTCATGATGAAACTTTAGATGTCAAGCCAGATGACCTTGTAGTTATGTCTGATTACAGTGCCACTGACATAGTCTACACTGCTGATATACTGGACCATGAAGAGGTCACCCATGCCAACTATGTTACTTCCCATGTGGACTACTCCGAGCAGATAAATCCCAGCTGCTATTCCAGCCATGAAGAGATTATACATCCTTCTGATTATGGAGGGCAGGCGATGTCTCAGGCTGGAAACTTCCCTTCACATGATCATGAAATAACTGTCACTGACTATGTGACAGAATCCTGCATTTCAAACTACGAGCATAAAGAGTTGGGTAGTGCCTTTATAGATGACACCAGACATGGATTTATTGGTGCTGAGGAGATTGCTGTGTGTCACTATAGCCACAGCCCACTCTCAACAGATCTGGTCACTTCAGAAATAGTTACCACGTCAGACTGTACTCATGGCAGTGATACTCGTACTGATCTGGGTTTGTGCACAAATAAATCATGTTTAACTCTTTCAGGGTCATTGAGTAATCATTCTCACTGTGCCTTAGAACAACGGTCGTCTGACATGGTCAGGCAATGTAATCATTCTTCTGAAACTTTACATCACAGTTCTAGTAAAAGTGATATCCATATGGACCCTATGATGGAGTGTGATGAAGAACCCAGATAGTGATAGTTCTTGGTTTTAGTGCTTTTCCAAGATCTTAAAATAGATGAATCATTTCCCTTTCCTATACTTTTCTTCTTAATTTTTTTGTAAGTACTTATCTCTTAATAAATCATTTAACTTTTTTTTTTATTGTATTAATGAAATTGAAATGGCATTAGTGAAAGATTAATTAAATTCATTGTCAAAATGATCAACTGAAAATCTTTTTTTCCCTCAGGGATATAATTTTATTATTATTTATTTTTTTTACAAGGTTACAGAACCTTCATTCAATAATATAAAACATGAGTTTAAATTTTAGAAATGTTGTCAGCACACAACACACACTTCCGATTTTAAAATGATGTGTCTGTGTGTCATTTTTAGTATATGTATGACCTAGTGTGTTACAGTCTCAAACTATCGTATAGTGCAACCAAGTTGACTTAGAGCAACTGCCTTAGAAGGATGTCCTCTAATCCACTTTCCTAGCAACCAGAACTAAACAAAGTAATCTAAAGCTACCAATCCACCATTTGTGTTACATGTACAATGTACTAGAACATTCTGTTTACTTTTATAAATGTTCTATTTGTTTTAAAAAGAAATAAAATGTGTTATTTTTAAAAGTTGTTTGTGTTTGTTAGATTAAGTACTTCACTGATCAAGTTTAAATTGAAGTGCTTCACTTTTGTGTTGCATCCTTATCAAATTTAATATTTTTAATATATTTTATTTAGTTGATCTATTGAATTTATTATCCTTTAGAAATCATTTGATAATGCTAATACAACTTTCTTTTCTTAATAAATCTGTTTTTATTATGCAAATTTGGAATCCAGACATTGAATTTAAAACTAAGGGACTTTCCATTACTATTTCTGAGCTAACAAGCACTGTAGTGAAGCTTGAAGTAAATGGACAAATGTGACCACTCAGAACTAACTCATTTCAGAAAAAAAATATTTCTCACTAAATAAATAGAATTTTATAATAAAATCAAAGAAATAACAATATTTTGAAGGAGGATTCTAAAAGAGACATCTTTAACACTCCCCCCCCCTCCCCAGAAATGCTTTCGTTTTAAAGACCAACTATGTGTAAGTTTGCACTGACTGGCATACAAGATCTGGCAGCAAAAGCTTCCTAATGAGTCAGAACTTTTACAAAGGCAGCGGGGGCACACAAAATACCTCCTGAAAGAGAACTACGACCACCAAACCCTTGATCACCGGGTAGATCTGTAAATATTTAAGTCGCCACTCTGAAAAATGATAGCTTGGCTTATTGACTCCGTAATCTTTTACTGGATTAGAACAATCACATGCCCAAGACCCAGACAGCACAGTAAAGCAGGTATTGGTCAACAGAAAAATCGAACAATTTCTTACAATATTTTAAAGTATTTATGAGGACTTAATAAACACTTGTTATGAAAGTTAAGTCGAAAACTGGAAATGGACTCGTAGGGGAACAGAAGTAGTAAAGAAATGAAAATGGTTAAGTAATCTTGGACAAAATCAAGAAGTTGCGGGAACCCCCTGCCCTAGATTATTAGTATAGTTCCATGGGTTAACTAACAGCGATAAACACATTCCTATTTAAATTGGAAAGTAGGTCAGCAAAAATAAAAAGCAGCTATAAATTTCATCCAAAGTTATCACCAATGTTAGGAATGAACCCTCTACCCGTGGGATATAGTCTGAGTACATTGTAGTCTTTTTGTTTGTTTCTTCTCTGATATGTTTACTTCTAACTCTGGCTACACGCCATGCAGAAATGACAAAGACTATGAAACCTGGCTTGACAATACACTAGCAGCTTTTTTGACCCCAGAATCTACTTTCTATAATTTTTTGTACACACTGCGCAGGGATAATTTGAAAGGTTCCCAATTTTTATTTCGTTATAGGCTACGCAAGTTGATTGTATGCTATTATCAGGCTCCCTTGTGTCATTAAAAATTTTAATTATAAACGGAATATAAAATAAGTATTTGTGTAACCTGCAAGATATGGGCCTACACGTACACGTGAAAATACGTGTGATTATCTATATCATTCTCAAAGTCGAAAAGTTCAAACAACAAGTAAAATGGGAAGATCCCATGGCGCAGCATGGTGTGAATGGAAAATGATGTATCCTAATCCGCACTATTTTCATTCACAAAATAACATAATTCTCTTCCGGCTATTTTTTTTTTTACTATACTTTTACCATAGAAATAAATAAATATAGACTGGAAAAAGGAAGTAACTTCATGTAACTTGAAAACATGTATATCATATACATATATATATAGACTGGCCGATGAAGAACAAATTATTATTGGAAAAATTTGGGCAAGCATAGATTTAGTTATATATATTTTCCTATGTCTTTCAATATGAAAGTGTTGATATGGTGCGCATAGGTGCATGCGTAGCCTATAAAGGCTAATATTAGGAATAATGAAGTTTTGTACTTTTCAAAACTAAAGATCATAGTTATATATAGACTGAAATTTACGTCATAGAATTTATAGCTCATTTGCCATCATTTTTTTCTAACGTAGATGTGGACATAAAACATATTTGACTCTTCCCAATTGAAAATAAGATCCTGTTTCCAGTCTATATATATATGTCTATGATGTATATATATTGAATTCGGATTTCCGAATTGTGAAAAATTTAAAAATTGCATGATCTTCAGTCTTAGAGATTAAACAAAATTTATAGACATAAAATAAAGTACACACAATTGCAATTCACAAATATTTTTCGTAGGCCTATATTTAATAACATTTCAGGAGATTTCCAGGGGCTCCTGATAAATCAAGAGGCCGCGGGAAATCTGTTTATGTTATAAAATGGTTTAATTTAATAACTTATTCACCTAAAAATTAGCACGGGTCCAAAGAAAGTGCGGGACCCACTACGGTCGTATATGTTGCAGTGCCTAAGGCCTTCCCTGCAAAATAGCGGCGTATGCTATGCCGCCGGTCGACTAGTCTTATATATTATATATTATTATCTTATATACGCTACTTCAAAAAAAAAAAAAGAAATAATTACGTCATACGTATTACATGCAGTTGTAAAAGATTAAACCAGACAGCATAAGGACAGAATGTGCATGATTGCAAAGATTTCGGATGGGCCAAAACTGTGAAATCTCAGACTAAATCATTTTAACGTATGAAGCTCGTCGCTCAAAATCGTCCCCCACTACAGATTCTGTGACGAATGTCAAAAAGAGGCTATCGACATTGGTGATTAATAGAAACACATGTTTTTTGTCTCTCGAGACATGATGAATCAAATACAAACAGCATGACGCGTAGGACGTAATCATCTTCTTTTTTGAAGTAACGTCTGTATTGTATAAGATAAGAAATAGAGTCTGTACACCACACTGCTACCTCATCTCAACTATGAAAAAAAAAAGTTTCACAATAAACTCTGACATGAGATTTAACTTGAGTCGTACGAACAGGATGATATGAAGAATTCCCATTCGGAGCACTAGCTGGCCTAGCAGGTTGCGGGAATGCATGCAGCGCGGGGCCTTCGTCACTGGGTGTTTTACGCTAGTTATTTAACCTAAACTATATATTTGACACTCCAATCTACAGGTTTGAGATCCTTTTTAGTAAATTATTTTATATAGTTTTTAACCTAGGCTACTTGTGAAGTTTTCTACTGTTCATACTTTGGTACAGAAAGTGACCAAACTAAGAAAAAAATGGCGTCTACTTGTTTTCTTGCAGCTATCCGTAAGTTACTTTACGTAGTTTAGGAATTTTTGTTTTAATTTGTAGATTTTTATACATGACAGAAAAGCTGTATGTAGCTAGCTTTTTGTATATCATAGAGGAAGTGTTGATAAACTGTTTTTTTTAAAGGTATATGAATTTTGTAATGTAGTCTTGCCAGCGTATGCCCAAGACACCTTTGATGGAAGCGTTCGAGGAGCCTTAAATGCCTTCGATAAAGCACACAAGTCTCAAAGCCATTCAAAAGTGTCGTGAGAACCACTGCATTGATTTTTGAAGCTAGGTGAGGAGACCTATTTCACCATATTCAGTTTGAGGCTGTTGGCTTTTGAGAGACGGTTGTCTATTTTTCTGGAAAGTGGCATCGTTGGACACTACATTACTAATAACTATGTTCTGCTGAAGGGCCGGTGTGGACAGTATGGAAGCACTTATTACCATTCGACAGCTGCGCCTTATGACACAAATCCCGCATGGGAGACGACCGTATGCCGAAGGGGATCTTCTTTGGTGGGAGTTTAAAGGAGGAAGCCGTAACATCCCGCCCGTTCCCGAAAGAGCTATTATATAAGGATCAAATCAGGCGCCGTCTCGCCCTGGCATAGAGAAATGTAGCTGGTATCGGGTAACCTCTGAAAGAGACAGTCGAAGAGCTCTCACAATGACCTCGTGAAGCTATTTTTAGACCTAATGAAAAGCCCTTATTGAAGACCGGAGCAGAAGACGAATAGAAAACTTTAATAGACCGCCGTAGAACAACGGCTTTGTTTGTACAAGGTGCGGAGTAATATGCAGGTCGAAATTGGTTGTGAAACACTGTGCTCATATTTTATCTTCGGAATCGAAAACATTGTCATAATTATTATGATTTTTTTGTTCACTTTTTTAGCCCTGCAGAATCAACACTTTCTAAGCTCTCCCGTTTGTAGGACAAAATAATTTTAATATGCGAGTTTCACTCTATGAAAGTCTAGAAGAGTGGCCAGGGCGAAAGAGCACCGAACCAACAAAAAGCTGAGAGAAGAAGCAGGCCTATCTGCAAGTCTGCAACTGACCTAACCCACGTATGCGGCCGGCTTGTTCAAGCGAGGATTGGACTTTACAGTCATCTTCGAGTCCATGAGAAATGAGAAATGTGCTCATCTTAGACCACGAAGGAGGAGCTATATATATATATATATATGACAGTGGTGCAATTTGCAATTTATTTTAAACGAAAAGGGCAACACCCTGATATAATAGTTCATTTTAAAATTAGAGGGTAGTCTATTCCATAACAAAATTACACTTCAAATTTCAGCTCTATGTTTTATTATGAATAGATTAGTTGTCAACAATGAGGTTAAAGTAAGTGTCCTTGACACTGTTTAGTTTACTGTGAACATCTTCTAGAAATGATTACGTTTTGGATTAATATAAATTAGACGTTAAAGCGTTAAAGAATAGTCATAGGTTATAGTGAAAGTTATAAAGTAGCTACAGGAGGAGGTAATACAAAATTAGAATCACAGAAAGGATTCACCAAATTTTTAACAGTTAGGTCCCCTAATGCTACACAAAGCCTCACGTATCCTAGTCTAAATTCCTGTCAAATGTGATGGTGGAAGGAGGTGCCAAGGGGTTGTCCCTTTTACAAACATTTTGTAATTTGCACAACTGTATCAAAATCAATATTTATTTTATTTTTGCATAAATCGTTATGTGTTTACACATAAATAGACTAAGCAGACCCACCAGCGAGAAAGAATAGGAAATAAAAATTAAAAAAAAAAGCCACATTTCAATAGTGCGTTCTTTTTTAAGATTCACAAGCCTGCAGATATACTACAAAGAAAGAAATTCAGTACAATCATACAAGTATAATATGTTTTCTTTTAGAACCACTGCATTTCATTGAAATTTAGACAGTCCTCAAAATGATAAGGAAGATAAACAGAAGTCAAATCTCACACGCTATCAGCTATAAAATAGATATGCATCTAATAGGTCCTATGTGTATATTTATAGATAGATCAAATGTAAATTTAAATTTAAAAAGACCAAAAGCAAAATATTTTTCTTGTGTCTTTAAATGGAAACTCTCATGGTTTTGATAATTTTGATATAATATGGGTTTTGATTTACAGATAATGAATATATTATTCTTTTTTTTTAATTTGCAAGAATAACTTAGTAATTAATGTTTTTCTGACGTAATTTTTCTGCGCATCCAAAACGGTCAGATTTTCACGGAATTTCTATGTGACGTCACGAACAGATACACAAATCCTATACTACTCCCAGTACCTGCTGAATAACGGAAAACATAACAGTAAAGTTTACATTCTCGTAAAAGAAATATATCTTCGTCTATGCATTTAGATCTAAATATTGTAAGCAAAGAAAAAAAATGCATGTTGAAAGTAGCTTTACATGCTTGACTAACCACGGCAGTGTGTATTTTCTCGCCTGACCACTTAACACACAACAAACATTATCGCTTGGTTGTAAAAATGTATTTTCATTGTAGAAATAAATCTATGTTCAAATAAAAACCAAGTAAATTGCCAAAGTTTCACAAATTACAATATCTTAAGTAATGGTAACTTTTTTTTTTTATTCTTCTAAGTAGGACTCTTAGAAATATGTTTACCGTTTTCGCGAGAGGCGTCTGCAACAATATCGAAGTACAAAATATTTGAACACTTTTCAGCTTAATGTTCACCGCCATGCTGAAAGATGCCTTCTGCAAAGAAAGTTTTGGAGTTGACATACGGTATCGCACCGATGCAAGCTTATTTAATGCTCAGAGACTCAAGGCAAAGACCAAGGTGAACTTCGACTGTATCAGAGACCTGCTATTTGCAGATGACTGTGCCCTAAACGCTGCAAACGAAGAAGACCTTCAAAAGAGCCTGTCCCTCTTCGCAAATGCCTGCACAAATTTTGGACTCACCATTAATGTTAAAAAGACAGAAGTGCTGCATCAACCTCCTCCAAATAAAGCTGTCACAGAACCAGACATCCTCATAGATGGTCAGAAACTAGCAAATGTCAAAAAATTTGTATATCTGGGAAGCACCATATCAGCAAGCGCCAACCTAGATGATGAGGTTGACTTCCGTATTGCTCGTGCCAGTGCTGCTTTTGGCAGACTTCAAGAACAAGTGTGGCAACGGAGAGGACTCAGCTTAACCACAAAATTGAAAGTCTACAGTGCTGTTGTTCTCCCGTCACTCCTATATGCATCAGAGTCATGGACTCTATACTCCCGCCACACCAAAAAGCTTAACTCCTTCCATCTACGCTGTCTAAGGAGTATCCATAAGGTGCGTTGGTCTGACCACATACCAGACACAGAAATTTTAAAGCTGTCCAACATGCACAGTATTAATGCGACAGTAAAAAGGTCCCAACTACGATGGGCGGGACATGTAGTCCGCATGCCAGAAAATCGCCTTCCCAAGAGACTTCTGTATGGAGAGTTATGTACAGGAAAGCGCTCCCAAGGCGGCCAATACAAGCGCTACAAAGACACCCTCAAGAGCTCCCTCAAGGAATGCGGTATCGACATTCATGGCTGGGAAGCACTAGCTCTAGATCGCTCCGCATGGCGAGAAGCTGTGAGTCTCGGAGTCTCAAGATTTGAAGCAAGTAGAGTGGCCAGTGCGATAGAGCGCCGAACCAATAGAAAGCAGAGAGAAAAAACAGGCCTATCTGCAACTGACAAAACTCACCCATGCCACATATGCGGCCGGCTTTTCAAAACGAGGATTGGACTTCACAGCCATCTTCGAGTCCATAGGAAATGAGAAATGTGCTCATCTTCGTACACGAAGGAGGAGCTATATGTCAGAAGGGTCAAATGTCATGACACTCCAGAAGGCGCTACATCTTTGTGTTAACGACTGATGCATAATGAAAAAACGTAAACGGCAAGCCGTCTGACTTAACACCAAGATGACCTTACAAAGATCACGTGGGCTACGTTACAGACTTACGTGCGCTATATTTACCTCGACTACCCAGTGCTGCCTTCTTTATAAGGCGTAAATTGATATGTGTATTGGCAGGCCTCACCTCTTTTTATACATGTACAAGCATCTTATCATGAACTCTTTTTACAATGAAAAAAAAACAATGCAATCATAGAAGCCAGGAGGATACATTTCTGAAGTTCACAAGTCAGGAAAACGCTTGAATCCGGACTCCGCCCTTGAACCTGCAGGGGGAGCTCTCCTAACAACCATGGTAACTGCGCGGGGGGGGGGGGGGCACAACCTACTGATGTCCAAAAGAATTTCTTCTTGTATACAAACACTTAAAAATAATGCTTAAAATTAAAATGACGATACACTTGAAGTTATTGAAGACAGTAAAAAAGATATACATAGTTAGAAGGTGAATTCAGGTGCGTTATTAAGCATGCAGTATCAATTTTTCTGTTCCATTAATAACACTAAATAATTTAGGCGGTATTAAACGAGATTTGATACTAAGATCAACTGTTACGCTTTGAGATAATGCTAAATGAGAGCTCAATTGTTTAATTTATCCTGAAAATCTTCAAAAAATTGAATAACTTTCGACGATTTTACGACTATAAATCCCATTACGTGATTTGCATATGTTTCGAATGTCTCTCAAACTTCAGGATCCTGATTACATTGTTTTCCTTTGCCGTTTGTCTTTCAATTTTAAAATGAATTCTTTGTTTTTTTCGACAGTTTTAACTTGCCTGGTTAGCTTCACTTTATCAGCACCACAAGCGCTAGTTTACAAAACGATCGGAAGTTGCAGTGAATCCTGTCCAAGATTTCCTGATTTAGAGTGCAAGTACGACTAATTCACTATTTCCTTATAAATAGTCTTAAGCTTTCATTTCAGGTGTGTTGCTATTGTGAAGTGTACAAAAAAAACAAAACCACTCAGAAAGACACAAAAGATAAAGGCACATTCTTCGTTTCATATGCTAGGACAATGCTCCTTCTTCCCTAGAGCTATTAGAGGATGGAATGGGTTGCCTAAGGCAGTCAGAAAAACCAATGACTTGGCAGAATTTAAGTAATTGATTAACATGCATGGCTAGATTGACCTATGAACACGCGTTAGATGTAACGTCTGTATTTTATTACATAAGATCAGTGTACGGTGCGTCAAGAGTCTAGTCAGTTAAGCCTGTACAAAAATATGAGTAGGTTATTTATGGTAAGTTGTCGAACGGTCTACGCACCCACATAGCAAATCACTAACCTAGTTCAATGCCCATTTTATTTACCAAATCATAATCATAGTAAGAAGCTCACTTCCTAAAGATATAGCAACACGATCAATTGAGTTATAATGATTTACAAATATTAATATGAACATTTCTGATAAAGTCTTATGTTTAAATGTAACTGTTTGATAGTTCTCTAAAAGCATCATTTCCTTTTATTATTAATATTTAAAAAAAAGCAATTATTGACACCTTTGTGAAGGTGTAGGCCCTACCTTAGGAGGCGCAGTGGCTGAAGGTGTAG